>OW203736.1:12761268-13108768 GCA_934045075.1 Yponomeuta sedellus | reverse complement strand
GTCTATGTCCATCAAACTACGAGCTCATTTGTTGACGTATGCTCAAATCGAAAAGTGCTGTGGCGAATGACGTTGTCAAGAACACGCTGTTGCGACAAACTACTTAAATGTTAATGTCGAAAGTCATTGTATCGAAATGCGCTGTATAGAACTTTGTATTTCATTTTCAATGATTCTACTACGTAGTCGAACTGGGTAGGATCAAGTAAGACCTCCACTGTATAATAATGCAGCCTATACACGTTCAACTGTTGGGAACAGGCCTTCAATCAGAGGGAGAGGATGGGCTTAATCAACACCCGTGCCCACCGCGGATTCGCATTTTTAAGCTCTGAGGTCTGTGACACCGCAGGCACAAAGTTTTCTTCACTATGTTTTCCTTCACAGTTACCGAGTGTGAATAAATAAATAAATAAATAAATAAATAAATAAATAAATAAATAAATAAATAAATAAATAAATAAATAAATAAATGCAGTATAAATAAGTAGTCTACGTAAAGTCTTTCTCTTGTAGAGCCTCTACCAGACTTTGTAGTAGTCTCCTTTTTTTTAGCCCTATAAAGGGCACCCTCCGGATGACACGGGTGAGGGAGGTGGTGAATGCTCATACATAACAGCACGGACCCAGCCGTGCTGCCAATGTGGGACTCACAAGAATCGCGCCTACCCACTAAACACCACCTTGGGACTGGTTTTGATCCTAAAGACCCCTAAACCCACATCGGGAGCGACCCCCCTCGAGACCTAGGAGGGCGCACAGCGGAGCTCCCTAGCGGAGCGTCCGCTTAGAAGAGTTTATATTACAAAACTGCTATGAAAGAGCAGTGTCCCTGCTAAGGGGGACACTGGCAGAGGAAGGGGCCGCGCCTGACTGGGACCGAGCCTCTAAGAGTGTTCAGATTAGATTAGTTCAGATTAGATAAGTGGTTCAGATCAGAAGTAGTCTCCTGTAGGATGTTTTAAGGAATCGAGTTTTTATAAATAACCCTGTATATTAGTCACTAGCTACAAAGATAATCGGTGCCATTTGTTTTCGTACCAACCGCAATTTTTTTCGCAACAGAGCGTACGCCTTAGCAACAACGTCATTTAAATCTACAACCAGACCACAGAGACTGATACTCATACAACTTACAGTGGTAGTGTAGGGTGATGAATGAATGCATCCCGGAGTGATGTTTTGGTAATGCCGCAGATAAGTTCGCCGGGACAAATTTGTTTTTTAATGTCTCACGATGCTCATAGATAGAATAAAATGGGATAAGAATATTCGTTATTGTAATAGTTTTGGTTAAGCAATTTGATAAAATTGGTTCAGCAAATCTGCAGTTGCCGTGGCCACGGGTAGAGCACGGGTACAGTCAATTATTATAGTGAGGTTTGGTGGTCACTCTTTTGCAGCGGGCTGACGTGGTCTAATCGCGATTCGTTATCAACCCTTGTATGTCCCCACTGATGGGACACGGGTCTCTTCCTGCATCGCAGGAAGGTTAGCCCACACTCCACCACGGGGGCCAAGTCCGGGTTAGTGGAGGATTGTAAGACAGTGGCGGGCCTTACTGTCAGAAGTTATCAAGCCGCCCATAAGGCCTCTGACATGGCTTAACGACTGCCATTACATGACAGCCGGCACCAACGGCTTTACGTGCCTTGCGAAGCACGGAAGCACTAGGAAGAATGCCACTAGTGACCGTCCCGTGGGCCATCCCCATCCCGCGGTCAGCCGCGCCTGTTGTTGCTTAACTTAAGTGATTGATTCCAATCACTCGGTTCGTCTAGGCCACGAGCGCTTCGCGATTAGACCACCTTAATGAATAACAGTGCACATACTATGTTTAGTAATTAGAAACTTCCTCCAGATGCTCGAATACTGCCTGCGCTCATACAAGTTTTTAATCTTGGACGGAGGATTTCTCTGCCACGGGAGGCGCAGAAATCCAAAATCACCAGTGCGACCGAACAAATTTCACAGACGTTTGTCGTACTATACGAACCTTTTCAATATCGGTGATATTTTGTCGTCGATGTATACGAAACATGTAAACAGCACTAATAGTCGGAACACAGCATTTCGGCGCAAGCGGTTTTTTGTAAACTGTCGAGTGAAATTCCCTAACAGATATGTGCAGATTCTTCAAGGAAATATCGGGAATTTCGCTCGGCGTGATCTTAAGCAAGCGAGGTTTTACTATAACAAATTTTATTATTGAGAATATTCGATTTAATTTTTTACATATTTTTTTTATCAGGTGCAGTTTGTTCAGATCAGTAGTATTTCCTGTAAGGTAATTTAAGATTATATTAAAAAAAAGTATATTTTTTATTACTTACGTACCTATGTTTTTGTATAACAATTTGCGACTCGAGGAAAATTACGTATTCAAGTTAGTTAGGCGAAATACCGTTTTCAGCATTTCCAATCATATTACAAAGGGATGCATTTATGTGTACTGTTTATTTAAGAAGGGTCTGGTGAAATTTAAGGTGATGATTGTACACATCAGTACAAATAACTTCTAATACACGTCTTGTTTACACTTCCAAACTATCTGAGAAACATCAGCCGTTTTATACTAAATATTAATATTAGATCCAACAAATACATGAAAGAGCTGACATTCTACCAATAGGACAGATTCGATACTATGCAAAACGCGGAAAAGAGGAGAGGTCCTCTTTTCCGTGTTTTGCAATGCACGTAACCAATTGGTGCCGGCTGCCATGTCAGAGGCCTTATGGGCCGCTTGATAATTTCTGACAGTAAAGCCCGCTACCGTCTTACAATCCTCCACCACTTGGCCCCCGTTGTGGAGTATGGCCTAATCTTCCTGCAATGTATTTAGAGAGCCGTGCCCTAGCAGTGGGGATATACCAAGGGTTGATATCATCAAGCGCCTCTCAAACTTACAGATGTATGAGCTATGTCTGCGGTCCTACAACCTATTGATCCTGGATGGTGCCTTCATGTGTCACGGGAATCGATACTCGGTCATTCCCATGGACGTTTTCTATCGTCGCCTCGCCATCGTCACTAACAAGCTTAAGTACGGTGCTGCCATGGTTAAGTTGGTCCAAAAATACGTCAGCAATACTACAGCTGCTGAAAGGCTGCGAAGGAACTTGACAAGTTATCAGAGCTATGACGTACTTCGGAAGAAGTTTTTTGTTTACTGCCGTTGTACCATGAAGGCGAACGATTATCCGATATCGCATGGTTTTACGCTGTCCTTGGATAGTTACGAGAAGTGAATTTTCTGTGACTCTGGTATAGTTTGCTTTACGGTTTCTTTCAACGATAATATAATGTTTTTTCCCGATACAATTAATGTGAACTATATCGGTAAAGGAAAGGTGTTATGCATTTTTTAAAGTATAGAAATAAAGTTTGTTTTCTTATGAACTCTATGAATATACCTAGATGGTGTGTAAAACAACGGATTTTTCTGGGGTCCATTTTACGTAACATAGTTTTTTGAGAAGTAATTAACAAGCTGGTGACATACAAAAAGTATTTTTACTCTACTCTAACGAAAAAATGCGCTTGAAGACCTTTTACTATACAAACAATATTTTTTTAACGACCAATTATTCGACTATACATCTCTACTCTATTCAACCCACACTATGGGGTAATTTACGAGTGTGTAGGATTTATTCTACCGTTGTGTCGACGTGTTTAGTATTATATATTTGAATATATAATACTAAATATAAATTTCAGCTTTCTAGTACTTGACGTCTTGGTGCTAAGCCGTACATGGCGAAACAATGAGCGTTCCTGGTTGACCACGGAACCTTAAAAATAGGGCAGGAACATGTACTGAAGATTTAATTTTGTCCTCTTGATACATTAAAATAGTCTCCAAAATAAAAAAATACAGGTATTTTCAGCTGAAATATTTATATCATAGCAAAAGTTTCCCCAACTCGTGAGGATTATTTGCTAAAACTTTCCCTTTTCATTCATACGTGAAACTCCAACAATCCATACTGGTGTCCGTATCCTTGAGATGAAATCTTTGTTCTCTGATAAAGGTTTCCGCTGCATTGTAATTTTATATAAAAAGCCATTACTGTAACTGTTAAAAATATCACCTCAGTGAGCGTACGCCTAACGTAAGCGTGGTAGTGCTTGAAATTGCCAATTCGCGGTGGGCATGGATGGTAATTAAGCCCATTAAGCCTCTCAGAGAAAAAGCCTGTGCTATTGCTAGTACAAACAACTCATAAATGTACCAAAGTTTTTGGTACTAGAGCAAAACGCCCTGTTAAGTGCGGATGACGAGCAGGGCACGAGAAAGGGACTTTTTCTGCTGTGGTCTCTAACTTAGTAAGTCCCTATTTAAGAATTATTTTAGATTAGCTGGTGCGACTACGACTACGCAGGATTAGTACAGGTCGCACAAACTTATAAATGTCCGTAATTTATGAACCAAAGATTTTGGTAAGAGTGCAAGCCCGAGTCAAGCTAAGAGCTCAGGAATATGAGGCCCGTACCCTCTCTTTCTCTCTCTCTCTGAGAGGAAGCATGTACTCTGTGTTGGTTCGCATAAAGGCTGTTTATGTCATTTGTAACTACAAGTGGTGGCAGCGGAGCGGTGTACAACGGCGGCCTAACATTCGGAAGGTCGTTGGTTCTATAGGGAAGAGGGGGTGATCGTGCTCTTCCACTATAAAGGGAAATTTCCCGCCAGGCAGATCTGGGGACGGCCGGTCCAACTATTGTTAGTCGGACATTATATTTATGGTATGCCATTGAAACTCTTTGATTGGCAGGAATGTTGGAGTTTGTAGTGCGCGCGCAGAGTTGACATGTGCTCGCCACATCACTCTCCTTCAAGACCGTAGCTACGCATAGCTAGGTCTGATAGGAATCCAAGTCTGTGCTCTAAAGCCTGTAAGTGCCATTAGGCGGTGAGTCAGTGAGTCGACTAGCGGTTGAGGGTGTTCGGCGGCTAACAGTCACTTCACCGGCGACAGTACCATGGAGACCGCGCATGTGGTAGGAACCGGTGAAGGTTGCTGTACCACTGGCAACGTGTGCTGTTGCTGTGTGGCTGCCGTGCCGAGGGGTTGGGCGAAGATCACCATCAGTCCCAGTAGTCAGTGCGTTGACTGTAGTGGAACTGATGGAGTGAGAGGGAAGAGCTGGCCTTGCTTTGAGACTGATGTGTGTGGGGTGCTGCGAGAGCGAGCTTGAACTTCAAATGTAGACTGCCAAGCAACGTACATTTGTAAAGTTATGGTAGCAATATCACTCGCTAATGTGAAGGAAAACATTGTGAGGAAACCTGAGTGTCTGAGCCGTTCACATAGCTCAGCGCTTGAAATGCCAATCCCCGTTGGGCACGCGGGGTGATTAAGCCCATCATACTCTTTCTCTGAGAGGTCTGCGCCCTGCAGTGGGACGTATATAAGCAGCATTGTTATTATTATACACATTGTTGTGACAGGATACGCAATAGTCTGATTAGAGAATGTTGTGGACTGAAAGAGGATGTAACGACTAGAATTGAGGACAAGTGGAGAGGGTAAAGGAAGAAAGATTGACGATTGACGACGAAGATTGCGAATGTGAGTGGAAGGGGTGGTAAGGATCGTCCCAGGCGGACATACATCGACCAGATAGGGGATGTATTAGCAAAAGGAAAGATAAAAAGTACCCGGAACCGGCGTGCGTGCATGCAACGACTTATGAACGTTGATGAAGCGAAGGTGATCTGTCAGGATCGTGGCAAGTGGCAGTCCCTGGTCTCTGCCTACCCCTCTGGGATACAGGCGTGAGGTTATGTATGTATGTATGTATGTATGTATGTATGTATGTATGTATGTATGTATGTATGTATGTATGTATGTATGTATGTATGTATGTATGTATGTATGTATGTATGTATGTATGTATGTATGTATGTATGTATGTATGTATGTATGTATGTATGTATGTATGTATGTATGTATGTATGTATGTATGTATGTATGTATGTATGTATGTATGTATGTATGTATGTATATAAAGTGGTATATTCAATTAATATTGAAATCTCATGACAGTAAACCTAAATGCCTTCCTAAACGTGCCAGTACGAAGGTCATTGTAATCCCGTCTAATTCAGTAGAGACAATAGAAGCTGGGACAAATCCCTCTTTAGGCTTACCCTAACACCGCGCTGAAGGGTATTACGCGTTTGTTTTGCCCCAAAAAACCCTGTATGAATAAGTTTAGCTTGAAAACATTACTATTTGATCTTTATAACATAACGCCTAATAACTAAGGTAAAAGACATAGCCTATAAGATGGTGATTGGAGTTAGTGCACTACTTGTCACTAACTCCAATCACTAACAAAATCTTGGTTTTCTGAATGCCAAAATATTACCGGAATTAAAATGAAACTATAACAAATTCATCTTGAGGTGGCCCCCTAAAGCATTGAATTTTTTTACTGAATATTTAGGTATAGATAAGCAATCTTTGGTCTCACAAGTGAACAGAAAACCTAACACAAAATCATAATCTTATTTTCGGAGGAAACGAGATAAAATTCGTTAAGATAAATAGAGCTAGAATTTTTTTAAATTTCATGGGACCTACGATACGAGGTTACGGAGGTTCCGTCTTCGGTTACCAGTGAGAGCGTTCAAATATTTTTTTATCATTTATTGTTTCTTCTTTGAACCCAGCTTGTCTGACTATGACCGCACAGGGGAAAAGGAGCTTTATATATTTTGTTTAGTTAGTTTTGGTCTAAGTGTCAGTAGGAAATTAATATCACATTTAAGAAATTAATTATTTTGAGCCCCTATGAGGTTGATATTTCTTTAATTAATGAGATAAATGAATGGCATAGAAAGAAATAAACACTTCATAGGCATTATTTCTTTCAGCACTTATACCATATATTCTATAAACGGTTTGTTTACATGTAGAGCAAAGCTGATATTATGTAAAGTTATACATGTACTAGAATAAATATATGCTAGCGCCATCTAGTGGCTAAAAGTGGTACTGTAGGACAGGGTTTCAGCAGACAAGAAGAGAAACGTTGTTTCAGCACGACAGCACGTACTTAGGGATTTATTTATTGAAGCATGAAACTAAGGATTACAGTAAAACTGTACTACTCGTAGGTACCACAGCGCGGAAGCGAGGTATATTATCTACGTCACTAGTCGTCCTATTATTAGTGGACAGGACAGTCAGTACCAATATAATACTAACCAATTTCTAATAAATGACATAAATGGTGTTTGTTTAATATTATGTATGGCCTTCGGACAAAACCATACCGCAATTTAGAACACAAACAGCGCCATCTGTGGTTGGGTAGAGGAACTAATGCTACAGTTCTTTAATTACTTAGAAGTGAATATTATTTGTGTTGCGTTTGTTCTCTATTAATGCTGATTTTATGTAATCTATGACGCCCGCAAAATTCTCTTTTAAATACTTTACACGTGTTAGGCGTAGTTAAACAAAATTATATTTTTTAATTAAATGAATGATCTAGAATGATCAAACCACATCATAGGAATTATTTTTTTCCGTATTTGTACCGATTCTATAAATGGTTTGTTTACATGTAGACCAAAGCCGAATTATGTATACACATGTATTAGAATAAATAAAATATAACAGCGCCATCTAGTGGCTAAAAGTGGTACCTTAATTGCTTAGAAGTAAATGTTATTTTTTGTTCCGTTGGGTCTCTATTAATGCTGATTTTATGTAACCTACGTTATCCGCAAAATTCTGTTTTAAATATTTCCCACCTGTTAGGGGTAGTTCAATAAAATTAGTATTCGAATTCAATAAACTAAATATAACAGCGCCATATAGTGGCTCCTAACCACAAAACATAAAAAATATGTTCTGTGCTCCTAACTGTACTTTAACGAAGCTTCTTAACGAATTTTATTTTTCGTCACGGTTTTTCGTCACATGACACATTGTTTAACAAAATCTGACCATTGGTTAAGGAGTTATGAAGGAACATAGAATCGTACATACATACGAACTAATAAAAACATTACCCTCCTTTTGGGCTTCACCGCAGTCGGGTAAAAAGCCCTGTTAAGTGCGGATGACGAGCAGGGTACGAGAAAGGGTCTTTTTCTCCTGTAGTGGTCTCTAATTTCGTAAGTATTTAAGAATTATTTTAGATTAGCTGGTGCGACTTTGACTGCGCAGAATTAGTACAGGTCGCGCTACCGGTATATCAAGTATTCTATGTCTCAATTTAGAACTATCTGTACGCCAACTTTCATGTGAAGCCGTTCAGCCGTCATTGCGTGATTAGGTAAGAAACATCCAAACATCTTTCATAAACTTTCACTTTTATAATATTAGTGTGATTGAAGTTGTCGTCCGCATGCCGACCTGGGGCCTCATTATGTAAGTATCCACTGAGTTGAGTGACGTGAATTTTTACTTTTTTTTATAACATATTTGCTCGTAAAGTGGTTGTAATTACACCAATTTAAATATCGTAATGTAATGTATCTCATTACGTACTTGTGCGATAATGTAATGTAAAAGGCACGTGTTTTTTTTTTTAAATAAAGTTTTAAGATACTCCGTCTAAAAATGAACGATACTTTGAAAAATCTTAGCAAAGAGGTTTTATGTCAAGAAAGTGGTCAATATTTTATGAATAAAAATAACTTTGGGAAATAAAATATAACAAATAAACATTTAATTCTTTAATTTAATTAATTTTGACAATAAATTACAACCATTTATCTAATTACACAGAATAACCGGAAATATTACAGAATTCTCGACATTTATGACAGCTGCGTTTCAAAATAAAAAAGTGTTACCACCGTAGAGGGAGTAAAACTATAGAGCAAGCCACAGCGCACACATACAAGTTTTAAATGAAACAAACTTCGTAGCGATCATGGGTGAGAAAGAGATAGAGTAAACAGCAAAAGTGTAACTACTTTTTTTGTTTGCCCCCAGTGTCAAGTTGACGTTTCTGGGGGCAAACAAACAACAAGATTTTGAAAATGTAATCATATTTAACGCTACGCTAGCCGTTTCGAAGAGCAACCGTGTATTTGTGAAATGATAATATTAAAAGTGACCTAAATAAAGAAAGTATGGTGAATTGTAGTGTACTCGTATGTAGAAATCGTCAAGAAAGAGCTTTGGGGGAAGTTTCCTTTCATAGGTAAGTAATGATTGTGTTTCAATGAGTGTTAAGCCCAAAGTTGCTTTAAGTTGATTATTTTAGTTAAGATTCAACTAGTAGCTTTGCAACTAGTCCGTAAGAAAAGCAATTTAATAGAATTTACTTTCCCAACCTAAAAAACCGAAGAGTAAAAAAATGTTGCCATCCGTTTACGTCAAAAATCCCGATCATTACGTGACCGTGTTGGCAGACGTTATGAATAAGCGATCGTACGATGGGCAAATAAAAAGTAGTATTCCCTAAGAAGGCAGCTAAAAAACAGTACGTTTTCAAAACCTTTGTTTTATTACTTTAAATTAAACAATCGATTAAACATAAACACACAATTTTTAGGTTTTTATTTATCCCCGTAAAGGGTTTTACTGTAATGTTAATATTATTGCTCTTGTTTGAGAAAAATCCACACAACACCCGTAGCGCTTAATGTGTTGTTTTGCCGAAAGTGTGCCGTTTAGAGTTTCATTGCTCAGCCTATTTGGGATCTTTGTTTTAATAAGATTGACTGAACTGAAGCAGCGTTCATAATCTGTGGCACAAAAACGAGTAACCGGTAACGTCTAACATTAGTTAGATTTACCTTAAGGGTAAATGGTACTTAGTAAGTAAAAGAATAAATAGTGACTCGTTATGTTGGTATTAGTACTTTGGTTGAATGAAATCTAAAAAAAGTCGTATGTTTACGTACGATTTCTGCCCCTAGATCGTACATGCAAAATAAATGTAAAACATCGTATGAATACGATTTAAATCGTATATCTGGCAACGCTGCGTGATCATTACTTAACTCGAAGTCCCACACTTCGACGGCTTGTCCTTGTACATAATATTAAGTTTTAAACGTAATCAAAATATATTATGAATCTTTAATACTTAATGTATCGTTATTAAAAATCAATGTACCTAAAATTATAACCCTGGCTTGGCCCCTGCGGTGGAGTATGGCCTAACCTTTCTGCGATGCAGGAAGAGACCCGTGCCCCAGGGATAAGGACAAGGGTTGTCCTTATCCCTGGGGCAAGGGTGCAAGGACACAGAAACATTACGGCTACAGCACTGAATTATCAAATATAATATCCTGATGCTTTGTTAGATAGCTGTATCGCCTTCCTATGTGACTTGTTGCCCATATCATTTTTCAGCATTCATTCCACTCAGCAGAAAATGTGTCAACTCGAATTTATCGCAAGAACCCTTTCTCTCTTTTTATGCATTCTGCCGCAAGCAATGTGCCCTTGAATTCAGTATAGAATTCAAATTTGAATTTGCATCAATGAATCTCGTACAATACCGTCTAGCCGCGATTGTTTATTAGGTAAAACATAATTACCTTATTTCCCTAATAAATTATCGACCCGTTCAATATACAACTATGTATGAGTATCGCGAATAATAAGGAATACTAAAGTTATTACTTATTATATTTTAATGTATTACAATATTTATTAATATTAGCAATGTTTATATTCCAGATTTCTTCAAAATAGTCCTGTTCTGGAAAAATGGGTGCTAGCATTTAGAAGAGAGAACTGGTCACCTACATCAAATGCTCGAATAAGCTCTCTACATTTCGACAAAATGTACATTTTGGTGGTCTGAGGTACCCATCGAAAGAATTTTTATATGGTGATTTTTTATATGAAAAAAACTTATTAATAAAACAGTTTATGATTGTATTCCATTGGTGGTCCTAGATAGCGTACCTAAGCGCCTTAACTTGTAAAATGTAAACGTGTAAAATAAAACGTATTTGTAATTATACAAAATGACAATTGTTTATAAAACTTTTGCTACATTTTACAAACAATTGTCAGACATGTATGATTAATAAAATTCAAAACTAAATCTACATATTTTTTATTCATGGCCTATGAACGACTGAAATATTTTACCCCATATTATGGCAATTAACTTTTACTGTGGCAACATTCACGCACACAAACAAATAATATTCACCGACGTAAAATCGGTTACACTGTGCCTTGATCTATAGTTCTACTCTATCTACGGTTACCACCCTCAAATCTTAGCGTTTTTTGCGTAGATAGAGTAGAACTCCCTCTACGGTTTTTTGTCTAATCTGTAACAAGAACTAGATTTCGTGAACCAGATCAAAAAGTTACGGGAGAATTTGGATGGTCATAAATCTATTTTTTTAACTTTGTTCAAGCATGATCCGGATTATGAAATCCAGTTTTGCGCAGCAAACGGAGAAAACGGCCCTAAATTGGACAAGTAAGAATAAATAGACTGTAAGTGGCCATTTAAATCGAATTTCGTATGAAGAATGTTGGTTAAGGTGCAGAATTGCTTGCCGCAGTAGCGCTACCTATTTCGCTCACGCAAATATTGCCAAACTAATAGTCACCTGCATCGATGACGTTGAATCAACAAATAGGAACAAAGGCGCGCGGCCTGCCATAAAATGAAACTATCTGATTGGCCGATCAACTTGCCGCACATCCAAAATTTGGTCATCTGCGCAGGTACATCCGCGAGACTTTTTTCTTGTGTAGCACTGTACCTACACCTAAATTAGTCCAGTCGTTTTTGTTAGAAATACAGTACAGGTGTTTCCTTCGATGTATTCTTAGTTAAGTACCAATTTCCTCTGTGGTACCATGTAATGTACTACACTTAGGCAGATTCGCACGAGTTTCTTAATCATAGCTTAAAGCATTTAACTAACATTCTGGTTAAAGATCATGTTGAATGTACTTATAGCTTCGGGTACTTTCGTTACACTTCTTCCTAGTCTGCGCGAACGTAGATTCCCGAAGGGACTTTTATGATGTGTAGTACTGTACCTAGATGTGAAACGCTAAAATATTTTTTTCTCAACGGTGACTTACCATCACCAGGTGTGATTGCATGAGATTCGTTGGCCAATTATCCGTGTTGAATCGATCAATCAGTCCCTAGTACCAACCAGACTTGTGCACTTCACTCCTCCCCATCCTCATTCGGTCCAGCGAGATTTTGTGTTATCGAAAGCCGGTTAAACGGCCGTGCGAGAAGACAGCTTATAGTTGTTAAATCCTTTACCAGAGAACATGCAGCGTGGGCAAATCCCCATACTACACAAGCTTGAATTACCCGGGATGATTGATGTAACTCGGTACAGTCGAGTCTAAAAGATATTACAAAAGTGTTGATGCTAAAATATTAACCATCAAGATGTGCAGACGTGTGATTTCTTACAAGGCTTGATGATCGTATAGTTATAAGAAACCAAGTATAGTCAACAAATACTTTATATTTTATTGAATTATTACTAGATCAACTTAGTAAACTTTTTGTTAAACTAAAAGATCCTGTTATAATTCAATAATGTGTACTTAGTGCTTACGAAAGTTTAGTTAGTTTTAGTTGAAAAACTTTCTATTTTATTATTTCATTTCCACTAGTACAATTGAGTTTTTCCATCAACTCCATGGGACTGTCCCCACGAGTTTCATTCGCAGAGCTCGTCAACTCCTCCCTGGGAATGGCCTATAAACTTCCTTTCGTGAGTATTGAACACAGAATTTTTCGGACAAAGTAGGTACTTGACTTTTTTAGTACAGTAGAGTTGAGTTGCTGTCCTCTATATCCATAGTATCTACTTTACTCTATTTTTAGGCTTTTGTTGATGATTGTACAAATTTAAGTTTAGAGTTTTGGAATTCCATATGGAATTTAGTTGAGAGAGTAGCAAAACTAATACTGAAATAATGTAAAAGTAGGTCAACACAAAACGGTTCCTCGATAGTTTCATTAATAATGTATAAATTTGATATTCAATGTATGTGCTGCGACAAAGAAAATTGAGTTTTACTCTGTCAGTTAAAGAAAAAGACTAGATTAAAAATTTGAATAGAAAGTAGTTGATTCTTTATTTTTACAATAAAGCCGTCTATGTTATGTGAAAGAGCGTCAAATGCTTATTCAATAATAATTGAATAGTTGTAGTACCTAATAAATAAACGGAATTAAATCCGTCAAATATATAACTAAATGATACCCTGTCTGTTTTACAATAGTCCTATATCTTCTAATGGCTTTTATCGATTTTCATAAAACTTTTTGTGTATTTTTGTGTAGATTTAGAATATGTCCTAGGCTAATTTAATATAGCAAAAAAATCGTCGGCCGAGTTTACATTATATAATGGCTGGTTCCTCTGGGATTTCTTCCTGTCATTTATCAGTACGCCTGTCCTCTTTACACAGCGAATGATGGAGCGAGACGCACTCCCGGGTGTCACTGGTACATAGCGGTCGAGTGCATTCTTGTGTCTTTCTTATGGACAATCCTATTTCATTTCCACGCAGTGGCTCTTACTTGATTGCTATAGATCTTACTAACTGACTCGGGAATGGTCTTTCACCATCCTCATCCAGCCAATGCTGGCAATCTGTCTTAGATCTGTCTGAACCTGTGTACCTCATAGACTATCGGTTCTTCGGCATATTTGACCAGTTCACTACTACTTCATGTTGCTGATGTTAAAAGCGTTTTGTACCTAATATTCGTACCTTTGACATGTTTCCAATAAATCAATTGCGAAAGCTTTTTTCCGGTCGCCTGCCCTAAGCAAATATACTGTACTGTACGATATCCTGATTATATTTGCACAGTTCCTTAGAGCGCTGGGTATTCCACGGCTTATTTTTATTGCCTTTTGCTGTGACCTTTTTGTCCTAGAAGTCCAGCAGTCATCTTGAGCAAATAAGACGAGGGATTATCAGAGATGTCGTATAGTCAACGGCTCAATAAACTTTACATTTTTGTTCCAAAGTCACCCGTAACATAACTGCATAGATTTAAAGGTGGATGTGATGTCGGCTATATCTACCTAAATGGTTCAATTCTTACGTTTTGATTTTTATCCAAAATTATATTTTTAAGAACACTGAAAACATGAAACATTTCAATTGTTGTTATTATTATTACTTATTGCTCTTTCTGTCAAAGAGGAACTTTTGCTTTACGAGAGTCTCAGTTTCCATTATTATGCACCTTTTTACTTTCCTACTTTAGATAAGTTTGAAACAAAGAAACAGAAAGTTTCTTCTATAATGTTTGTTTTCTTGTTATTGAAAAAGTAGTGCTGAATAAAAACACTTCAAACTTTCACAGAAATACCCACATTTATTTGATTACAAAAGTTAAAAAAGCCTTGTCGTATGGCAATTATTTATTGGGTAAAATGGAATTACCATTTTTCAGTCTACCCGCGACCACGGCAACTGTAACGTTGCCGAAATGTCAGGAATTAAGGTAATAACGTTTTACCTAATAAATAATAAATAAAACCAGTTTAATACATAATTACATAAAAGCATCGCGACTCATTACGAAATATTATAAAAGCCTTATAAAAGCATGGTCATCTGCTGGATGGATGACCATCCCGTGAGTACCACTAGTGGCATTTTTTCCAAGCGCTTCCGTGCATCGCAACCTTAAGCACGTTAAGCCGATGGTGCCGGCTGTCATGTAATGGTAGTCGTTAGGGCATGTCAGAGGCCTTATGGGTGGCTTGATAACTTCTGGCAGGCCCGCCACTATCTTACAATGTCACTGTCTTACAATCCTCCCCTAACCCGGGCTTAGTCCCCGTGGTGGGGTAGGCGCCTAACCTTCTTTCGATGCAGAAAGAGATCCGTGCGTCCCCCAACAGTGGGGACAAACAAACAAATCTATGCCCTGTGGTGTGTGTCCTTCCTTAGTCCCACCGAAACTGTTCAGTGCTAAACCACGTTTTAATCTAAAACAGATATTTGACCATTCGCTACAAATAAATGCTCTGTAAGTTGATCTGACCGAAATTTTAATTTGAAAAACTGTCCAGTCTGCCGCAGTTACTAACGATAACTTTTTCAGCTATAATTTGTCAGTGATTTATAGCAATATATTAAACGGGTATAATCGCGATTATTTATAATATCGCGATTATTTATAATAAATAAGGCAATTACGTTTTACCTTACGTTTTATTTATTTTCCTAATAACGGCGATTAGACCCGTTTAATATATAACTACGTGTGAGTATCGCGAATCATTAAGAAATACTATGTCATTAATTTCATAGTTTACAGCTAAACACCACCAGATTGAAAATGCTGGTATAACTCGTCATAAAATAAATAGGCACAAGTCTTGGTCCGACGTCCTAATTTAATTACGCTGGTGCAACTGTTGTCTTACTTCCGGGGGCAGGCTGGAAAACAATAAAAATAATGTTATTCATGATGAGACAATGAAACGAACACAGTGTAGATTTCGTAAACAAATTTGTACACTTTCTTTTGTGCTACAAAAATAATGATACAAATAATTTTCACATAACACGTTCATTTATCTTAGTCCCAAACTAGGTACAAATACATAGATATGCCCTGAGTTATGGTAACGAAGCAAGGACATCAGAAACATGGATATACACCCAGAATGGGAACTGAGACTGGGTTCAAATGTACCGCCGCCCCCAGAGGGTATTGAACCCACGACCTCCGGCATCGTAATCAGACGTGATACCGCTCGGTCAACGAGGGAGTCGAGAATCTTCTATAATTTAAAAATGAAGTGCTGAATGTGTTGGTAAGCGCAAATCTCGAGAGCAGCTGAACCGATTTCGCTAATTCTTTTTTAAAATATTCCTTGAAGTACGAGAATGGTTCTTACGGAGAGAAAAATAAAATTAAAGGATCGACTGTTAGGCGGTACCAAATTCGCTGGGTCAGCTAGTTACTAAGAATAACCGGTGTTTTCTCGACATAATTAATCTCGGACGTGGCTCTCCTTTTGTAGATCCTCGAGAAAAAATTTATGAATAGGCCTAATTAATGGCGTATAAATCTAAGGTCCGGAAAAAGTATATGTAACGATATAAAAGTACATGCAGCTGTCGTATTTTATTAGGTATATATATTTTTTATGTACAGTATAAACGTCCCCCTTCCGGGCACATGCCTTCCCTTAGACAGACAGAGAGAGAGAGAGAGAGAGAGGAGTATGGCCTTAACTACCACGCGTGCCCACCCCAGATTGGCAATTTCAATCAGGTTTCACTCACGATCTTTTCCTTCACTTTACCGGGTGGTATTGCTACTGTAACTTTAGAAATGTGTACATAACTTAAAAAAATAATTTATCGCTACATGCCCGCACTGGAAATCGAATCTTGGCCTCTCGCTTCGCTACCTCGCCTGTCGATAGCAGTGGCTATTAGGCGGGTACCAGGCGGTCGACCCACTGGTCTTTCGACATCAACCCTTGTATGTACCCACTTCTGGGGCACGGGTCTCTTCCTGCATTGCAGGAAGGTTACTCCATACTCCACCATGGGGGCCAAGTTCGAATTGGTGGAGAATTGTAAAGTGTGGCAAGCCTTACTGTCAGAAGTTATCAAGCCGTCCATAAGGCCTCTGACATGGCTTAACGACTGTCATTACATGACAGCCCGCACCAACGGCTTAACGTGCCTTGCAAAGAACGGAAGCGCTGGGAAAAAATGCCACTAGCGGTAGTCACGGGACGGTCAACCATCCTGCACCTGACCGCACCGGTTGTTGCTTAACTCAAGTGATTGATTCGAATCTCTCGGTTCCACTAGGCCACGAGTGCTTTGCAATGGACTCGGTATACCCAGTGGAAGATCAGTGGGTAGACCGCAACTTTCGATTGTTTTATTTCGAATTTCTCACTTTTTGCATATCTTATAGGTTTCAGTGAATAACTCACTTGGGCTGGATGAGATGGAACGGCATCTTCCGCACAACCTCCTCGGCTACGTCCAGAGGGAAGGAGAATTCCACCATATTCTCATTGAGGCAATCGTTGTAGGTGGAGGCCAGCTGACAGCGGTCTTGCAGACCCTCGATGCTGTCCAGACAGAGCCGGGACACCGAGTTCAGCTTGCGAACTACTCGGGAGTGTTGTCCATTGACCAGCCCGGCCAGGTGGACTAGCAGCTCTCGGTTGACCTGGGGGGAACGCAATTGGGGTTATAAGATACCGAACTTAAAGATTGTTTGTCACGCTTTATTGCACAAATAAGTGAGAAACAGAAAAAAACTTAAATAACAGGTAAATGTTGATGTCTAAGATAACATTAAGGTTGTCTGGAAGAAATTCTGTAAAAAATAACTCCGCCTTTGCTCATAGTTTAAGTTACCCCTGTTTTTAAGTATTTAATTTTGTATTTTATGCAAGAAAGTGTAACAAACAAACTTATTATGTTGAGGTAGAGTTGTAAGTCGAAAAACTTTTGCGTCGCGATAATTTAAATATAAATATTTAGATCGAATGAGATCTTTGATTCGAATTTTGGACGCAGTTAGATTGTAAGACGAAGCAAAAATAAAGCAAGATAGAGGGCATACGATCTCAGGATGCATGAACATATTTTCCGATAAGGTATGACGTAACCTATGACGTCATACCTTCTCATGGTTAATGACCTCACTTTAATACAGCACGAGGCTGTTCCGTTGTTGGATGTTATTATTTAAAGATCGTATTTCAAAGACACTATATTGATTATTAAAAATACAGACAGTAAAGTTCTACACAGGTTTTCTACGTAGGCAAAAGGAAAAGTACGACACTGATTGACATAAGTAGTAATGCGGTACAAGGTAGGGATGTACCTATATAACAGAGACAAAGCACTGACCCAGGCGGGTGACCGGCAACGGCGAGTTAGTGAAGTAACCTATGACGTCATACCTTCCCGTGGTTGATGACGTCACTCTGCTCCAGCATGCAGGCGGCAAAGCACTGGCCTGAGCGGGTGATCGGCGGCGAGTTGGTGAAGTAGGCCCGCACGTCCTTGGGCGTGGCTCGCACTTTGATCACGCAGTTTTGCCCCATGCGGACTAAGGCATCCAGGTGGCCTTGCACCTTAAAAGAAAGGGGATTTTCAATTCATTAGTTAGCTTTTTAATTTGATTTCTGAGCGCTGATAAATTTATGTTGTAGCGGTGATGCCGCCGTGTCTTCAACAGCTTTAAGAGGTTCAATGAACCGCCCTACTAGCATAAAGTCAGCTGCAGGAGCTAGTTACCTCAAGCTGTTAGAACCATGGCATTTGTCATAGCAATTTATAGGGAATTCGACAAAGATACGATTGGGATCGCTCAGCATTTGGTGCGCGTAATGTTGGAGCAGATTGTTGTTCGTCAAAAATGGAAAGAAAGTGTAATTTTAGCTAGATTTGTTGTATTTACTAAAATTTAAATTTGACTCAACGATAACCGAAGAGGGGCGTTAGAAACCATAATACAGGATAAACTTATGCAATTTTACAGGTTGACTTAGATATTAAGTATACGTAATTTTCTATTACATTAGAAACCAAGCTAGGTAGATTACCTAGCTTGGTTTTTAATGTAATAGAAAATTACGTATACTTAATATCTAAGTCAACCTGTAAAATTGCATAAGTTTCCACGTATATCGATGTCTGTTGCTGAATAATTATCTTTATCTTTACCTCTAAATTGTGCATTTCCAGAAGGATTTCATTAATAGTTAGTGTTTTTTTACGTAGTCTACGAACGACCCACAGCAGGGCCTTCTTTCTGATAGATAGTATGGGCTTAATTACCACGCGTGCCCACCGCGGATTGGCATTTCAAGCGCTGAGACACTCAGGTTCCCTCTCGATGTACCTACATAACATTAAAAACAAAATCATTGGTATACGCCGGGATTAGAACCCACGGCGTTCCGATTGAGAACGTAGTTAAATAATAAGAGCTTAATTTTTCTTTTACTTGAAAAAATCAACCTCAGCCCCGACCTTCGAAATCCCATAACACCTTTATGCCCTCTCTTGTATCTCTGAAAATTGGCAAATCACTGACCCGTCCGTATTTTTGATCCTATTAATGACAACATTTGGAAATTGAAAAAAGAATATATTTTGCTTTATAAGCTTTTTATACAATGCGTGCCTTTTTGTTTTTATTATACTTTTATTCTTTTGTAAACTCTATCTTGATATTTAAAAAGTTACGCATGTGGTGTTGACCTTTATTGGCTTTTTGTATCTCAGCCTAGACGTAAGACACAAAAAGTGTTGGTAGACTTAATAAAATAAATAAATAAGAAAGTGGAAATTACACAGATATTTCTTAACCTAAGAGTACAGACGGCGGCCTTATCACTAAAAGTTATCTCTTCCACACAACCTTTATTGCACACGAAACATTTAACAGGACCTTACATAAAAAAACGTGTACAAAGGCACACATGAGTTTCAAAATGTAAAGCTATTTTAGCAAGTAAAATGTAACTAATAAGTTCATAATTTGCGATTGTCTCCTTTGCAAAGAACTTCCCCAAATGTTGCGATAGATAGTTATTGTTATAGGGTTTTTGCATTAAGGAAATCTCGGATAGCGATTTAAGTCGTAATGTTGTTTAAGACAAAATATAATAGCATCGCAACTATGCTCCACATAGCTTAACACAGTCTTTTACGATAATAAAATTCTTTACTGCACCAAGTTAATATTGCACAATAGGCGGCCTTAATACTTATTCGTATTTTATTCTAGCCAACCAAGGGGTAAAGCGGAAAATGATATGTCCAACTGATAAATTAAAGAAATACTGTACTACTCACTTAAATAAAAAAATAAATATACTATAATAACTTGGTGCCGGCTGTCATAAAATGGCAGTCGTTAAGCCATGTCAGAGGCCTTATGGGCGGCTTGATAACTTCTGACAGTAAGGCCCGCCACTGTCTTACAATCCTCCACCAACCCGGACTTGGCCCCCGTGGTGGAGTATGGCCTAACCTTCCTGCGATGCAGGAAAAGATCCGTGCCCCAGCAGTGGGGACATACAAGTGTTGATAACGATAACTATAATAACACAAAGTAGGTAATAGCATACAAAAGAAATATAAATAAAAAGAAATATTCATTAAACTAAATAAATAATCATATTACACTTCTACAGAGAGATACATATTTTCTTTTAGACCCTCTTGGATAGGCCACTTTAATAAAATAGACTCCATTTCAGACAAAGTACAATCGCCGTTTACTAAATTAGTTTCTACCCGACATCATAGCCGACATTCATTGTCCGGTATGACTGCAATACCACTTAGAATTACAGAGATATAGACGTGAGCCAAGAAGTCTTTGCTTTGGCCAAACTTGTTCCATAGAGTTTAACTAATCGTTGAAAGGAGGGTTAGCTGCAGAACGTAAGCACCTTAGTATCTTTATAACTTTATTGAGTGTCTTATTGTGCTTTTCTATATTAATGTGCCAATTTCTTTATCGAAAGAAAACGAGCATTCTGTTTATATGCCTAGACCGAGGAATTCAGTTTCACATTGACGTTTCACGGCCCATTTAAAGCTGTTTTTACTTATTAATACATAATATTATATTCGGAAAAAATGCCAATAGCGGTAGTCACGGGACGGTCACCCATCGTACACCTGACCGCGCCTGTTGTGCGCTTCGGTGCTTCGCAAGGCATATTAAGCCGTTGGAGCCGGCTGTCATGTAATGGCAGTTGTTAAGCCATGTCAGCCACGGGTGGCTTGACAACTTCTGACAGTAAGGCCCGCCACTCTCTTACAACCCTTCACCCGGACTTAGCCCCCGTGGTGGAGTATGGCCTAATCTTCCTGCGATACAGGAAGAGACCCGTGCCCCAGCAGTGGGGAATACAAGGGTTGATATCGACATATTTTGTTAGTCTAAGTAACTCGTTTAAGTTCTACCTCCTGCGGTTGACTGTATCTATTTCCTATTACTTAAATAATATAATATATAGAATCAGACGTTACTTTGCGGAAATCCATAATAGCATTAAAAAGTGAAAATTACTTTGATAAATTGCGCCATTAGCCCATTAGATCTGTTGGAAAGAGCGCTGGCACGGATAGCCAGAGGTCGCGGGTTCGAATCCCGGCATGGGTGGAATTTTTGCCTCTAAATAGGTTTTTAAAATTGTCCTTAGCACGGGTTAGTGCATTAAAAATAAAAATAGTATAAATAAAATTATCAAGAGATACATACAAATAATGTACGTAAATAAAAATAAAAAATTAATAAAAATATGAAATGTTAGTTAATGCACCGCCCTCCCTCCCACTTTTTCAAGCAGAAGCAAGACACGAACACACCACCACTGACACCTAATAACCGACGAATAATAATAATTATAACGCCCACGCAATGCAATCACTTGTGCTGGTTCCAAACGAGGATACCTGTGATATGTAAACAGACAAGGAAATACATCCACTAACATGGAAATACATCCAGGCTGGGGCGATTTGTTCAAAGTACGGCGGCCTCCAGCCAGTAAGCCACATGAATTAGATCGGTTTAGGTGCTTGCCTTTATAGAATTGTTGAAAACGTTTCTCAAAATTATCAGTTCATCAACAAAGTTCTTGGTTTCAAGGCGAGATCTGAAAGGGGTAATATTGTAAGGAATACCGATCTCTATTGCTGATTCTGAATTTATGAATAGTAATATCGCGTAAGACCCGACCGCCCCTTTTGAAAACAGGTAAATTTGAAAGAGATCGCTATTAGTGATGAGAGCGGCGCGGCGTTGGCTAGAAAAGCGCCTTAAGAAAAGTTATCTACTTAATTTTACCGTACTTAAATAAGTACGGAAAAAATATTTCCAATAAAAGGGAAAATCTTCCATGTTACGATTAATCACAGTTTTTTCAAAGTTCCAAGATTTAATATTGATGTTTTCAAGAGTTTCTGGTAGATAACGTTAAAGTTATCCTTCGAACAAAAGAGATAAACTTATAAATTATCTGTTTGGGGAGATAGCTTCGAGTTTTGGGTGGGATGTGACCTCACGAACGTGCCCTTTGTTACTGCCAGGAGGAAAAATCTTATTCAGTGTAGGAGGAAAATAATTTCCCGACCTATTGGTACAGTCTGTTAGCTTTTAGAATATAACTCGGCTACTATCGGATAGAATCGGATATATTCATGTAATAGAAATATCGGAACTTATATGACACAAAACTTTACATAACTTTTCAAAATAGTGAAGGAAAGTTTTATACAGAGCAGGAAGTAGTATTACACTCGTGTGCTTTCGGCGAAAACCAAAGCCTACTCTAGAGCCCGAGGTATATTCTCAAAGCAACATAATGTTATATTTAAATAACCTTCTGGATGTCACCAGAATAGTCTTCAGATTAGATGTATCTATCTTGTGACATAACTATATTTGCCAGGAATTGTCTCTATATACGTGTGTAAAACTGTACAATTTACTGCCAGGCTTGATTAAGTACCTAAGTTACCATGCTTACAAAATAAAGGTATAAGTATTTCAAATTTTGTTGGACCATTGTAAATCATGACTTTTTATTTGAATATCATTTAAATGACACAAATCTTTTAAATGTAGGTATGTATTTTTAATAATTTAATGGCATTATAAAGGTTGGTAATTATTGGTTTTGATTATTTGATAATAAGACATTTGATTTAATTGTAAGGTGATTTAAGTTTTTTTTGACAAGGCACTCTCTTTTTATTACTTTCGTTCGTTGTTTGATTAATTATTATTACGTTTTAAACTGTCATGAATTAATTACTCTATAGGTCATCCACCGACATTTGTATGCCAGAGTCTTTCGCAGACATGCATGAACATACATGCAGTGAGTTTAACACTTATTTTTTAAATTTTACTATTTGTGGATAAATGTTATCGGTTAACCACATCTGTTGTTGAGGTTTAATATCAATCTATGTTAGAACGCAATGAAGCGTCAAAATTTTACATAAAAGTAGTTAGGTTTTAATTTCCAATATACGAGCCGGATTGAAAACGGAGTTAAAAAGTTTATTTTTTGTGTAAAAATATAAAAATAATAAATTAGAGAGCTTTTCGCAAATATAGGGCTTCGTACCTGAAAAGAAAAAAAAATACCTCCGCTTACATTGTCTCTAAGCAACCAACCTTAGGATCATTGAGATCCACGACGGTTCCAGAGTCATATGAAGGGTGTATCTTCCTCACCGCCAAGCCTCCAGTGACGAGGCATAGCACGGTGAGCAGCATTTGTCTGGAACACAAATCCCACTGATATTTTAAATATGCAAGTCTACCACTCTCGAAAAACTGGTGTCTGAACCTCGGGGTTGACTCGCTGATTGGGATACCTAGCTAGACGGGAAGATGGCAGATTCAATTCAATTCAAATCAATTTATTTCAACGTAAAGAATTTATATTCTGTTTGCTGAATGTCAATGTCCAATCTAAGCCGCTACCTTCGGGCCGTATTGTAGTGGAGAAAAAGGCAGCGGAAAAAAAAACTCCATTCTCACCAACTTTTCTCAAATCATCTTAAACCAAATACATCAGTTGCCATACGTAAACCTAATAAGATTTCATGATTGCCATTAACAACCAAATCAATTGTCTCACAATTATTTTTTTACATAGCTTCGTTTGTGTCCTCGTTTTTGCCCTCACAATAGTAGGGGAAAACATAAGTACTGCGGCCAGACACACGAACAGCACTCGTTCACGATAGAATAGTGCAGCGGCCGAGAGCTGAACGGCGTCAGTAGATAGACCAAGAGTCCAATGAGGTTAAATCGGCAGAGGGGCCAGGAATGCCGATTACGATGGATCGCGAAATATATGATGATGTATATGATGAGGAAAAGTTCTATTCCCATCTAAGAGCTGATGATGATGATGATACTGAGTTGTGATTTATACTATGCCTGTACTGCCGTTTGCATGTTATTGTACTTTACTCGTTTAAGTGATATAAGTTGGGCCATAAGGGGAATTACGTAAAGTATTATAATATGTATAAAACACTTGCGAGAGCCTCGTGATGTCTACGACGTCTCTGTGTCTGTCTGACCTTTAAAGGGCATCTCTTGAATTATAATAGTTACTTAGTTGTAATTTCTAGAAATCGGAGAGTCAAAGATTATGAAGCGATTCGTTTTTGAACCACGTGACTTGATTATTTTCGATAAGTTGTACTATGAAAAGCAATGGACGTAGGTATAGAAAATATTTATCACTATTAATCATTTTGACTTCAAAGAGGGTGAAACATTTTCTCCATTGCCCAAGGCAGCGCCTTGATTACAAACAAATAAACAAAGTAGGTATTCTATACAAACTTAGACAGAAACCGTAACTTAATAAACGGTACAAAATGAACTAGGTGTCCATTGCAAAATATGGACCATTTGGAGAATATTTTTGAACTAAAACTTTCGTAAGCACAACACATTGTAGACTTTTTGTTGTGCTTACGAAATTATGTTGTTGTTATATCGGAAAAGTCCGACCAGGTTTCGCTCCGATTCGCAGAGCTTAATCATGGTGAGCAGAGACGGAGCTCGCGTCGTCGGTTGCTTGTCTCACTTTGTGAGACAAGTCTCACTTTGTGAGACAAGTCTCACTTTGTCTCACTTTGTGAGACAAGTCTCACTCAGCAACCGACGACGCGAGCTCCGTCTCTGCTCACCATGATTAAGCTCTGCGAATCGGAGCGAAACCTGGTCGGACTTTTCCGATATAACAACACCCGTAAGTAAATCCGGACTAAAAGTCTACAATTTGGAGAATAAATAAAACTCCAAACTTAGTCTTTTCAAAGACACTTTTAACGTATAGATCTCCTGAAGCGAAATGTCTACTGGACTTTTTCGTACAATTTTGTGTCTCAATATCACTGTCGTGTCTCAGATATACACTAAAAATCGATATACAATGTCTGATACATAATCACGCCTCATATTTGTGCGGCAGAGCTAAGTAATTATTCCGCTTTCGCAAACAGTTGTATACGTTAAAAGTTATATAATTTTGTATTTGAGCACAAAATCATGAACTATTCAAATGTCAAACTGTCAAATTACATATTGAGAGACATGGCAAACGTCAAGAGCTCGTTATTTGTGCCGATGGACTCTGATAAATTAACATTAAATTTCACTGAAGCGCAAACAAGAGCCACTTCATCAATTTTAAAAAGGCGACGATCCATTAAAAATTGCTCACAATTTTTTCATGCACTCTCCGAGACCTCTAATTCAGAGGGCATAAGGCTGATTTCAGAATGGGCAAGGTGCAAGGACGCACTGGCATAATAAAGGCAAAGTAAGCACTCTCATAGAATACTCAAGCTCCTCTTTACAGCAACGATATCAAGCTTGTTAACTGTGTTTTAATACCGTGTTTATAATAGCTTCCCGCGGGAAAATGATTATAAACTTTATTACAAGTTGGATAGATATAATTTTTAGAAATACTTTCAATAAATGACTTCAACTTCTGGTTGAGTTATAGTTATCATCGTACTCGGACATAACAGAGAATTAAATGAGAATCGACTTCCTTGTTGGTCTAAAGTTAACGAATGACTACCAAAACATGGGTTCTATTCCCACTGGATGCCACTGTATTTGATTTCTGTAATTGTTCTCAGTATGGGTGTATTTCCATATTGTGATGTCCTTGCCTGATAAACATAGCTTAAATTATGTCCTAAATTTTTCAAAGATATTTCCTTGTAAATAGTTAATTATAAAGTAAAGCAATTGGGTATCGTTAATTTCTGATACATAAAATTTATGTACTGACTTCAATTCAGGATAGCATCTACATAAAAAAATGGTGATTTAGATAACATGGAATAGGCTGTCATGTTTTTTTTATTATTTTCTATTAATTAATATTACTCAGGTTGTGTATGATAAAAAACCATCAACGAGAATCCCTTTAGAGATTGATAGACAGATAGATAACGATAAAAAAGTATTTATTGCCACATCTAAACACATTTTATTCTTCTTTGGAATAGTTCCAAGGGCAGTTGTTATAAATTACGTTATCTAATCGCAAAGAAAAATAAAATTTCTAGACTACTCCATCTAGAATATCTTTTTCAGTAGTCTGTCAGAAGCCTCTCAATTATGACTTTTGGTTTCTTTTCCAAACTCTCACATTAAATAATCTCATGGAGGCGGTGTCTGTAGACAAATGTAGACTAATGTAATGTCTATTGACTTATCCTCCCGTAATGTATAGTCTGTTAGCTTTTAGAATATACCTCGGCTAATATCGGATATATTCGTGTAATAGAAATATCGGAACTAATATGACACTTAATTTCGAAATTAGAACGAACACGACACTTAAAAGTTTTATACGGAGCAAAAAGTAGTATTACACTCGTGTCCTTTCTGCGAAAATCGAAGCCTACTCTAGAGCCCGAGGTATGTTCTAAAAGCTAACAGCTGTAGCTTATTGATCCATTATTTAGTACTTACGAGTAGGCTTGCATGGTGTCCGGATTGGTACACTTGAAGTCAAGCAATGCACTGCTGCATACGCTAAACAGTCTTTTTATAAAACGTTCAGCGAATCGTAAGAATACAACTCCAGCGCAAATTTTTCAGCGCTCCACCGCTGTTACGTGAGCTCAGCTTCTAAGGAAACTCTATGAAATCAACAGTATTGCATTGAGTCTACCAGTTTGGATGTTTGTCGATTCTGTATTTTTAATGTAATACGGATACGACAAAAGTATAAGACTGCGTAGTTATTGAGCGCGATGATTATTTACTTCGTAAAGTACTCATTTGTATGAAAAACTATAGTCTTATTTATAAACAGAGGTTTCCTTTAAACACACTTCAACTACAGTTTAAATACCTAGTCTGTGTTAAAGGGAAATACTGTAACACTGACCATTTAAACTGCATCTGAGGAGTTCGTTATCAACCCTAGCATGTCCCCACTGCTGGGGCATGGGTCTCTACCTGCATCGCAGGAAGGTTAGGCCATACTCCACCACGGGGGCCAAGTCCGGGTTGGTGGAGGATTGTAAGACAGTGGCGGGTCTTACTGTCAGAAGTTATCAAGCTGCCCATAAGGCCTCTGACATGACTTAACGACTGCCATTATATGACAGTGGGCTCCAACGGCTTAACGTGCCTTGCGAATCACGGAAACGCTCGGAAAAATGCCACTAGTGGTAGTCACAGGACGCTCACCCATCATGTACCTGACCGCGCCTGTTGTCTCTTAACCAAGTGATTGTTTCCAATCTCTCGGTTCGCCTAGGCCACGAGCGCTTCTGATCATCTGAGGAGTGTTTTATAAGAATTGTTGTAACGTTAGTTATTTCGCGTATTTTGTTTCATCGCCTTGTTTTGTATAAAGAATATGAATGCCTCTTGATTACTTTTGATTGACGTGCCATTTTGGATACATACATAACCACACGCTTGTATCCCAGAGGGGTAGGCAGAGACCAGGGACTGCCACTTGCCACGATCCTGACAGATCACCTTCGCTTCATCAACGTTCATAAGTCGTTGCATGCACGCACGCCGGTTCCGGGTACTTTTTTATCTTTGCTTTTGCTAATACATCTCCTATTTGGTCGATGTATGTCCGCATGGGACGACCCTTAACAGCCCATCCACTCACATTCGCAACATATATTTGTTTCGTCAATCTATCTACCTTCATCCTCTCCACATGTCCAAACCAACGCAACATTCATGCGTGGCTAGGGGCGAGCCTAGTCTCAAGCGTTTGTCCTGGAGCCTTGTTTCGGCATGCGGGGCTCTGCCGGGATGGACAAACCTACTCGTGGGAACAAAATGGAGTCTTTTATAGAAACCGAAGGTGGCGAGGTTGGTCGCCGCGCCTCACGCCGGTTCACACGAGGGGGCGGAAAGCGGACTTTGGACACCCGCTTTGCCATTTTGGATATCGCATAGAAAAATGTAGCGTGCCTTCAACAGTTTTTTTCACTCATTAATCTGTAAACCTCCTTACAAAACTGTTATAAAAATAACGATAAATCCGAAGACATAAATATTAAATATCTAAACAAAATCTATATCAATAGTTATACCGTTCCACTCGTTAAACTTCACTCATCACATTTGAATTGGTTTATGTTGAATGTCTATAAAGTAAAAACTTTCGACGGGACCGTGAGATGTAGCAAACATTGATCTCAGTCTACCCCTCCAGGATACGGGTATTTGTACTTACCGGATTCTTTACTTTCTATACTTGTGGAGAATAAATAGTGTGGGAACTCTGGGCTTTCATTCGAAAATTCGTGGGTTTGAAGCAGTACCAATAAATTTGTTTTCTAAGTTACGCATATTTGTGAATTTGTAGTATCGATGCTTTTTGCTAACAGTGAAGGAAAATATCGTGAGAAAACCCGACTGTCTGAACTGTACAGGATTGAGGTGGATCACTTTAAGGTTTGTTTCTCCCTGCAACGGCCAGATGCACCCGAATAGTGTTTGCTCATAAAAAATGGTTTTTGCAGGTAAAAAAAATGCACAAAACACATGGGGCGGGACCAGCTAAGAACATCACGTGCAAGTTGCAAGCGAAAAAGTGATGCACCGCAACTCTTGCTGATAGTACATAGCCACGGTGGATCATTAAATTCTTGAAATTATTATTATTTTCTTTTTAACTATAACTACCAGTTCAAATCAAATCAAACAACAAATAAACAATCGTTTTAATCTCCAGGTCCTAGGGGCATCCGAATACAAATACAGCCTTACAAATACAATCCATTTTTCGCGTGATTACTCTAAAAATTTAATAACAGAGTCCTGAAATTGAGAAAATGTTAATACAAAATTTCATGCAAACAAAGCCGTGCATAGTTGGTAGTCGATAAGGTTGCGATTGGAACAATCCTCATTGTTACGTTACAAGAGATTTGCTCGTTTTAATTTCCCTTTGTGTTATCGGCCAGATGCGAGCAGCGCAGGCGGGCGGTAAATGAGGACGTTATGTAATTATAAAAGGTGGCACAGGACAGGCATATGTACCACTTTTAGTGGCACACCCCTAAGGGGGCTCAAGGAGCAAATCCCATACAAACGTGGTTTGGTTTTAATACAAAAACGACGGACTGGATCGAAATTAATCTTTGCCAATCTTTTAGAGGATACAAATCGATGTTTGATCGTTCTTAGAATTTGAAATTAATTATCAATGAGAAATTACAGCCTTGAGCAAAGTTTCTATGCTTTTCCTTATCCGAAATGCATATAATTATGTATTCGACTTCGAATACATAATTATATGTATTTCGGATAAGGGGGTAGGGAATGTCACTTACAATTCTTCGGACTTTAGTTTAGATCTGATAAAGATAAGAAAAGAGATGTATTCTCTTTTTTCTCTTTGTTTGAGTTTGAGAAAAGTATTTTCTTTTTTTCTATTTCTTTTTTAGTCTTTTCTTCTATTTTCGTTCTGTCTTTATATATACTATTACTATATTTCTTTATATATACGATAGTTTAAGTTTTTCGATTAGTCAACCCAACCCAAATCAAACAACCAAATTAACCATCTGAACAATTACTCGTCAAGACGCAAGTACATAGTAGCAGTGTGTACTGAAATTAATATCATGTAATACGGGGCGAGAGTAGTCACTAAACCGAAATAGTACTAAATTGGAAACTAAATTTCAGTTAACAATGTCACTTCGTTCCACCCGCAAGCATACTCCTCTAATGGAGTTACTAGTTGTGCCGAGTCTAGCTTTGATTTAATTACGACTACTCCGAAGAGTAAATAATTTTGCTGTAAAATACTTACAACAGAAGTACTGGATCACAATGAGCAAGTCTTAAGTTTTCTAGGGGACCATTCGATATCAATCCTTGTATGTTCCCACTGCTGGGGCACAGGTCTCCTTCTGCAGGAAGGTTGGCCATACTCCAACACGGCGGTCAAGTCCGGGTTAGTGGAGAATTGTGTGTCAGTGGCGGGCCTTACAGTCAGAAGTTATCAAACCGCCCATAATGCCCCAGACATGGCTTAACGACTGTCATTACATGACAGCCGGCACCAACGGCTTAGCGTGCATTGCGAAGCAAGTTTTATCCTATTATTAACTAGCGCCATCTTGCTTTATTTCACTGCAAGATACCGCTAACGCATAATAGTTTGATACTTTTATCGTGATTTTGCGCCCCTTGTAGGACATCGTAAAAAACCAGCCAATTGGAAGTTGGACTTGTGGATCGAGGGTAATCTTCTATAATATAAAAATGAATCCTCGAATGTGCTGGTAAGCGCAAATCTCGAGAGCTGCTGAACCGATTTCGCTAATTCTTTTTTTAGAATATTCCTTGAAGTACGAGGATGGTTCTTACGCAGGGAAAAAATAAAGAACCGACTGCTAGGCGATACGAAGTTCGCTGGGTCAGCTAGTAAATAATAAAATAAATAAAAATATTTTATTTCGTTATCTACTTGTAACGGTGCAAACCTTTTTACAGCATTTTTATTTCTTTTTCTATCTATCATTTTCAAATATTTAAAATTTGTCACACATTTCGAAATTTTCATTATTACTACTACTTTACCATTCGACCAGATCTGACTATTTTATCTGCTTATCAGTTTTTATCCAGTTTTTCTGTTTTATTATAAAATATCTATCTACAAATAAAACAACACATGAAGTCGTTCCAATTCTTATTATTTATAAAAGATATCCAACATCACAAACTTAACATTAATTTTACACTGGTGGGCACTTCCTGTTAAGTGTATAGACACCTGTGCCAGGAAGCCCCTCGATATCAACCCTTGTATGTCCCCACTGCTGGGGCACTGGTCTCTTCCTGCATGGCAGGAAGGTTAGGCCATACTCCACCACGGGGGCCAAGTCCGCCCCAAGTCAGGAAGCCCCGCCCTTCCTGTACTAGATGAATTTAGTTAAGTTCGGTAGAAACATGCCTATACTATTATATAATTTGTTTTTAACTATGTCAGAAATGATGTTCTTTTTAATGCACTAACTCGTGCTAAGGACAATTTTAAAAACCTATTTAGAGGCTAAATATGTGTGAAATTCGCGACTAAAAAAAGGCGTCTTTTTGAAAGCATTAACTGTTAGTTTACTACCGTGGGCAAAAATTACAAAAGTTAATTATGAAGTTACGTTCCAAAATAGGTAAATCATTTTACATAAAGTCAACAGTATTGATTATTAGTAATTGAAGTTAAAAATTCAATTACATGAACTAAACATTACATGAACTAAAAGTATTGATTATTAATTGAAATTAAAATTAACTCTACAGTCACACTTTTAGCAAAGGGGTCTCATGCACTTGAGCACTGGTTCCCATGCTGCCGGTAAATTCCAACCACGATCTCTATTGAAATTTGGATGCCGGCGGATCTCTATTGCCTCGCGTATCATTCTAGGGAAGTAACGGTCTTCTCGTTCTAGAACTTTAACTTTATCAAAATGTATAAAGTGGTTGGTACCGCTAAGGGTATGTTCGCTGACTGCAGATCTACCAGAGTGGTTAGTGCGAGTTTGACAGATCCAATCGAATAACTTTACTACTGCGTTAATCGAGCATTGAGTAGTGAATATGAGTAAGTTAACCGTTCGAACTGGCAAAACGCTGTCATAGTACAACTCGCACTCACGTTTATTCGTGTTTCGGCTGTTAAACGTCTTTATTCTCAACGTAAACCATTACAACTCGCACTCAGCAATTTTAATTTCATACTTGTCGCTAGGTGGCGCTTCCTCGATGCCATAGAAATATGAGTTTACGTTAACGCGATCGAGTAGTTAAAAAACTCGCACTACGCACTCTGAGCGCTTATGTTTCACGTCCGCGATATGTTCCTTCACCCGTTCAGTTATTGTACGCTTGGTCTGACCAATGTACGAGGAACCACATACACAGTCAAGCTTGTATACTCTTGCCTCTTGTAATTTGCATCACTTGCAGCCCCGAGTACCTATACTTTGCAGTTAGGTTTTACATCGGAATGATACCGCTGTACCCACATCCTTAGCATGGGTTAGTGCATTAAAAAGAATAATATAATTATACTATTTTTACTTTTAATGCACTAACCCGTGCTAAGGACAATTTTAAAAACCTATGTAGAGGCAGTGAGCGCAGCAGTACAAGGTTTTGTAAAGAATCCAGATGAAAACCTATTTAGAGGCTAAAAATTCCACCCATGCCGGGACTCGAACCCGCGACCTCTGGCTGGCACGGGTAGCCAGAGGTCGCGGGTTCGAGTCCCGGCATGGGTGGAATTTTTGGCCTCAAATAGGTTTTTAAGAATAATATAATCTAAATGTTTTTATTCAAAGTACGTAAAAAGTTAAACTTGGTGTCCATTTCAAAATGTAGAATATTTTCGAGAATAAATGAACAAAAATACTCCAGACTTAGTCCCTGCTCAAGAACTGTTTTATCTTCAGGAAGGTAACTAGCCCCATTGGGCTGTTGGATAAATTGGAAAAGTGTTGTATTAAACAAATATAGGACAAATTGGAAAAGTATTGTATTAAACAAATATATGTAATAATTAAACAAATTGGAAAAGTATTGTATGGAGTTCTTAGAATAGGTACCTATTTCTCAACCCGGTTTACAGAGAGAAAATATATTGTTAAGGTTGAGGCTATTCTTCTGTAGTAATTATTGTATTAAATGTATCAGGTAAATTGTGGTTAGCGTTTGAAGTAAAAGATTTAATATTTGTCGAGATAAGTACAACTTAATCATTTTATCTTTATGTTACATTTAATTGAGAAAAGCAGACGTTCTCTCATTGTAATAATATATTTAGCTCAAAATTAATGGAAAGAGTCAGTTTTTGGGGTTTTGTAACCGAGAGATACTAAGGGAATCCTTTTACTAAGCCGTTACTCTGATCTTTAAAATGCTTAATCTCTTCAATGGTTTTGCCAGTTGAATTTGTCATCCACATAATTATTATAAGAAATTGTCCATTCTACAGGTAATAATTTGTAGATAAGTCAAATTAGTACTTTAAAATTATTTCTGATTTAAAAACTTATTTCTGATTTATTTAATAAATAAAAATTTATAAATATTTTGATTTACTCATCTATAATATAAAAATGAATCGCTAAATGTGTTGGTAAGCGCAAGTCTCGAGAGCAGCTGAACCGAAAAAATATTTTTTTATGTAAATTTAGGTTTTTCCAACAAAAGAAATTTTTAGAAATAAATTCCTGAACTTCGTGTTACATGAAAACGATGTCAAATACCAAGTAGGTGAAGTAATTATTTTGAAATTCAGATTGAGGGATGTCGAAGGCATGTTTGACAAACCTGCATTCTTACAGACACTCACCTTAATTGAGCAACACGCGACAGCTGTTTTGAACTAGGACTGTTTGGCAGAATATTTTGTCTTAAATTGCCAAGAGCCTCTGTCGCTTAAGGCTTACTCAAGACAAGAGTTGTAACAGCGCAAACCTCTTCACACCATTTTTTTTTATATTTCTTTAATTCTGTCAATCATTTTCAAACTTTAAAATTACGTCACCAATTTTTGAGATTTCCTTCACTTTTTGGCTTACTACTTTTCAACTAAACCCGACTACATAAACCTTCCTTTATCTGCTTAATCTGTTTTCTATCAAATTTTCTATTTGTATTATAAATAAAATAAATAAAACACACAGTTGAAGTCGTTCCAGTTTTTATTCTTTATAAAACGTTTTAAAAACCTCACAGGGTATACGTGGTATACACATCTTAACTGTCCGTGTACTGTTACGGGGCGGGTCAGGAGAGTCTTTTTAAAAAATATATTTTTCTTAAAACACGTTTATTACGAAATTGAAAATAAAGGAAATTGAATAATAGAAATGGAACAATAGAGATGACCGTCTTTCACGAGCCCGGATATTGAATTGCCAAATGGTACGACTGTGTGACTGGTCTTGCGTCATGCCATGGGAAAAAGGCTCCACGTGTCGAATGCACCTACTGACGCGTCAGCACTTTCCCACGCATACAGTCTCTAAGGGAAGGTGATTATGACAACCCCCCCCTTAAGATTGAACATCACGGAAAGGGTGATGTGAAATTTCAGGACTCGCTCCAGATTCACAAACTAATATTAGGTATGTCAGTATTAAACTTAGATCTAGAATTAACCTACGTTCTTAACTATCTACCATAATAAGGATCTCGTTGACAGGATTATTTTATGTTAGATAAGGATCTTGCTAGTACAATATTTCTCTTCTGAGGAGTTGGATGCTGAACATGGACCATATCTTCAGCTTCAGCGATAGAGGAATGGTTGTTGGCTGTGTCCTTAGTAGGTATAATTGTTGACAAAGGTAAATCTGGTTTAACTTCCGGGTTACGGCGTTTATGGAAAATTTCAGTGCAACTGGAAAACATATTTTCCCGTAGGATTATTTTCCTACCCTTATACAGTAAATAGAACACAAACATAATACTAACTATATAACTAAGTGACATATAATGAACTCCGTATTTTTGGAGATTTATTTATTTTATTTATTTAATGACATGATTGGAATTCTCGATTTCGTTAATCTCGCTCTCAGATTGATCGAGATGGACACTGGCATGTAAGAGTGAGTCTAAATTGTAAACACTATCTAACTTAACCATAGGAATCTTAAACAGGGTTTTATTAACCTTAATTCTATCGCAACAGTCATTTATGACTATGCTAAAGTTTGACATAGTATGAGTCTGAGTTATATTAATCGTATACCTGTCAGTGGAGGACAACTGCAAGGTCCTGAAAAATGCTTTACAGTTTTTCGGCAGCGAAAGGATGCCTGTAGCAGATAACATCTCATCGTACAGGTTATCTCCGCAAGCTATGTGGCTTCTGCCTGGTTCCGATTGGACGAAGATCCATCGGTTATGAGTTATCTTATGAAATAAGTCGATAGAGCCGCGTAACAGCTTAATATTACAAGAGTTTGGAATCTTAGAAACTACATCCGTTAATAAACTAATTTCGCACAGAGGGTTCGCGATTGTTGAGTAAACGTTTGTTAACACGCACACATAGCACTTTTCACTAATCACTTTGCAGTTTGACAAGTCTTTGATCAATGAGTAGAACATATGATCGCTCGTTATTGCCACGTAAGGGCTGGAAGGAGCAATAAGAGCGAAAGTCTCGGGTTTGGAACTGTCGTAGGGAATTGGTAAAGGAATGACATTGAAAAGTTCATAAGTTTGCGGTAGGACTAAGAGAATTTTTACTACAATGACTAATTTATCAGTATGATAGTAGCATACCAGCTGAGATACATCAATTATCTCGTTAATATTTTGTAGTGACAGAGACACCGGTAGTTCGTAGTGCTGAGGTAAGTCGTTTCGGTGCCCTTCGAGTTCGCTGTACAGCTGATGTGGACTTAGTACAGTCGGATGCAAGATGTTTAACTTTGCAAACAGAATGGCATTGTTTACGTCATCAATGTCAAAGGAAACAGAGGTGATAATGGACTCTAAGGAGTTCAGCAAGGACGAGACCTGCGTTTTTGCTTGTAATTTATCATTAGAATTATTTATTGCTGACATGGCTGAGCGTATAGCTTCCATATTTTGGACGAGACGTTTTTCGTTCTCGTCTACTTTACTCATAGTGTTGTTGAACGTAGATATAGTAGACTTGATAACGTGAATGTTATCCTTCATTAAGTGCCTCAGATGTTTTTCATCTGTCTGTACTTTGTTGATAGCGCCAGTGAATTTTATAGCGTCATCAGAGTCTAAAGTACCGAAGAACGTTTTAAGCAATGAGCCTCCGATATCGAAAAGACCACGTTTAATGCGAGGATTTTGTTTGTTTAACATTAGATGGAAAATAGAAGAGAATTTTCGAATATTGACGTCACGTAATTTACTTAATGCGGATAAAGAGTTAGAACAATCTGTTTTAATTTGGGATGATATAAAAGAGCTACAGAGTAAATTATCGATTTTATCAAACGTTGGCTTTACGTGACTAATATCGATATAAGTAAGTACATTCCAGTCGTCGTTTGTGAACTTGACGTTTATAAGCTTATCAAAGAATAGGCCGGAACTTCCTCGAATAGGTGAGACGAACTCACAGGGATACAGCGAGAGCAATGACCTGGAATAAATAAATAAAAATAGGTACTTACTATTATAGGAGACTTATTATTATGGTGCCGTTTGGTCTGCGGCGAGCTTGATTTCGTCGTAATGATGACGCACGTGTCTACGGTTGATTAAGAGTGTGACCGTGTGGTTGCCATTTATTTTTACGATCTTATATGGCCCTTTCCACACTGGTGATTGAGCCTTGTTTTGTTTATGATGGCACTTTAGATACACCGTGTCGTTTACGCTATAAGTGGTAGGCTTAGCACGAGAGTCATAATGTTTTTTAGACCGTTCTTTAGAGAGATTAATGTTTTGTAATGCTTTTTGTCGGCTGTAGTAGAGCCGATGATTTAGAACTCTGATGTAGTCGGTGTATGTGTTACTTTCGAGTGTATCTATTGACTTTGGGATATAGGGTTTGAACCCGAATAACAATTCGAATGGGGAGAAATCGGTAGTGGTATGGACGTTAGTGTTATATGAGAACATGGCCGTGTTTGAATAAAGGTCCCATGTATGAGCATTTTCGTTGACAAAGGGTCTTAAATATTCCTTAAGGGTCGAATGACTTCTCTCTAAGGCACCGCATGTTTGAGGGTGATAAGGGGATGCGATAAGGTGTTTAATACCGAATAAGCGTTCCAGTTGTTTAAACACCTCTGAACAGAAGTTCGTGCCTTGATCAGTGACGATGATTTTGGGGATTCCGACGTGAGCTATGAAATGGACGAATTTTTTGGCAGTTTCCTCGGCGCTGCTTGTCTGTAATGGATACGCCTGGGAATATTTTGTAAGATCATCTTGGAGTGTTAAGATGAACTTGAATTGGAATTCGTAAGTTTCTGGAAGTGGACCTACAATGTCCAGGAAAACTTTTTCGATCGGTCTGGTGGCGGTAGATGTTATTATCATTGGAGCACGATTTGTTTGCCTCAAGGGTTTGTTGATTTGGCAAGATCGACAATTCTTTACATAGTTTTCGATATCCTGCCGCATCGATTTCCACCAGTACCCTGATTTGATGCGCTCTAGCATGCGCGAGATACCCGGATGTCCGGCAGTGGGCGAATCATGATGATCTTTTAGAATTTTCTTGACCTCGTCAGGCGTAGGGTATAAAATAGAAATGATATATGTTGACCTTGACGCCTGTACCATGAAATAGAAATGCGAGGATGTTATATATTTTTGGGAATGAAAGTTTGGAAAATGGATCGGAAAAGTCTGAGATGGCAAATTCTTTTTCTTCGCTGTACCAGAATCTTATCATGTCTCTAAAATCTCGAAGTAGGTTAAATATGTCTTTGTATGACATTTCGTCATAGTGATGCACGCGAAGAAATAGATGTGTGAATAAGTGTTTTTCATTTGATGTAGAATAATATGTGTAGAGTTCGCGCTCGATAGTGCGGATGTCTGGTTCACTAGTCGAGGCTTCGAGTATTTCTTGGCAATATGGGACAGATTCGTCTAAGTCGATTGAGGTAGGGTAAGTAATGACTTTGCATTTAGCTTTCAGCAGAGGTTCATTGAACTCTTGGATTTCAGTGTCGTAGGATATAGGAGAACGGCGGATACTTTGCAAATACTGCTCGTAGGTTTCGGACGTAGAAGGCATGGGCGGAAGCTGAGGGGACTGCGAGTTGTTATCGGCAGCGGGTGGACTATTACCGCTTGTGTTACTTCGATTTAGAATCGGATCTGTGACATTGACATCGACGGGGAATCTGGATAGGGCGTCGGCGTTAGAATTTAGTTTGCCTTGTTTATAAATGATCTCGTAGTCGTACTCCTCTAATTTGAGACGCCAGCGAATTAGCTTCGAACTGGGGTCTTTGACATTGAATAGCCAAACTAAGGGCCGATGGTCAGTTACGATTTTGAATTTGTGACCATAGAGGTATGGACGGAAAGTTTTGACGCCGAATAGGATGGCCAAAAGTTCTTTTTCAATAGTGGAATAGTTGCCTTTGGCCTTGTTTAGTGTTCGTGATGCGTAGGCGATTGGCTTGTCCTTGCCAACGTCACCTTGGGATAGAATGGCCCCGACAGCATAATTGGAAGCATCCGTGGTAAGTATGAAAGGTTTTTCGAAGTCGGGGTACTGGAGCAATGGGGCTGAAGTTAGTTTAGATTTTTGAATAGAGAAGGCGTTCTTTTGTTCTTGCTCCCAGTGAAATTCAGCGTCCTTTTTAAGGAGTGACGTCAGAGGTTCTGTGATTTTGCTGAAATTTTCAATAAATCTACGGTAATAGCCCACTAGGCCTAGGAATGACTTAATGTCCTTGGGATTCTTAGGAGTTGGAAAATCGGTGACTGCCTTGATTTTGTCAGGATTCGGAGAAACACCCTTGTCCGTTATTATGTGGCCGAGATAGGCGACTTCTCGGCGTAAGAACTCACACTTGTCAGGCTGCAACTTGAGATTCGCTTCTCGGAATTTTGAGAATACGAGTTCCAGCTTCTGCATGTGTGAGTCGAGATCGTGAGAGTAGACGATGCAGTCGTCAAGATATATGAAACAGTGGAGACCTTGAAGGCCACATAGGACGGTGTTCATAAGTCTTTGGAATGTAGCAGGGGCGTTTTTAAGCCCAAAAGGCATTCTAGAGAATTCGTAGTGTCCAGCGGCACTATTGTTAGTAGAAACGGTAAACCCTGTTTTAGGGGCATCGAGAGGGTCCATAAGGACTTCATGAAAACCACTGGCTAGGTCCAGTGTCGTGAAATATTTTGAATGACCTAATTGGTCGAGAATATCAGAGATAAGGGGCAAAGGATAGACGTCAGAGACGGTGACGTCATTTATCTTTCTATAGTCTATGACTAAGCGCCATTTCTTTTTGCCCAAAGCGTCCATTTTTTTTGGCACGACCCATACGGGCGCACTCCAAGGGGAGTTGGAAGGACGAATTATTTTTTGGTCTAGAAGCGATTTAATTTGCCGTTCAACTTCGTCCTTATGACACTCTGGAAATCTGTATGACTTGACGTGAATGGGTTGTGAGTCACCTGTATTAATGGTGTGTTTTGTAACATTCGTGTAGGTTAATTGTTCGCCTTCCAAGTAAAAGATGTCAGTGTATTTAGAACAGCAGTCGATTAAGCGTTTTTCTTCTTCGCTATTAAGATGGGAGGTGCGAATGTTGTCAAGGACGCGATTGTGTCGATTGGAGTCGCTAGAGGACACGGAGTATATGTTTTCTTGGGAGTTAGAAGTCGAACTCGGTATGTGACACGTCTGTGTCAAGGTGACTTTGTAGTCTGTGACTTTTATTTCGGAATTGGTGGTATTAAGGACTGATATATTTATTTTTCCATTGGGCTTGATAGAGACGAGGCTATTTGCTACAAAGATGCCTTCGGAAATTGAATGGTCTAGCACTAAGGCTTCTTTGGTGTTGTGGAACTCGGAACTGTCATTCGTTATTGAACATTCTATGACGGCTTCAGAACGAGCTGGAATTATGTAGGTAGGCTGATTGAATTCTATAGGGATGAGATTACCCTGTATGTGTAGACAGTGGTTTGAGTAGCGGACATTGGCATTTTGGCGCGATAAGAAATCGTTACCTAATATCCCGTCATAGTTCAAGTTCACATTTTCGCTGATGGCGTGGAACTCATGGTCGAACGATATTGAACCTGTGTCTGTTTGAAAGTCGAATTGGATTTCGAATACGCCAAGGCTTTCGCAGTATGAATCATTGTCGCTTAGGCCCTTAAGCTTTATGGTGTCGTTCGAGAGTGATGGCTTCTGTGTGAAATTAGTAAGCTTAGCTATACTGACACTTGCACCAGTATCGATGAGAAAGCACAACACGTTATCTGAGTAGTTTGTTTTGAGACAAACGTGTGGCAGAGACACCTTTTTATAGGTTGTATTAATCTCATGAATTGATGTGGAATTAGACTTAGAATTGGGCTTAGGCTTGGAATTTTCTTTCGGTTTAGAAGTCTTTTTGGATTCAGAGATTTGTTTGGGTTTTTGGCTCAAAGAAACAGAGGCTCCCGAGGGAGGATTTTGAGGACTTGATTTGGAAGCAGAGTTTATTTTGACGTTACTGGGCTTAGTGGCCGAAATAGAAGGTAACGATGAGTTTTCAACCCTTGAAATAGAAGGACTCGCTGAGTCATTGGGGTGTTGTTTATTCTGACGACCTATCTGTCGTTTAGATTTAGAAATAGGAGTCGGCAAGTTAAACCTGACTCGCTTAGGCTTTCTCGCCTTGGATACAGAGGGATTTAGAATTTGGGACTCGGGCGATTTCGCCGATTCAGAGGGAGTCGATAGGGTGCCTGCATAATTACTGGGTACTCGTCGACACGAATGCGATACCCCGTTGCTTAGTTTAAATTACAGTTATCTTCGTCAGCCTCTTCGCCGGAGGTCGATAGTGGAGGTGACTCGACTGTAACGTTATGCTGGAATTGATAAGGGTTGTTGTACGAATTTCTCCGGGCGTTATTGAATTGACGTTTTTTGCATTGACTTATGTCGTGGCCCTCGTTTTTGCAGTATCTGCAAACTGCTGGGTTGGAGGGCCCTTGAGACCTATCTGAATAATCTCGCTGAGGGCGAGGATTTGGTTTATATGGAACTAGGGCGCGAGAGTCACGCCTGAAACATTCAGACTCTAAGTGGCCTGGCTTATTGCAGCGTCTGCAGAATTTTTGTTTAGGGGCCTCGGTCGGCCTTGATGTTGACTTATTTAAGAGATTTAGAATCTTTTCTTCCTCCACGGCCACTATCACGGCATCGTTGAGCGTTTCCGGCTCTCGGCAACGCATGATGTTACTTAAGCGTGAATTGAGACCTAGACAAAATGTGTACAGGGCTAAATCTTCTGTCATAGCAAGACGTCCTGGCAGCTCCTTTTTAAGGGAGTTAGCATTATGAATTTCAGCCTGTAAATCTGTGAGGGACGTTTCGATTCGGAGAGCAAATTGCGCTACAGTTTCATTCAGCATTTGCTTACATGATTGAAGGTCAAGCAGTAGATGGTTGTAATGTTTCTTCTGACCAAAGTTTTGTTGTAAAACAGCCTTGAGTTCATCGAAACTGCTGAATTCACGGTTTGAGCAAGCGATTTGGGCCTTGCCCTCGAGTTTAGATATTATAAATTTTAGGAGTAAGTCTGTCTGGCTTCGCGATGACAGATCTAGGGCATTTTGACAATTTGTAAGGAATGCTGTTAATGTTTCCCTGTCTCCTTTGTATGGGGAAATGAAGCTACAGAGGACTTGTATGGGATACGGCTCTGTTAATAAAATTTGAGTCGATTGTTCGGACTTGGCCATTTTGTTTGAGAAATACCTATTAGATAATAACACGAACGAGCGGCGGCACGCTTAGAATTGGAAATAGTAAATAAGGTAGGTATGTACTCGAGTTGGTAAAATAGTCAATGTAAGGAAATAGAATGGATATAGAAAGGACTCGTGATAATAACGGTTAATTAAATGTTGGACTCACAGGATCACGGCGAGCTGGAGAGTGGTAGACATTGCGGTTTGAAGTTTCTTGTTGCAGGACGACGACGACGACGACGACGGAGGCGACGGTGATGGACACGGAGACTCGGCGACAGCGACGACCATAGGTAAGTACCAGGTAAGTAGGTAGGTACTTATACGTGCAGCAGCAGCGGGCCCGTCTTGGAAGCAGGACACGGAGAGTTACGGATGGCGCAACGATTCGGAGACCACGATGAGCGGCAACACGGCGGCGGCAGTGACTTTGAGGACGGCAGGCTGTATCGGCAGGCTCCAGGGTTGAAGGCTGACTGTCGCAATTACAGGGCACAAAAGTTCACAGGATAAAGTTCACAGCGTAAGGATTTCACAGCATGAAGAGTTTGACACAGTTTTTCACATAGTTTCACTGCGGTCCGGTTTTTCGCGTTTTCACGTTTTTACGTTTTTCGCGTCTGAGATGCTGGGAAATGCGATTTCCACCAGCAGATCCCACTTCTGACACCACTGTTACGGGGCGGGTCAGGGGAGTCTTTTTAAAAAAGATATTTTTCTTAAAACACGTTTATTACGAAATTGAAAATAAAGGAAATTGAATAATAGAAATGGAACAATAGAGATGACCGTCTTTCACGAGCCCGGATATTGAATTGCCAAATGGTACGACTGTGTGACTGGTCTTGCGTCATGCCATGGGAAAAAGGCTCCACGTCAGCACTTTCCCACGCATACAGTCTCTAAGGGAAGGTGATTATAACAGTACCTATTAATTAATCATTTTATGCAAAGGGGTACCTTACATAACTTAAAGGTAGCGACCGCAACTCAAATAAATAGCCTCAATGGGTTATGGAACCATATTTATCCAGCAGTTATTTTCTGCATTAGAGGAGCCACACTTTACCCATACGTGTAAACAAGTTGAAACTCCAGGCGAACGGTTCGCGCGGCGTTTCAGCCAAACAAATAAATTGAAAAGTTACCGACAGCGATGTACAATCAACAATGAAAGCTATATGAATGAATGAATAACCTTTTATTGCCAAGAACAAAAAATATCTTACACTTATAAACCTAGATACAAAGTTTCTTCTATCAGATTATATTTTAAGCAACTACTAGAGTAAGTAAGTTAGAATATTTTCGGGGCTTAATCAGCTATCAGTCTTCTCGTGACTACGATGACTGTAACGTCGTTGAAACGTCGAGGTAAAATAGCAATAAATTACTACGCGATTAAGCCCCGAAAATATTCTATGTGTTCAAGTCGCGAAAGTTTAAAATATGTTATAAGTAAGAGCTTGGCAAAAGGACTGGACGCTCAGCGTGTGCTGCGGGATGCCAGGCATCCTACAGCGCTGATTTTCAGCGGATTCCGATTTTGTCCGATTATTTTACCTCTAGGTTGTGGTCCGGAAATGTTAAAGGGGATTTATGGGAATTTTTTTCACCACTTTTTTTCTCCAGCATGAGATTTTAAAATTGATACCTAGTTTTACTTGTAACGTTATATTGTAAAGTTTCAGTTTCAGAAAGTAGATATCTAGACTGACTGTTAAGTGTTAAGGGTTTGAAGTACTGAAACGCTAGATTTCCCTTAATTAACAATTTATTATAAATTCAACCGTTCTCACAGCTCAACGGTAACATAGAGAAGAGAAAAAGTTACAAAATTGCCAGTTTTCATAGCTGGCAGCATAAAAATAACTATGCTTTGTTGGTTTGCCAACACATTAAGTTGCAATTCTGTGTTATTTGATTAAAACACTTAGATTTTCAGTTCTTCGCTCTGTTCAGTAGCGACCGGTGTAGGTAAGCTTCCGACGCGGGCTCTGTTTCTACGTTACCAGATCAGGGCCTCAATTCTGTTAGTTCATTATACGCACTTGACTACCAAATGACAGGTCATAGGTTTCATTCCCACTGGAGGCCGCCGTACTTGATTTGCATAAATGTCTTCAGTCTAGGTGTATTTCTATAATTATGATGTCCTTACCTAGTTATAATACTATCCTAGTTTGGGATTAATACATGTGATTGCGGTGTGTGGAAGTTATGATTACTGAACGATACTGTCCTCCGATACAGTTGTCTGGAAGAGATCACTTTTAGTGTGTGGCGAGCACATGTCAACTCTGCGTGCGCACTACAAACTCCAACATTCCTGCATCGCGCAAAGTGTTTCAATGACATAGCAGAAATATATCGTCCGACTAACATTAGACGGACCGGCCGTCCCCAGGTATACGATCTGCCTGGCGGGAAATTTCCCTTTATAGAGGGAGAGCTCGATCATCCGCTCTTCCTTATAGTGGTGACCCCTGACAGAACATTGTCAACCTTCCTTCGCTCTCGCAGCACCCCACGTACATTAGTCTCAAAACAAGACCAGCAATCTTCCCTTTTACTTCATCAGTTCCATTACAGTCAACGCACCGACTACTGGGACTGATGGTGATCTCCCCCGACCCCTCGGCACGGCAGTCACACAGCAACAGCACACGTTGCCAGTGGTACAGCAGCCTTCACCGGTTCCTATCCTATGCGCGGCCTCCATGGTACTGTCGCCGGTGAAGTGACTGTTAGCTGCCGAACACCCTCAACCGCTAGTCGACTCACTGACTCAGCGTCCTCTGGCACTTGCAGGCTTTAGAGCACAGACTTTGATACCTATCAGACCTAGCTATGCGTAGCTACGGTATTGAAGGGGAGTGATGTGGCAAGCACATGACAACTCTGCGCGCGCACTACAAACTCCAACATTCCTGCATCGCGAAATCAAAGTGTTTCAATGACATACCGTAAATATAACGTCCGACTAACAAAAGTTGGACCGGCCGTCCCCAGGCATACGATCTGCCGGTCGGGAAATTTCCCTATATGGTGGAAGAGCACGATCACCCGCTCTTCCCTATAAGTGATGAGGCCGCCGTCTGTACTCTTAGGTTAAGAAATATTTATGCTAGTTCCTTTTTTATGCATAATAAGTGTTGTCTGCCTGCCTGCCTGCCTGCCTGCCTGCCTGCCTGCCTGAAATCTTGAAGGAGTACAACATACGAGGATTAATTAAAAACGTCTTTTTTCCACATACATACATTTGTATAAAATCAAAACATCCCTACTTTTACGTTGACAGCATAACCCGATGAACCCCCAATCTGAATAAATAATGGCGTTGCGATGTTGCTGAAAATAACATACACTGCGCAAAGCTAACTGAACAAAAAAATTACGCCTTTTTTGCCGAGCAATCACGACTTGATTCTGTCGGCAGCTAAATGGCTTGGATTGCGGCCGCAGCGAACGTTTTTTGCACCATATGGTACGCATGCCTGAAAACCTATTGGATTGACCTGATGAATTTAATATCTGATTGGATATCTATTAACTCGTTTTGAAAATTGACGATGTTTTTTCATTGCGGAGCGGATTATGGAATCCGCATCGACAGGCCTTAAGCTAGCTTAAACAAATCTCCCTGCCATTGGGTTGTTGGTCTACCTCCTAAATTCAGCCCCTAAATTAAACGTACCAAAGCCTTAGAATTCAATCGTCTATTTGTAAGATTTCATACAAATTGCTATCGCAAAAGTAAGGTTTCCGATAGGATTTGGTGGGCCCCAGCTTTTGGACTTCTGTGTACGGCTGCCATAGTTAGCTGACCTCAGCACTTTGGACTACAAATTTTAAAAGTAACTTCACGTAAATGTCACGGATATCGAACAGTTTAATCGAAGCCACGATTGAGTCGTGAGTGGGGCTGTGTTATTATTATTATTTATTAGCTACTCCAACAGTATTTTCACATATCATTTTAAATTACTATTAAGTACTTATGCTAATGTACCATTCAGTGTGAAAGATCTTTACAGGTGTATACTTATAACAGCGGCGATATTGATTGAACGAGTAAGAAACGCTCGGACTTTTATCACCTTTTGTAACAATCCAACTTCAAGACATAGCTAGCGATGAGTGATGTCAGTCATGCAGAATGGTTTCGCTAACCGTACTTTTTCCTACATCTCTGCGAGAGCGTCATCCGTGTTGATAGTTTCCACTCCACGCGTTGTTTTTATTCCCCCCGTCTGTCGGTGACGTCAGCTGCTTCCTTATAATAGTGACAAAATTGTCAAAAGAGTATAGTGGCGACAAAAAAGGTTTGCTTATCAAATATGTGTACGTTTGCTTCGTTTGTTTATTTTACCATTGGGTCTAGCAGACATTGAGACCATCTTCGTCTTGCAAAAGACAGCGTTCAGGTTCTTGTTTAAGCTAGGCAGTAGAGATCTATTTCGAGAAATTTACATCCTATATAAACTGTCAGCGCAGACCACAGAAAAGCCCCTCTTAAAAAAAATCACTTTAGCTAATCAGAACATACAGGGTGGTTTTTCTGGAAAGCTACTAGAGTTAGAATTGTTCTTAGAGCAACATGAGATTGACATACTTTGTGTTACGGAGCACTGGCTATTAGAATCTCATATGAATTTTTCTGTACATAATTATCAGTTAGCCAGTTGCTACAATAGAAAGTTAGCATTGCATGGGGGATCTTTAATACTAGTAAAGGATGGTTTAAAATTTAAAGAAAGGAAAGATATTTGCAGGCTTTCTGTTGAAAAAATAATTGAACTATCTTGTGTTGAATTATCGTCACACATTGTAGTAAGCGTATACAGGCCCCCCACCAGTGATTACAGTGTATTCGAATCTGTATTAGAGGATGTATTAAAAGTAGCCTGCAGTAATAATAAGAAGGTTATAGTATGTGGTGATTTTAATGTAAACCTGCTTGTAGATTCCCCTTCGAGTGCTAAATTAAAACTTATTTTTAAGTCTTTTAATTTGATGAATATTTTCTTAGAGCCCACCAGGATTACCGAAACCACCGCCACCTGCCTTGACAACGTATACTGTGACTGTGAATTTTCCCATTATTCTACAGTGAATTGTCTTAAATCAGACCACAGTGGTCAAATTGTACATTTTAAAGCAGATTTAAAAAAAATAGAGCAAGATGTACTCTGCAGGGTGATAACAAATAAAAAACTAGAATTGTTTAAACTTGACTTAAAAAAAAGATTACCTATTCAAAAAAATAAAACTCAAGATGCTAATGTTCTCTATCGAGATTTCTTCAAGGCTGTTTCAGATAGTTTTGAAAAAGTTTTTAAATTAAAACAGATATCCTGCAAACAAAATAAATTACAATTTAGTGAATGGGCCACTGCCGGCATCCGAAAAAGTAGGGACACACTTTATTCACTGTATGAGAAAAAAACATATACATACAACCCCAGTTTTATACAGTATGTAAAACTATATTCAAAATTATTTAAGGCCGTCTGCCACAAAGCAAAATGCGAGTATATAAAATCAAAAATCCTTCAATCTTCTAATAAATCTAAAACAATTTGGGCTATTATAAATAAGGAAACTGGTAAATCCAAATTGGGAGATCGCGAATTTGCACTTAAAATAAATAATAAATTAATAACCTCAAATGAAGACATTGCTGCGGCTTTTGAACAGTTCTTTACAAATGTTCCAATTATAACGACAGCTCCTTTAGACTCTTCTCCAGCTCTTGCAGAAACTATTTTGAAAGACAATGTCCCCCTATGCGATCACGATTTTTCGTTTGATTATATTGAAGCTCATACCGTGATTAAATCGTTTAAAAAGCTAAAGCTTAAAAAAACTGAAGATTTGTGGGGTATGTCAGTAACAGTAGTTAGCTCAGTAATCGACACCCTAGCACCCTATTTAGCCAGAATCTTTAACAAATGTCTAGATGAGGGTATATTCCCAGATCTAATGAAATATAGTAGGCTCGTTCCTTTATTTAAAAGTGGTGATAAGCAAGATCCTTCAAATTTCAGACCAGTCTCGGTTCTACCCGTTTTGAGTAAAATATTCGAGAAGATAGTTCTAGGTCAACTGCTTACACACTTCAATGACTATCAACTTCTCCATGGTCAGCAATTCGGCTTTACGCAAGGGCGCTCTACAACGGACGCCGGCGTCATGTTAGTTAAACATATATTTAGTGCATGGGAAGATCGCAAGGATGCTATAGGCGTATTCTGTGACTTGTCAAAAGCATTTGATTGCGTTGACCATAAAACACTTCTTTTAAAATTAAAGCACTATGGTATAAACGGGAATAGCCTAAAACTTATGACATCATATTTAGAAGGAAGAATTCAAAGAGCTGATATAAATAGAACTAAATCTTCAGGGTCAGAGGTCAGGATAGGAGTACCACAGGGATCGATTTTGGGGCCGTTCCTCTTCCTCGTATATGTAAATGATTTGCCGTTCATGGTTCAAAATATGTCAGAGATAGTACTATTTGCAGATGACACGTCACTTATTTTCAAAATTAAGAGACAAGAAGATGACCTTGACAATACTAATGCTGCTCTCTCTCAGGTACTAAACTGGTTTACGTCTAATAACTTATTGTTAAATTCAAAAAAGACAAAATGTATAAAGTTCACTCTACCAAATGTCAAAGTAGTTGACAGCAAAGTTATATTGGGAAGGGACAAACTAGACCTTGTCGAAGAAACTGTATTTTTAGGTATCACAATTGATGCAAAGCTTCAATGGGGTCCTCATATAGAAAAATTGGCAAATAGGCTTAGCTCTGCAGCATATGCTGTTAAAAGAATTAGGGAACTAACTGACGTCGCAACTGCCAGGCTCGTTTATTTTAGTTACTTCCATAGTATCATGTCCTACGGCATACTACTGTGGGGACGGGCAGCGGACATTGAGACCATCTTCGTCTTGCAGAAAAGAGCGATCAGATTCATCTATAAGCTAGGCAGTAGAGACTCGTTAAGAGAATTCTTTAAAGAAACAAACATCCTGACAGTTGCCAGTCAGTATATCTATGAAAATATTATGTATGTCAGGAAAAATATTAGCAACTTTAAAACTGCAGGTAGCCAACATAATGTAAATACTAGAAATAAACATAAACTTTTGATCCCAAGATTTAGGCTGGCAAAAGTTAATACATCCTTCATGGGGCATTGTATACGCTTCTACAATAAAATCCCTGAAGATATATTAAGTTTGACTGAAGCGCGGTTCAAAAAATGTGTAAAGTACACTTTGTGCCAAAAGAGCTACTATAATATTAAGGATTATTTAGATGACAATGATGTCTGGAATTCAAGCATGTAAAATTCACGAGTTTTGTAGTATCTGTGTAAATTCTGTTAATTAAGGAATTTGAAAAGACTAAGTTTGGAGTTTTTTTGTCCATTTTTTCTCCAAAATGATCCAGATTTTGAAATGGACACCTAGTTTAACTTGTAACGTTCATTAAGCCGCAGTATCTGCGCTACTTTGAATAAAACCTTTTCATTTCATTTCATTTCATTTCATTTCATTTCATTTCCTATATATCTATGAAAATATTATGTACTTCAGGAAATATGAGTGACTTTGAATCTGTAGGTAGTCAATGAAACCAAACACCACCACAAATACACATAAACTTTTGTTCCCAAGATTTGACTGGCAACGGTACAGGTATTCTATATGAAGTATTGTATACGAGTTTGCGATAAGATCTCTGAGGATATTATAAGTTTGTCAGAAACGCGGTTGGGAAAATCTGTACCAAAGGGGCTACTATAACATTAAAGATTATTTAGGCGATTAAGATGCCTGGAATCAAAGCCAGTTACGCATTATTCTGGCTTAAATTTTAGTTAAGACTAATATGGAATTTAGAATAACGTGTTAACTCTTAAAAAGGACAAAATTTCAAACGGCGAACTTTGGAGATTTTTTCCTCCATTTTGCTCCAAAAGGATCTATGTTTTTGAAATAAACGCATACTTCTACTTGTAAGTTTTATTAAATCACAGTTTCTATGTTATTTTAAATAAAAACACTTTGACATGATTACCATGCGCATAAATCACCTCATATACGTAATGAGTTTTTTATATCCGTACCTTTGTTAAAAAGCTGGTCTACATGTAAACAAACCGTACATGGAATTTAATAAACTGAGGAAAGGTCTTCTTTGGTCAATCAATTAATTATTAATGACATTAAGTTTAAGTAATCATCATCGTCATCAACCCATTATGTCCCCACCGAGAGGCACGAGTCATATTCCACCGCGGGGGCCAAGTCCGGATTGGCGGAGGCTTCCAAGACCAGTGGCTGGTCTTACCGTCAGAAGTTTTCAAACCGCCCTAAGGCCTCTGACTTGGCTTTTCGACAACTATAGGTAGATCAAGGAAATATTAACTTCTAATATCAAATACCGACTTTTATAGTATTAATATTTTGTTTTGTTTTCACTCAGACCAAACAAGAATTTAATGAACAGCAATATAGATGGTTTGATACACAAATAAAAAACTCAAACTCATTTTAAACACCCACACTTCTACTGATCGTGAATTAAAGATCCTTTGTGTCAATGACGTCATACCGACATAAAAGAATTTCGCGTCAAGATGAGATGAAGTATTTATTAAGGAAGATTTAAGGAAGACGGGGTTTGCTTTTAGTTCGAGATTACGCTAAGTTAGAGCTTAAAGTTTCCGATCCATTTGCTGCTAATGAGCTGTTAATAATGAAGCAGACTGTAATGTAGTTGAAGCTTATGCCAAACTCTGTTAGTACAGTCTACAGTTTAACTTTTTTTTTATTTTTGTTAGATAGTCGCCCCTAAGAATCTTCTCACTTGGAGCCCACGTGAGACGATTTCCATACATTTAGCTGGGTTTACCAACTACTTGCCGGATACAGCTCTCGTGGCCTAGTGGAACGGAGTGATTGGAATCAATCACTCCGTGCGTCCAATCTTGAGTTTAACAACAACAGGCGCGGTCAGATGCAGTATGGATGACCGTCCCGTGACTATCCCTAGTGGCATTTTTCCGAGCGCTTCCATGCTTCGCAAGGCACGTTAATCCGTTGGTGCCGACTGTAATGTTATAGCAGTCATTAAGCCTTCAGTCGTCAGAGGCCTTATGGGCGGCTTGATAACTTCTGACAGGAAGGACCACCGCTGCCTTATAATCCTCCAGCAACCTGGACTTGGCTCCCATGGTGGAGTATGGCCTAACCTTCCTGTAATGCAGGAGACCCATGCCCCAGCAGTGGGGACGTACAAATGATGATATCGTGCCAGATACAACGATACAAAATATTTATTTCAGATTACGGATATCATAAGACTCTTTTGATCGTGCATATTCTTGTGAATAAACGAATAAGAGATAAATAATACTATGATCGGGCTTTTCATACAACTTCTCACAAGGCCCTTTCTTTTTGATGACTTTATTTATTCCCAATTCTAAACACCATCAAACCTCGATTTGGGTCCCTTAAAAGTATCGGAAAAAGTCTCATTGCGAAGCGGCAAGTCACTTGTATTGTAAATCAAAACCATAGATAGGTACGTACTACTTTTTTATAGGGATTTCCGCTTGAGGTACTTTCTTGACGTAACTGATGAGAGTACACGACGTATCCCAGAAGTGTTTCATAAAACTATTATACAATTCTTAGAGTATATTCTTAATCAATGTGGTAGAAACATGTTGAAATAAATGTCTACAATCACTCGTAAGCACGACAATTATTGATTTGCAACGGGATTGATTAATCCGCTTGCAAATCTATAGTCTATACTCTCCACCACCGTTCATCATCTTTACAATATGGCAGAGCAAGAGTCAGACACTCTCCTCTCTGCCCGTACACAATTTTGAACTCAGAATTTGAAATTACGTCACCGACTCTTAAACTTGTTTTGCATTTTGACACTTTTACTCCACCTTTGGAGCAATACAACTGTATTGTTTATTGCTAATTACTTGAAATAATAAACCAGATAAATTTGTATTAGATGAATTTGGAACAGATTTAATCTTTTTTTTAACCCTATAAAGGGCACCCTCCGGAGGACACGGGGGAGGGAGTTGGTGAATGCTCATGCATAACAGCATGGACCCGGCCGTGCTGCCAATGTGGGACTCACAAGAAGTGCGCCTACCCACTAAACACCACCTAATGACCCCTAAACCTTTGTTTTGGTCCTAAGGACCCCTAAACCCACATCCGGAGCGACCCCCCTCGAGGCCGAGGAGGGCGCACAGGCCGAGGAGGGCGCACAGTCCGAGGAGGGCGCTTTTCAGCTTTAATCAAACCTTAAATGGAACAAAAAGATAAGTATGGTTTGATCTTTTTTGTTCCATTTGAGGTTTGAGTAAAGCTGAAGTGCGCCCTCCTCGGACTGTGCGCCCTCCTCGGCCTGTGCGCCCTCCTCGGCCTCGAGGGGGGTCGCTCCCGCGATGCACACATCGCCATTTAGTGAGGCCAACTTAAACTAAAACATAGAACTAAACAACAGTTGACATAATTTTCAATCTTCAGTTTTAAAATAAATGGGCACGCGTTGTAATTAAGTCTGTTCTCTCTCTCCGAGAGACGGCCTATGCCTTACAGTAGGACGTATACAGACTGCATTAAAGGTTTTAAACGTAAAACTTGAAGAACCTCTTCATGTAAACAACCCTTTTCCGAAAATAACTGCCTTGAAAACTTCGCCGGAAATAACAATCAACCCTGCTAAAACCAGAGGCGAAGTTTAACACCTTTCCCCTCCTTCAAGGCTTTACTCTTCCGCGTCACAACTCTCTAAAGATGCAATTACCAATAAAAGTTCGCCATTACGAGATTATCAAGTCGGAGCGCTTGAGGCGGGAGCGCAGAAACGTCGCCGCGACTTTAATTTAAGTTAGTTCCGGTCCGCAGCTTAAGTGAGCTGACATAGAAGGTCGAGCTGACTTAGGCAGTCTTGGACTTCATGGGCATTTATATCAACCCTTTGCATCAACCCATTGCTGGGGCACGGGTCTCTTCCCGCATCGCGGGAAGGTTAAGCCATACTCAAGTGGGTCAAGTTCGGGTTGGTGAAGGATTGTAAGACAGTGGCGGGCCTTACTGTCAGAAGTTATCAAGCCGCCCATAAGGCCGCTGGCATGGCTTAACGACTGCAATTACATGACAGCCGGCACCGACGGTTTAACGTGCCTTGCGAAGTACGGAAGCGCTCGGAAAAAATGCCACTAGCGGTAGTCACGGGATGGTCACTCGTCCAGCACCTGACCGCGCCTGTTGTCGCTTAACTCAGGTGGTTGATTTCAATCACTCGTTTCCGCTAGGCCACGAGAACTTCATTGACATTAACTATATGTATGTAAAGTAAATGTGTGAAGTTCCCATTAGTACGATTCGCTACTAGCAGGGGCATTTTTTTAGAATGAAACCAGGTTTTACTAGGACAATTAACATGTAGGTAGCCTTGGCTACGCAATGTCCATGGAATTGTCATAATGCCAGTTAAATAAGTGCATTAGCACTCGTACTAGGTTCAAATACTCTGAAAAGACTAACATTAGAGCATTTTTGTCAATTTTTTTCCGTAAAATGGTCTGGACTTTGAATTGGACAGCTAATTCTACTTGTAACGCTTAATAAGTCACAGTTTCTATGTAATTTTAAATATAATACTCTGATTTGATTTGGAAAAACTATGACTTGTAGTCTTCTGAAACGCGGCCCAGCTGGTAAACTTACAGGGCCGGCTTACTGAGAGAAGGATAGTTTTTCCTATAATCAAAAGGGCAAGGTAGACCATCAATCACTTGGACTGGTAATCTGATTGAGTTTTATTAGATAGCGTTGGCCGTTTTTACCTAATAATGACAGGTTGTATAAGGATGAACTAAAAACGTTTGTTTTACGAACGTCAATATACTGACTAATATATTTTACTGTCTCGTTCTCCGGAATGTTGGAGGTCGTGGGTTACATTCCCACTGGGGTTGTCGTACAAATCACCTCAGCCTGGGTGTACTTTTATGTCTGTGATCTCCTTGTTTGAAACTGTGTCGTATTTTAGAAATTAAAACATTTTGTACAGATATATGATGCTGCAAAGTGCTGATAATTACCTATCGATATACCCACCATTAATCCGTTGGTGCCGGCTGCCATATGATGGCAGTCGTTAAGCCATGTCAGAGGCCTTATGGGCGGCTTGATAACTTCTGACAGTAAGACCCGCCACTGTCTTACAATCCTCCACCAAACCGGACTTGGCCCCCGTGGTGGAGTATGGTGATGCACGAAGACACCCATGCTCCAACAGTGGGGACATACAAGGGTTGATAATGATACCCACCATTGAGGCCATAATCGTAGGGCTTAAGTGATATCTTTGCAGTAAAAAATAGATAGATAGAGAACACTTTATTGCACAAACAGAAAAAAAGAAAAACTGTTGATATGGTTGCAATACTTTTTCTTGAATCTAAGTAATGTTATACAATTGGCGGTCTTATCGCTTAGAGCGATTTCTTGAATTGAAATTGATTTATTTTAAAGAAGTATAACAAGTTACTTATCCTATTTTAGCATAATTGATGAAAATGTAATTATATTCAACTGATGCTAAGATTAGGACGATGTTGTCTGTACTAGTTAAAAAACTGTATGACAGCCTGGAGCTTCTTTCTGGAAAATTAAACTTATTTTATTACATTGCTGCTTGAGTATTTACTTATAGATGCTAGTTACTCGCTTAAAACAAATTAAATTATATGAGTGATGCAATGTGTGTGTGTGTTTCTGTGTAAATATAATTGTTTGTCAGTTTTCAATCCACCTTTGTTTTCTTCTGTAATTAATATGAATCACTACAATAACGACAGTAAATTGTAAGTCTAGCAAACACAACATTTTAATGTCTTAAAGTATAACCGGCTTTCAAATCTTTAATGGCAGTCCCAAATTTATCGCGTGAACCTTGTATGTCTCTGGCTATCGGCTAAGCCTTTACACAATACTGCCCCTGACGGTCGCTGTGCATTCGGGTACTAAATCCCGGGGCAGTGGAAAATAGCCGCGTGTCGCTTAGATAACTAAGCTGTTTTACTCGTGGCATTCCACGACGAAACGTCTAAGATAGAATATTGTTTTATAGTTAAAACTGTTTTTATACGGATTTTACTCGTTTATTACAGTTTTCACAATTTTACGACGTTGCGGCACTTTTTCAGGTGCCGTGGCCTCGTGGTCATCCGAGACCACGGCACCTGAGAAAAATGTAATAAACGAGTAAAATCCGTATAGAAACAGTTTTCATTATGTCTAGTGCTCGTGTTAACCTTAGAAAATACTATTCTTTTATAGTACTCGATACCGCGTGCGTGCATGCAAAGACACACTAAGAAATCTCTTATTGCCATAAGCTCGCCTTTGTACATGTTATTTCGTATGTAATATGCTGTTAAATGTTCCGTGTGCTAGAAAGTATCGTAAGAACAAGGTTGATGAAACGAAAGAGGTCTGTCACGACCGTGGCAAGGGGCAAACCCTGGTCCCTACCTACCGCTGCGAGATACAGGCTTGGGTTTATATAGATAGATAAAGAACACTTACCCCAGTTTCTCGTACCCTAACAATCTGTTAATCTACTGTTAACAGCTGTCAAATGTTTTTTCTGTAAACACTTTGGCTACTTGACAGCTGTTAACAGTATATTAAGGGCTTGTTAGTGTCTCAGAAACCAGGGGTTAATATATTTAGTATTCTTCATTGTACAGCAGGAAAAGTTTGCAGTACTTATTTAAATAAAGATCACAGTACAGTATGCAGCCTTATGACCCTTATTGACTGTAATTTCACAGTTAAACAATTGTGCCGTGTTTTCTATACGGTTTTTTTCTCCAAAGATGAATATTTTCTCTTCGGCCTTTTGCCTAGTGTTAGTAATAATACATGACTAGACTTATAAATTCCCTGACATCGATGTAAGAGACCGACTCTAGTATGGCGATTCTTCAGTTGATTTTCGTATAAAAAATTACACCATGTTGCATTCATGTAAGCGTACAACTAAAGTCGGCTTTTTACTGTGGGATGTAATATAATATATATTACATCTTGAGATATAATAATTAATCGCTCGTCATACATTTAGTTTTACAGCTAAAATATTATTATAGCACAGTGTGAACCGGTCTCGTAAAGACGTGCGATAACTTATTAGGTACGTCTCAAGATGTAATATATACTATACTACACCCCATAGTCAAAAGCCGGCTTAATAGTTGATTAACTTGTATATTTTGAGCAGATTTTTTATATTAGATGGCTAGAGTAATATTATTCAGATTCACAGCGAAACGTTTCAGGAGGAAGAAGAATATTATTGACTATTTTATTTCTATTTAGCCTATAAAACGGCCCACTGCATGCACATGCTTTCACTCAGAGAGACTATTAGGTACATCAAATATTGTGATATCATGGCATGAGGGCGTATTGTAACGACACCCGCCCACGTGTGAATCAGGGCTAGGCTTGTGTATTGTGGTCGTCGATCTATCTGAAAGCTTGGGGATGACGTCAAAAGTTAGTGACGTCATAGGAGATACTAAGCTATTTGAAACGGAGCGAACCACGGAAGACGCTTAAATTAAAACCACGACTGCCTCGTTGGTCTAACTTCTGCAGGCTTCACTGCCAAAACTTTTGACTTTGGTCATCATGGATTCGATTAATCAAATTCCGTTGCCGCCGCCTTACTTGATTATTACAAATGGCCACAGTCGGTATATATTTCTCCCGTTTTATATTTGTAATTACAACCGTTGGAGTAAACGTGCGGTAAGCTGAAGACAGGGCGCTATGGCGCTGATTAGGGGAGGGCTATGTCCAGCAGTGGACTACATAATATAGAATCACTAGCACCTTAAACACAAAAGAATGGAAAAAATCTAATACATAAAAAAGACGTTACACATCGTGGGTTGGAATGTTTCTGAGTAACATGGTCCAATTTTTAGGCTCAAACTGTGCGAGGTGTTACGTGGTACTGGCACGATCTAGTATTACGAGTCAAGGGGATCCGAGTAATGGCACAGAGGAAAAAAGGAAGTAAAGGCTACTTTGTTCTAGTCAACGATATATGAATTGCGCACGACAAAAATTTATATAGTTTTGATGCATGCGGTTTTAGCAAGTGCCCGTCTACTACCGAACAAAGAAGTTTCACAGCAACACTCGGGAAGGAGGAGAGAGAAAATATACTTAGATAAGTTTTTGAGCATCGTAAGACATGTGGGATTGCGGAGTGGGATTTTTAATTTAATTGAAAGCCCAATAAACAGGCATCGTGCTTACCTCTTCAGCCCAGAACAGGAACAAAACCCACTTATCTTCAATTGCCTGGAGGTTTTATACGTCTCATTTTATTTCATTTTATTGAGTTAATTGGACTTCAATATTATGAATATTTTACTTTCTTGGTTTTGGCGCCAGAGCCTTTTGTGAATTATGCGATGAATCGCAAATTGCTCAACTATAATGTATTTTAGTTAAAATATCATAAAGAGAACATTATTTACTGTCTACGCCTTAAGTTTCAAAGGGATTCATTAATTTAAGAAATTTGTAAAAAGGCCGCTGAGTAAATGACATAGCATCAGCTCTAAGTTGCTAGTGTATCAAATAATAATAATATTATTTTTTATATGTCCATTGCTAACGAATTCTAGTAAAGCGCATAACGTATATATTAAATTTAATGTCTGCTTTTCCCTGTCACAGTAACTTTAACTGCTAATGGTACAATTTTAAAAAGCGCTGGATTTCTGACAGATACATTTTATATATTGATGGTGTGTTTATACGTAGCCTATAGACGGCGCACTGTATGGCACAGATTTACCTCTCAGAGAGAAAGTGTATGAGTTTTATAAGCACGCGCGCCCATCGCGGATTGATAATCCTAAGCGTTGAAGTAACACCTCAGACACACGTGTTTTCACGGTGTTTCCTTTACAGTTAGTGAGTGGCATTGCTACGAGTACTACAACTTCACTAATGCATGTAACCTAAAAACAAAGTCATTGGATGCCGGGATTCAAACCCACGACCTCCCAACAGGTAGACCGGAGTTCTCGCTGCGCTACCACCGCATAATCGATGAAATTGCAATAAATTTTATTGTCGTTGTAACGGTTACTATCATAATACCAAAAATAGCTATTAGAAGGTAATTAAATGATTGAGAGTCTCTTAACTTTAACAACTTCCCTGTCCGATGAGTCATATATGACTCACAGGTGACTCATTTCTCTATACAGTTTAAGGCACAATTTTTGTAATGAACGTGAAGGGATATTCTTTTGAATCACACCTGGGCGTATGGCAATAAACATGAAGTTTTTAATAAAAAAATAAAAAATCGCGATTTTTTTTTTATCTTTTATATAATTACTACTAGAAACTTGCAATAAATAAAACTCAAGTAAGTATTAAAGGTATTAAAGTAAGTATTTTCATTATCGGGCTGCCACTCATCGTCACTTCCACTACTAAATGCTTCTTCATCTGAATCTTCCAAATAACGCAATATGTCTTCACTCGTATACCTTTTGGCCATTTTCTCGAAAAGCAACAATTATTGCATGAAACAAACTTTTTTTTCAATAAAATATCAATTATAACCTCAAAGTATCAAATTACTTTCTAACCCAATTAGATATTGACAGTTGATTGACGTTTAAACAAAAAAAAGGATTTCCGCGTGTGCGCTCACATATGACTCATTGAACGTGTAGTAGAAAATTTCTTACGCTACGTTCGTGAGTCACATGTGACTCAGAAAAAAAAACCACCAGAATGAGGGTAGTTTATGAAATAATGATTACGAAATTATGTTTTTATGGATTACAGTAATGTTATAAAGCTTATATTTAAAAAAAAACACTGGACGTGGGGCTTTACTAAAATGAGTTGTATGGGGACAGGGAAGTTGTTAATATTTAAGCGTACGGAAGTCAATTATTATTAAAGCGCTCGTGGCCTTTTCGAACCGAGTAATTGGAATCAATCACTTGAGTTAAGCAACAACAGGTGCGGTCGGGTGACTACCGCTAGTGGCATTTTTCCAAGCGCTTCCAGGCTTCGTAAGGCACGTTAAGCCGTTGGTGCCGGCTGTCATGTAATGGCAGTCGTTAGGGCATGTCAGAGGCCTTATGGGCGGCTTGATAACTTCTGGCAGTAAGGCCCGCGACTGCCTTACAATACAATCCTCCACCAACCCGCTCTGACCACCGCGGTGGAGTATGCCTAACCTTCCTGCGGTACAGAAAGAGTCCCGTGCCCCAGCAGTGGCGACATACAAGGGTCGATATCAAAGTCAATTATTAATTAAAAACATGTACATGCAACAGTTAACAAAACTAAAGTAACTATCGATCTTTTCCCTGAAACACTTTCACCCAAAGTCGCTCTAGAAATTCAATGGGGCTAGAACCTCACTCCGCCTCGAAGTTGCCTTTAGCATTACACTTCCTTTGAGATGAAAAGAGTCCTGGCAAACTCAATTTGTTGACTCATAAGACGTATCTCACGTACGACCGGTCTCTTTCCGGAGATTTAAAACTTAATGAAGCAGAATGTTTGCTGTTTTTTGTGTTCAACTCTTGATATAATTACGACTTTTGGTATAATTGCTTGACATTGGATTGAATGTCCTCACTCCACATCGATGGATATCAACCCTTGTGTGTGCCCACTGCTGGGGCACGGTTCTCTTCCTGCATCGCACGAAAGTTAGGCCATACTCCATCACGGGTACCAAGTCCGGGTTGGTGGAAGATTGTAAGGCAGTGGCGGGCCTTACTATCAGAAGTTATCAAGCCGCCCATAAGGCCTCTGACATGGCTGCTATTACTGACAGCCGGCACCAACGGCTTATCGTGCCTTCTGAATCACGAAAGTGCTTGGAAAAAATGCCACTAGCGGTAGTCACGGGACGGTCACCCATCCTGCCCTTACCGCGCCTGTTGTTGCTTAACTCAAGTGATTGATTCTAATCACCCGGTTCGACTAGGCCACGTGTGCTTCGCTCTCTACATTGTAGGACAGTATCACTAAAAAGCGTTTGCGGAATCGAAAAAAGGCTGTCAGGATCGTGGCAAGTAGCTAACTCTGGTATCTGCCTATTGCTCTGGGACACAGGCATAAATTTATCGAATGTAATGAATGTAAGCAAAACATGCAGCCAAGGAAATAATGTAATTATTTATGCACCGACCCACATGAAAACATTTAACAATATTTTTCTCTTTCTCACATATTATTTTGTTATTATGCTAATTTGTTCCAGCATCTCTCCGCTCATGTTTTTTAAACAAATTAAAAATTGTAAACGTGTAAAATTATTATACTCGCACATCACTTACACTTACTCACACGTAACTCACACAACAACACAAACACAACATGTAACACTGACCATGAGGCACATCACTTCTAAAGAAAATGCACTTAAACTATCTCCTCGATTTCTTATTCCAGAATGCATTATGTTTTTACTTGGTTTCCAGTCTCATTTCGACAATTTTAAAAGTTCGACAAATTATTGCTTAAAAGCTGTTAGAGGTTTCATTACCAACTGGCTGAACCTTATTTTAATCCTGGCCGATCGCATCTCGACGTTTGGATTGACATGATGTTTTTATATGGCTCTCTGTTTTTTCTTCTTGTGCTGAATAAATTCTATTGTATATATTTCCACTGAATACGTGTTTAAATCACTCCATAAAAGGTTATGGACTAGCACTTTTTTCAATAGTGAAAAGTTGTTATAAATATGTCGGAAAGTAAAAATCAAAATTTTTCTCATGAAAAATTACGCGGGCGTGAAAATTACGTCGAGTGGAAATTTGTAATGAAAAATGCATTGATTCACGACAATTTATGGACCTGTATATGCGGTTACGGTAAGGATGATAATACAACATCTGAGGTGAGAAAACGACGTGACGAAATAGCTAAATCTAAGATTTGTTTGAGCGTCGAAAAGTCATGTTTTTCACACTTGATGTCGGCGGATACGGCGGAAGACGCCTGGAATGCACTGGAACGTGCGTATGATGACAAAGGACTTGGTTCAAGAGTTCGTACACTCCAGAACTTGTGCGCTGTCAAACTTGAGAACTTCAAGAGCATGGAAGCTTACGTCAATGAAATTTTGTCATTAGCGCAGCAATTGGCGAATATAAACAAACCTGTTGATGACGAGTTTCTTGGTGCACTGATGCTCAAAGGTTTACCATCGCACTACGAGCCCATGATCATGGCATTGGAGCATTCGGGAGCTGCCATTACATCCGATCTAGTAAAATCCAAACTGCTGCAGGATCAACATTGGACTACTCGTGGAGATTCGAGTGAGTGCTTGTATTCTAATAGAAAATGCGCTACTGGAAGTGACTCCGGAACGAGAAAAGCACAACAGCACAAGGTAGAGTCAAAAGCGAATAATAATTCTGGTCGAAAGAGAGAACCGTGGTGCTGGAATTGTAAACAAAAAGGACATCTGAAGAAGGACTGTCGAAACGAAAAGCATACTTCAGGAAACCTTGTTTTGTCAGCATACAGTACTGGAGCGGGCTCGGTATCTTCGTGGTACATAGACTCAGGAGCTACAAACCACATGACTGGCAAGCGTGATTTGATGACAGACTTTAAATCGCGAGGTGGTTTCGTCACCATTGCTAGTGGAGATAAACTGCAGTGTACAGGTATAGGTAACGTTAAGTTATCTGGTAACGCGATGTTGACTAACGTGTTGTATATACCTAAGCTATCTGTTAATCTTATATCTGTTTCTCAATTGATTAAGAACGGTAGTATTGTACATTTTGATACTAATGGTTGTACAATTTCCAATTTTACCGATTTATCAATTAAGGCAAATGACGTAGGAGGTGCGTATAAACTTCAGACTTGCAGTCTAAGGGCAAATCTTACTATTAGCACAGCGACTTGGCATCAAAGACTTGGTCACTTAAGTGGCAATAACATGAAGCTTTTGAGGCAGGGACTTGCTAATGATATTAGTTTCCAGGAGGACCCTTGTAAGGACGTTGCATGTGAGGTTTGTTTGAAAGGAAAACAAGCCCGTTTCCCTTTTCCTAGCAATCCTGAGAAGTCTGTGGCTGCAAAACGATTGGAATTAATCCATACCGATTTGTGTGGTCCATTGCCGGTGAACTCGCTTGGAGGCAAGAGGTACATCCTGACGTTCTTGGATGATCATTCGAGAAAGGTGTTTGTGTATTTCCTGGCGCGTAAGAGCGAGGTGAGTGCATACACGAAAAACTTTATTAATCTAGTTGAAACTCAAACTGGTGATAAAGTAAAAATTTTGAGGTCGGATAACGGGACCGAGTACGTGAACAGAGACCTAAAAAATTTTTTGAAAGGTAAAGGGATAGTCCACCAGGTAACTGTTCCCTACAGCCCGCAACAGAACGGCAGTTCGGAAAGGCTGAATCGGACGTTATTAGAAAAAGTAAGGTGCCTGTTGTACACGTCAAACCTAGACCACACTTTTTGGGCAGAAGCTGCCAATACCGCAGCGCATTTAATAAATTTGTCACCATCGAAAAGGCTCTCGGGGAAAACTCCTGAGGAAGCCTGGACAGGCAACAAAGTGAGCTTGAAACACTTACGTGTGTTTGGCTGTGAAGCTCATGCTCATGTTGACAAAGTAAAGCGAAATAAGCTTGAACCTAAAAGTACGCGCTGTATATTTCTTGGTTATGAAAATAATGGGTATAGGCTCTACGATTTAGAGAAAAAGGTAGTTTTTCGAAGTCGTGACATTGTTTTTAATGAAAATAAATTCCCAGGTGTCAAGAGTAAGCGGTCCGTGGAGATGTTCTTTCCAGCAAGTGAAGACGGTGCCATTACTGAAGAAAGTCACGAGGAGGATGAACCTATTGAGGTTGAGGCGGAGATGCCGTTGCCACCAAATGTAGAGACACAGGTTGAGGCGGAGAGGCCGGCAGTGTCTGAAGTCTGGTTCGAAGCGATTGAGCAGGGGCCGAGCTCATCTACTGAGACAGGTGGCATACCACGGGAACCATGTTATGGTGGGCCAGCCTATAACTTACGGCCGAGAGTTCCGAGGACAATGTCTGCGCTCGAGTTAGAGCTGAATGAGCCCTCAACTGTCAAAGAAGCTTTCCAATCGAGTGATAGCAAGTTATGGCGGCAAGCTATGCAAGATGAAATTGATTCATTTAATAAGCATGAGGCTTGGGAGCTGGTTGACAGACCGGTGAATAAGAATATTGTTAAGAATCGGTGGATATTTAAAATCAAACGCGATGCTACTGGAAAAGTAGTGTGTTATAGAGCGCGATTAGTTGCAAAAGGGTTTACCCAAAAGTTTGGAATCGACTATGTGGAAACGTACTCTCCAGTGGTACGACACAGCTCGTTAAGAATGCTATTGTCTCTTGCGGTCGAGTTAGATCTGAAGATTGATCACCTCGACGTAAAAACAGCCTTTCTGAATGGTAACTTGACAGAAGAAATTTATATGTCACAACCGGAAGGGTTTATAAGAGAAGGCGATGAACATAAAGTCTACAGACTGAAGAAAGCCGTGTACGGGTTAAAACAGGCGTCTCGTGCCTGGTACGATAAGGTAAAGGAAGTCTTACTAGCCGAGAAGTTCACGCAAAGCAAACATGAGAGCTGCATCTTTAGTCGCCGAGTGGGTAAGCGAACCATTATTATCGCTCTTTACGTAGATGATTTTTTTGTTTTCTACAATTGTGACGAACTGGCTAAGAAGTTGAAAGCGTCACTGGCATGTAACTTTACTATTAAAGATTTAGGTGCGGTTAAATACATGCTAGGCATAAAAGTAGACCGTACTAGTAGTGAGTTGAAGCTGAGTCAGAAAAACTATATCGAAAAGTTGCTTGAACGTTTTGATATGAACGACTGTAAAATAGCTAAGACGCCCTTAGACGTAGGTCTGAAATTTTCTGACAGCGCTCCCCACGACAGTAGGTTACCATATCAGGAGTTGATAGGTTGCCTAATGTACTTGTCTGTGATCAGCAGACCTGACATTTCATTTGCTGCAAGTTTTTTAAGTCAGTATAATACCTGCTACACAGCTGAACATTTTGCTGCGGCTAAGCGTGTATTGCGTTATTTAAAAGGAACAATGAATTTAGGTCTGGTGTACAGGAAATGTATTGAAAATGATAAGTTTCGTTTTTATGGTTTTACTGACGCTGATTGGGCTAACGGGGCGGATCGTAAATCATATACGGGGTATATATTTAAGTTAGGTAGAAATGTAATTTCTTGGGGTTGTTATAAGCAATCTTGTATCGCACTTTCGTCTACCGAGGCGGAGTATATAGCTTTGTCTGAAGCGGCCAAAGAAGCGGTATACGTCCGTGCGGTCCTTGCTGAATTAATAGGTCAGAGTAACTCTGTAACACTGTATAGTGATAACCAGTCTGCAGCAAAGCTTGCCACTAATCCAGTGTTTCATAAACGGTCGAAACACGTAGACATTAGGTACCACTATGTTCGTGAGGCTATTGATGATGAAGTCATTGAATTAACCTATATGCCTACCGAGCAGATGACTGCTGATGTGCTCACGAAGGCACTGCCTAATTGTAAGCATAAGTCATTTGTTCAAGATATGCTGGAAGTCGTCCAGGATTAAGAGGGCGTGTTAGAGGTTTCATTACCAACTGGCTGAACCTTATTTTAATCCTGGCCGATCGCATCTCGACGTTTGGATTGACATGATGTTTTTATATGGCTCTCTGTTTTTTCTTCTTGTGCTGAATAAATTCTATTGTATATATTTCCACTGAATACGTGTTTAAATCACTCCATAAAAAAAACGCCTAAGTGCGCGTTAAGTAGTAATAGCATTCAATTCTTCTTATCGATTCTTACATCTCTCATAACTACGCTACGCTATGACCACGCTTGACTTATTGCACGAGATAGACAACTCAATGAATATTGAATGCTTTACTGTTCCTACACCAGAAAAGTGTGCCAATATTTTGTCGAAACATGAATTTACACTTCTGCACGTAAATATCCGTAGTTTGCAAAGAAATTTCGAAAACTTTTTAGTTATTTTCACAAGGATGGCAATTAATTTTGACATTATTGTTTTAAGTGAATGCTGGATAAACGAATCCTCTATAATAAAGAAAATTGAAGGCTACACATCTTTCAACACATCAAAACACATAAATAAATCAGGAGGAGTAATTATCTATGTAAATAATAAATGGTCGCCGAACGTTTTAGAGCCTGATATAGATGAAGCTAATGGCTTGCTGATCGAAGTTCCTAATGTTTTTACAGTACTCGGCTTGTACCGATCACCATCGTTTACCAACCCAGCTGTTTTCATTTCTTCTTTAGAAAGTTATCTCAGTACTCATAATAGCAGTCCTTGCCTTATTTTAACAGGTGACATAAATGTAAACATTCTTGACTCTTCAACCGATGAGAATACGATTAACTATCTTAATATATTGGCGGAGCATGGCATGGTATCAGCGATTAACGCTCCTACTCATAACAAATCTTGCATTGACCATATTTTTGGCCGCATAAATAGTCACTCAGAGTCTGTTATTTGTAATGCGGATATAACTGATCATGACCTGGTTATGATAGGAGTAAAAGAACTACTTAATAAACCCACACTTTTAAATAGATCGAGGTTAAAAATTGATTTCGAAAGATTAAAAACCGAAATTGATATGATTGATTGGTCTCCTGTCACAAATAACGACTCTCTTGACGATTCTGTGTCTATCTTTTCATCTACCCTAGCAGGCTTAGTTAAAAAGCATTCAAATGTAGTAAAAATCAGTCACTCAAAATTTAACATTAAACCCTGGATGACTCCTGGTTTGATACGCTGCTCTAGACATAGAGATAAACTACATATGCAATCCAGGAAATCCCCAGATGACGCTACCAAGAAACTAATATATAATAGATATCGCAACTACTACATCACTCTTCTCAGGAAACTCAAGGCAGAATTCGATAACAAACGATTAAATAAGAACAAAAATGTCCCGAAAAAGCTATGGAATGCTATCAATCATATCACACATCGTCAATCAAAAATAAATTTAAGTAACCTGGAACTTACAAAAATCAAGAGTACAACTGTTGATTCTTTAGATGAGTGCAACAACTATTTTTCCTCTGTAGGCCAAACTCTAGCTAATAGAATCCTGAATCTTCATTGTGAAACTCAGGAGTCTTTGGCCAGTAATATAAAAATAAAGGGAACACCAACAAACTCTTTATTTATCACTCCTACTGATCAAGAAGAAATAAAGCTGCTCATACAGCAGCTGGACCCAGATAGTTCCCCAGGCCTTGACAACATAAATAATAAAGTTCTTAAAGCTACATGTAACGCAATCGTGGAGCCACTTGAATTCATTTTCAATAGAAGCATTAGTACTGGTGTCTTTCCTCGGGCCTGGAAAACTGCAGCTGTGGTTCCAATATATAAAGGTGGCACAAAAGATAATCCCTGCAACTATCGTCCCATTTCCCTTTTAGGTAGTATATCAAAACTATTAGAACGAGTAGTAAACAAAAGACTGGTGTCTTACTTAGAGTCAAATGCCCTGCTCTCGGATCGACAATTTGGTTTCCGGCAAGGAAAATCCACCGAAGACGCCGTTACACTTCTTACAGACATTGTATCTAATCATCTCGATAAAGGACGCAGCTGTATCGGCGTCTTTTTAGACCTAGCAAAGGCATTTGATACGGTCTCCATTCCAATCCTTTTGAGGAAACTGGAAGCTTATGGAGTTCGAGGTTCTGGACTTGAATGGTTCACTAGCTACTTGTCAAACAGAAACCAGTGCGTCAAAATTGTTGAACACGTAAGCGGGCTAAAACCTATTTCCTTTGGAGTACCACAGGGCAGCATTCTTGGTCCGACCCTTTTTCTGCTCTATATAAATGATATTACTTCACTTACATTGCAAAACTCTGACGTATTATGTTATGCAGACGACACGGCTATAATTTTTCACGATCGCTCTTGGCCCAAGGTTACTGAAAGAGTACAAGACGGCTTGTTTCAAACTATGAATTGGTTAAACTCAAATCTCTTAACCCTCAATACATCAAAAACTAAATTTTTATGCTTTCACAAGACAGCTGTGTCCGATGCAAGTGGACTTAAGTGTTTAAAAATTCATAATATACGCTGCTCGGGCCAAAGTATAGGCACTTCTAGTTGTAGCTGTGCCCAGATTGAAAGAGCCGAATCTCTTAAGTACTTAGGAGTGATAATTGATGACAGACTAACTTTCAAAGAACACATGATCTCTGTGTCAAAACGAGTTAGGAAACTTTTTTATATCTTTAAAAATCTACGAGACATTAACGATAGAAAGATTGTCAAAATGATATACTTTGCGCTCTGTCAATCAGTTATAAATTACTGTATTTTAGCATGGGGAGGTGCGGCGGTATCCGTTCTTATTATATTAGAGAGAGCTCAAAGAGGGGTTCTGAAAGTTGCCCTCAAAAAACCTTTCAGGTACCCAACTACTGCACTCTACCAAAATGCTCAAGTCCTCAGTGTTAGAAGACTTTTTTATATGAGACTAGTGGCCTCAGTACATAAGTCAGTTTTAAATTCTGCCAACTATGATGATATGCTCAAGAAAAGGGTCTTCCAACTTCCTACACCATCAGTTAATACAGCGTTTGCACAACGTTTCAGATTCTACCTTTTTCCGCGAATATACAACAAAATGGTATATCTCTACAACTTTAAGCAATGTTCCACCTCAGAAACTAAATTGATAATTTCTAAATGTCTTATGGGCTGGACTTATGATGAATCAGAAAATCTTTTAAAATTATTTAAATAACAGTTGAGTACTCTCTGAAAATTGCACACACTCACACACACACACACACACACACACTCATAAACACCACACACATAGATATATAATATATCGCAAACTATTAACTTTTTTCTGTTTGTGAGTAGGTATATAAATTATTTGAAGTTGTGTTATTGATCCTCATAGATTTTTCTTAGTACTTGCATACCTTTTTGATTTATTTAATTTTCATTTAGCTCATAAGATAAAATTTAATTGTCATAAAACTCTGTAGCCGTACATATATAAATGGTTAATTATTACTTCCATCCCCCACGGGACAGGCACAGCCTAGTGTGGGGGTCTGTACCTATATGATGTACTTTTTATAATGGCAATAAACGTTTTTTATTTTTTATTTTATTTATTTTACTTAATTTAAGATCATGCCATCTACACTTTTCCTGGAGTTGGTAGTGTCGAAGATGTTTTCTGTATGACTGTTTGCCTGAATGAAATGAAATAAAAATAAAATAATGATCTATTTCGCTTGGCAAAGAGGGTATTCAGATCTGGACACCAATCTCAATAGTGGAAAGCACTGAAAGGTGAATATAAACCTATATATGTTACGGCTAAAACCCGAAGCACGCCTACTCCTAGTTTTAGCCGGTTAGCACTAGGTGTAGCCATTGCCTCTTGGGTAAATCTAGTATCTATATAATAAATCTCTGAATATGAAGGAACAAGTTACTGAGAAGTTTAATGTCCATTTTGTGATTTGCTACAATACTACTGTAAGTAGGTACTTGTTTCTTGACTCAAATTCCGACTTCCTCATTCTATTAAATTCGTGTTAAAATGTGAAATTATTATTGTTTATTCCTTAATGCATTGAATGTAACGTTCAAAAGGCGGATTTTTGCTGATTGCATTTTCACTAGTCAACCAGCATGTTGTACAGGAGATGCGAAAATGAACATAGGCGTGCAAAAAAGAAAGAAACAAAAACTTATAATTTATAAGTATCTAGATGTTATAATGAATATATAAAATTAATATTTCAGCAATAATATAATACAATACACACAAGCGCTCGTGGCCTAGGCGAACCGAGTGATTGGAAACAATCATTTGGTTACAGGCGCGGTCAGGTACGGGATGGGTGAGCGTCCCGTGACTACCGCTAGTGGCATTTTTCCGAGCGCTTCCATGCTTCGCAATGCAAGCCGTTGGTGCCGGCTGTCATAAAATGGCAGTCGTTAAGCCATGTCAGAGCCCTATGGGCGGCTTGATAACCTCTGACAGTATGGCCCGTCATTGTCTTACAATCCTCCACCAACCCGGACTTGGCCCCCGTGGTGGAGTATGGCCTAACCTTCCTGCGATGTAGGAAGACGTGCCCCAGCAGTGGGGACATACAAGGGTTGATAACGATAACGAACAATACACACTCTTACTTGAAGATATTACGTTTTAAGATAAAGATAAAAAAGTCTTCATTGCCTCATCAAAGTACAACTATGAATGAACTAATGAACTAACTACTATTAATGAATTGTGTTTGAAACGTCGTTTAGATTTATCCGTATAATACATTTAAGTGGCTAGCTTGACGAGCGAGCCCCTCTTCCATTAATAAATCAATTTAATAAACCAGCGTACATCTTGAGAATAATAAATTAAATATTTGACAGCATACAAAAGAAGAGAGTAACAATAATTAATAATGTTTCAAGCCCCGTTATTGTTTATCGAAAATAATCAATTAATATTGTTGTGAAAAACGTCCACAAACGTTCTGTATGGACTAATGATTCTAACCACTTTACAAATCTGCTCGCCAATTCAGCGAGTTACAAAAGGGACGGATTTAAAAATGTAAGTTAAGAATATTCTTTTTTGTACACTGGAACATCAATAAATACATAATAGTTACAAATGTACGTAGTACGATTGGCGGCCTTATTGCTCAAAAGCAATTTCTTTAAGACAACCTTACGATGGAACGTTGCTGAAGGAAATTAGAATTATGTATGGTGTTATTTATAATAAAGCACTCCTCAGAGACTGTCTATAGTCTATTTATTCTTACTTGTCCAATTTAGTAAACAAGATTCTAACCTTAAAATTGAGATAAGATGCCTAAACTAGACATTTTCTCGCAAATTCATGAACTATCATGAACTATGTTTAAAAAATTGGCAGCGTGTTATCTAAAAGAGTGTTCCAGGTTACTTCATTTATGGAAATATGGCAGTTTTGGACTAAACAGTCATAGTTTAAGGGTAGAATCTTGTTTACTAAATTGGACAAGTAAGAATAAATAGACTGCATGTAGTCTGGGTTTACCTTTTACCCTTTACCACAGCCACTTAGCTACCAAGACAGGGGTCGTGGGTTCGAATTCCACTGGGGCTGTTTCAGGTGTTTTTTCATGTTTGTGGCGTCTTTGCCTGATTTCCATAGCACAGGCTATCCTAGTTTGGGACCAGTCCTAGTGATGACTATTTAGACCATTTAGACTAAAGAGTTATTTAAGGAATCGTGTCTTATAAGACTGGTATTTTTTAACTATAGGGCAAGTAAGTAGCAAGTTTAAGATAATGTCAAGCAGACATATTCTGGTAACGCTACCTCTGAAGGAAAACTTCACGGCGCACATAGAAAGCTGGCTGTCGTGTAGAAAAACAAAGTTTAACAAAAAAAATGCGGACTGGTTAGAAGCGGTCAAAGACCCTGTGTGACCTTGATTTCAGTTGCCACTGCCCAACAGTGGGATAAAAAGTACCTTTGCATATATTAAATATGTGGTTTAACGGGACGACGAAAAGAAGAAAACAAAGATCAAAATTCTAAGTGTTGCTGTAGTGATACGCTGAAATGAAATGAAAAGGTTTTATTCTACAGTCTATTTATCCTTACTTGGCCAATTTAGTAAACAAGATTCTACCCGTAAAGTATGGATTTTAGTCGCAAAGCGCCATATTCCGGTAAATGACGTAATCGGGGAGACTATTTTAGATAACACGCTGTCAATTTTATAAACAAAGTACATTAAGTTGCGAGAAAATATGTCGTTTTGGCATCGAATATCAATTTTGAGTTAAGAATCTTGTTTACTAAATTGGCCAAGTAAGGATAAATAGTCTGTAAATAACGCAGAAACTGCGGCTTAATGAACGTTACAATTCAGACGACCTGGGTGGCGCAGCGGTAGCGCATTTGCCTGCCATGTGAGAGTTCGATCCCCAGCTAGGGACAACAAAAAACAAAACCCCAAGTCTTCGATGTTTACATGTTTGTGATGTCGTTGTTTTTGGTTCTCACGACACAGGGTATCCTAGTGTGAGGCCAGAGGCAATGTATGTACCAGTATCTAAATGTTATGTTATGAAACGAGGTGTCCATTTCAAAATCTAGATCATTTTCGAGAAACTATGGACAATAAAACTCCAAACTTAGTCTTTTCAGGGTCCTTAATAAACATAGTTTACATAATTATTATGAAACATAGAACTCATGCACTGTACCGGCTTTAATTCCAGACCTCATTGTCATCTAAATAATCCTTTATGTTGTAGTAGCCCTTTTGGCACAAAGTGAACTATAGACCAAAGAATCGGTATACAACTGGACCAATCCAAAACCATCTAGGTAGGATTTACAATCTTGGGGAAATCCTTGCGGAGGCACTTGCGTGTTTTCTTTGCATAGGAGACAGATACACGATGGCACCGTTCGCACTCACGTACTAGCGCCGTATCTAGTCAGAAATCAGAAATTTATTTCATCATGCTTCCTTCGCGTTGATTTTGTAATGAAAAAATGCAACAATAATCAGGCCGTCTTTCCTCAAATCATAATTAAAAAAAACACATCAGTTACTTCCTACCTAAAATACCTAACTACCTACATAATAATATTCCATCATCATCATCATGAATCCATTATGTCCCCACCGAGGGGCAAGGGGCATAATATTCCATGAGTGCCACTAATTACCACTAACAGCTGAAACATAAGTTACTTCCTCTAATATATACGCCTTCGATACGGCGTTACCAATTTTTATGATTTTTTTTGTGCGTACGAGGGCTGCTACTTATGTATGCGGAATAGAAAAAATAAACAAATGTATATGGCTAAATATGCTTTTATTGTTTTTCAAAGTATTCTCCACTATGATCGATGCACTTTTTCATTCGATGAAACCAATTTGTAAAACACTTTTTCCACTCTGATTGAGGTATCTCCAAAACGTGCTGTTTGAACGCATCTACGGCATCTTCACGGGTCGAAAATCGTTGACCACGTAATTTATTCTTTACATTTGGGAATAAATAGAAATCATTGGGAACCAAATCAAGGCTGTACGGTGGATGACCCATCAATTCTATTTTTTGACCATCCAAAAATGTAGTTGTTTCCTGAGATGTATGACAGCTGGCATTGTCATGGTGAAGTATGATTCTGCGTCGCTGGTTGTTTTGGCGTATTTCTTCAAATACTTCCGGCAAACAAATGGTCGTGTACCACTCCGAATTAACCGTTCTGCGATTCTCCAGTGGTATTGTGGCCATTAATACCAAAAAGCAGGCCACCATTTGCTTTACAGTGCTTTTTGCACGAGTCACTTTCGTAGGGTTCGGCTTATTTTGAAACACCCAAACTGTTGATTGTTGTTTAGTTTCGGGATCGTACGCATAGATCCAGGATTCGTCACCTGTGAAGATATTATAAACAGATTTTGAGTCGCCTCCGTTGATTTTTTTAAGGTTTTCTTGCACCATTCGACGCGAGCATCTTTTTGATCCTGAGTTAAGTTGTGCGAGACCCAACGTGAACAAATTTTTTTTACAGACAAAATTATATGTTCATGTAATATCCTATGAATGCTCGTCATACATATGCCCAGAATAGCCTCTATCTCGCGATACGTAACATGGCGGTCTTGCATTATTAGTTTTCGCACAGCTTCAATATTTTGTGGCACAACCACCGATTTCGGGCGACCTTCTTTAACTACCATTAATTTGCTTTACAGTGCTTTTTGCACGAGCCACTTGCGTAGGGTTCGGCTCTTTTTGAAACACCAAAACTGTTGATTGTTGTTTAGTTTCAGGATCGTACGCGTAGATCCAGGATTCGTTACCTGTGTAGATATTATAAACAGATTTTGAGTCACCTCCGTTGAATTTTTTTAAGGGTTTCTTGCACCATTCGACGCAAGCATCTTTTTGATCCTGAGTTAAGTTTTGCGGGATCCAACGCAAACAAATTTTTTTTACAGACAAATGTTCATGTAATATCCTATGAATGCTCGTCATACATATGCCCAGAATAGCCTCTATCTCGCGATACGTAACATAGCGGTCTTGCATTATTAGTTTTCGCACAGCTTCAATATTTTGTGGCACAACCACCGATTTCGGGCGACCTTCTTTAACTTCGTCCGTGAGCTTACTGCGCCCGCAATTAAACTCACTAAACCAGTGATACACAGTCGTTTTTGATGGAGCTTCACCACCAAAAGTCGAAGTTAATTGATCTACGCACTGTTACGCGTTAAACCACGTCGAAAATCGTAATAAATCATAGCACGAATATTTTCACGAGTGAGTTCCATTTTTTCATCGATATGACATTTTAAACCCAACAAAAACAAAACACTGACGTATATAAGAGAAAAATATTAGCGGCCAGTATTTAAAAAAAGAACGAATTTGACCATGGAGGTCAGACAGCTCAGAATTATTGGAATCCCAGATTCCGCATACATAAGTAGCAGCCTATGTATTTGGTAGGTCTGAGAATATGACCTAGGCTAATTCAAATTGCTAAACATTTGCTGCAAAATATTGCAAACGTTTGCCGAGAAGAGCTGGTGGCCTAGTCGAACCGAGTGATTGGAATCAATCACTTGAGTTAAGCAACAACAGGCGCGGTCAGGTGCAGGATGGGTCAGGATAGGAAACCTGAGTGTCTGAGTCGTTCCTCAAATACCTCAATGCTTGAAATTGCCAATCCGCGATGGGCACGCGTAGTAATTAAGCCCATACTCTCTCTCTGAGAGAAGACCTGTGCCCTACAGTGAGACGTTTATAGGGTACCTACTTAAAAAACCATTTGGGTGACCGTCCAGTGACTACCGCTAGTGGCATTTTTTCGAGCGCTTCTGTGCTTCGCAAGGCACGTTAATGCCTTGCAATCTAAGGGCAAATCTTACTATTAGCTTAGCATCTTGGCATCAAAGACTTGGCCACTTAAGTGGTAATAATTTGAAGCTTTTGAGGCAGGGACTTGCTAATGATATCAAGGCACGGCTGTCGTGTAATGACAGTCGTTATATAAGCCATGTCAGAGGTCTTATGAGCGGCTTGATAACTTCTGACAGTCAGGCTCGCCACGGTTTTAGGATCCTCCACCAACCCGGACTTGGACTTGACTTGGTTGGGTTAGGTTAGGTTAGGTTAAGCAATTGCAGGCACGATCATGTGATGACTGACTATCCCGTGACTACCGCTAGAGACATTATTTCTGCCTGAAAAAAAAATATTTGAACTCTAGTTTTTTTTACTTATGAAAACATTAGTGCTGAGGCTAGATACTCGAACAGCGCTCTTTCCAGCGGGAGTGTGGGAGCGGCCTGAAATACGAGCGAAAATTTTTCACGGTGCTAATCCACTCGTTTCTCATCTCCTGCATTCGCTGGCCTTCACAAACCACGGCTAATCCGCGCTCTGATTTATGTACATTTAGATCGACGCTGGGGGTTTTACTCAAGCCTTCTTACTTATACCTATAGTAGGCGTTAAAATAGGCTTGGTAAAAAATATTTTAGAGCAAGATTGATTGAAGTTATTGTCTATGTTAATCGTGATAAAGATTTTTTGCAAAAAATGGTTTTCATAATATAGTTTGTCGGAAAGTAATTCTGGCTACAAATTGGTATAGTGTGGCCGTGTAATGTATGATGGATATGATATGAAGCTAAATGGTAATATACATGTACGAGTATACTTCTAAATAATTGATTTCTGTCTACTTCATTCGTCAAAGTTCAGAAACACTCTTTTAGTTCATAACAGTTTTTTCGACATGTTGGCCATTTAATTTACGACTTTTAATAAAATAATTTTATTTAATTAATGTATTAAAAAAAATGTGATGCTAATATGACACTACTAGGAAAGTTTTTATCTTGATAAGGCCTTGTTCAACCATGACACTTTAAAACAACAAAATATGTAAAGCCATCAAAACCGAATTTCTACTCATATAGCAAAGTTCACTGTTATTGCACTTCGACATTAAAAGAGATAAGATAAGTGCCATTTACGATTGGGTTTTGAGTAAAACTTATTAGTGGAAGAAGCAATTAAGTTACGTTACATATCAGATATATTATCTATATCTTTTACATAGATAGATAGATCTATATTCTATAAACACAACCCACAATTAGGCACATACCTACTTTCTTTTACGTCAACTCATCCGGTCCTTTAAAATCAAGATCAAAGTATTTTTATTTAAAACCAGCTCACCCAGCGAACTTCGTACCGCCTAACAGTCGATAAGAACTATCCTCGTACTTCAAGGAATATTCTAAAAAAAGAATTAGCAAAATCGGTCCAGCTGCTCTCGAGATTTGCGCTTACCAACACATTCAGCGATTCATTTTTATATTATAGACTAGCTGACCCAGCGAACTTTGTACCGCCTAACAGAAGATTCTTTCTTTTTTTTTATTTTTCTCTCCGTAAGAACCATCCTCGTACATTAAGGGTTATTCTAAAAAAAGAATTAGCATAATCGGTTGAGTTGCTCTCGAGATTTGCGCTTACCAACACATTTAGCGATTAATTTTTATATCATAGAAGATAACACAGAAACTGTGACTTAATGAACGTTTGAAACTAAACTAAGTTTTCAAAATATCAATAATATTGGAAAAAATTTGACAAAAATACCTACACTCGGTTTTTCAAATTTGGTCTTTAATTAACAGTGGATAATAGTTTGTAGAGAGTATGGCAAACTCTTGTCCACTGTGTTCCAGTCCTATTCACAACAACGTCGGCGTATGGGAGTGCACGCCTGTTTGTCGACCGTCAACTTTTTTTGGCTAGTTCTCGCCTATTGCACGGATTGGGGCTAAATCGCCACGCGTGCTACCGCAAAAGGCGTGTATATTTGCAAATGTTATGCTGGCTCTTATTCTTATTCGCCTTTGATTGCATTTGATAGCTTATTTGCGGACGATTTATAATAAATTGCAGGGCTTACGAAATCAGCGCTAAAAGTTTGTCAGAAAAACCAGGTGTTTAATATTTGTCATGCACGAGTGGCCAAGTGAGACGCTGGCATTAAACAGGCGGCAAATAACGAAAGTTAATTTCAATCTTAGCCTCATTACCAGTTTCTGAATTGAGAATTGCGCTAAGTAAATACTTAAATGTAGTGCTGAGAATTTTGCTAAGTATTTACTTAGCGGAATTCTCAAGTCAGAAACTGGTCCTAAGTCATTCCAGTTCTAAAAGTTTAACCAACGTAACGAACCATAGAACGATCCTAATAGTTTATTGCCAGAATTGTGATAGGCTTTGGTGCACATAATTAGGCCTTAAGTCTCCTCACCCTATCTAAAATGGCGACCATAAGACACTCCACGTGTCTTATGGTCGCCATTTTGAGCCTCGAATGATATCACGGAGTATCTTTATCTTTAGAATGGGGTTGGTAATATCGGGCGGAGCAATCAACTGAGAGGTGGCGGGTTGCCAAAATGGCTGCGATGCCAGCTTCTATTCTTGAGGTAGTGCCTTACGGAAGTTAATTTGACCTGGTTCCGTTACATGCCTTTGAGCTTTTGGGATATCCTTAGGATACTCTTGTATGTTAAGGAATTTACAAACACGCGCCAGTCGCCGATTACTTTACTTTAATTTACGTGATTGCAACGAAAATATAGGATTTTAAGTACTCATGTTTTCTTGTAGATAGTATTAATAAATAATAATAATAGTGGTTTATTTCAGGCACCATAGAAATACAAACAACTAATACAAAACTTCAAAACAAAAGGTAAACAACAAAGGTATTACAAATATTACCTAATGATGTTACTCATGATTTTACGGTTATTTTACACAAAAGATGAGGTGACTTCTTGGATGCTATATAATCTGGGAAGCTAATAAGTTTTTGCAGCGCGGACGTCAGAAAATGCACCTGGTAATATTGAGTCCTCTCTTTGTTCAAGCTTAGAGTTTAAGTTTACCAAGAGTTCCATGGAAAGACACCAGTTAAAATAGGAAAATTGTAAATGGCCTGATCTTAGCTTTTGCTTCAACTAATGAAACGTTTACTTAGAACAGTTTAGAAAAGGTTTCAAACCGCAGTAAGTGTGTATTTTAGAGATAGATCCAGCCTAGACCTCATCTTCAGCCACGGGCCAGATAGAGATCAAGAGTAAGCCCATTCATCAAAAAAAGATAGACGGAGAACACTTTGTTACACAAAAAAAAGAATTATGGTCATGATTTTAGGCTTGCAGAAAGTAAATCGATAAAAAGGTGATTTGGTGTCGCGTACAAGGCATCAAAACTACTGTTACTATTTATAGCGCGCATTTTAACTTGTCTAATTTTCTCTTTCAAAAAAACTACACCAGTAAAATGATCACGGATTGGCAATTTCAATCGCTGATGTATTTGAACACGTCAGATACTCAGGTTTCCTCACAATGTTTTCCTTCACAGTTAGCGAGTAGTATTGCTACGACATACGTAAATAACATACATAACAAAGTACTTGGTACATGCCCGCACTGAGAATCGAACCTGGGTCTCTAGCTGCCGCGCCCATAGTTATACCCTCTAGGCTTCGGCCGCCTGAGTGTTCTCTATCCGTCTATTATTTCTTCAGCCACTGCTAATTTCAGCAGAATCCCCTCCAATTTTGTATGCATATTTACTTAATTGCTCGCCGAAGTTCTATGCTTTCGTTTTAAAATTCCTCTCAGACGGGCCATTAGCGAGACGTGATACTGAATTAAAGTGCTCTTTGTTCAGTTGCAAAGTAAAGGTCTTTATTAATCGGTGGGATTATGGGATTTGGCATAACTATTTTATATGTAGGCAGAGTAAAGTTGAAAGTTACAGTATTCATTATAATAACGGACAAATATTAAGGCCGCTTTCACGTCTGGATCTCTCTAGCTCGCACATACCAATGTAATTTTTTGTTATTCATTCGATATCGACCCTTGTATGTCCCTACTTCTGGGGCACGGGTTCTGCATCGCAGAAAGGTTTGACGTGGCCTAGGCGAACCGAGTGATTGGAATCAATCACTTGGTTAAGCAACAACAGGCGGGTCAGGTACAGGATGTGTGACCGTCCCGTGACCGTACCGCTAGTGGCATTTTTCCGAGCGCTTCCGTGCTTCGCAAGGCACGTTAAGCCGTTGGTGCCGGCTATCATATAATGGCATTTGTTAAGCCATGTCAGAGGCCTTATGGGCGGTTTGATAACTTCTGACAGTAAGGCCCGCCACTGCCTTACAATCCTCCACCAACCCGGACTTGGCCCACGTGGTGGACTATGGCCTAACCATCCTGCAGTTGGAAGAGACCCGTGCCCCAGGAGTGGGGACATACAAGGGTTGATAACGATAGCTACTTCTGTAACAATCTGTATGTGTAAAGTCAGTAAGGTCAAAGATATTGTGAGAGTGCCATTGTGCCTAACAAAATCATATTTATATTCAACCGAGACATCGCACTTGTTGAACGTAATATACGGTGTAACCATCTGTATAGGGCTTATAGAATTCCTACAGGTTTTTCCTTTCAGCTGAAAGAAAACGAGGCAAATATCTTGTTGGATATTCTGGATTCATTACTTCGTTATCAACCCTTGTATGTCCCCACTGCTGGGGCACGGGTCTCTTCCTGCATCAAAGGAAGGTTAGGCCATACTCCAGCACGGGGGCCAAGTCCAGGTTGGTGAAGGATTGTAAGACGGACAGACAGACCTTACTGTCAGAAGTTATCAAGCCATGCACCCATAAGGCCTCTGACACGGCTTAACGTGCCTCGCGAAGCACGGAATCGCTCGGAAAAATGCCACTAGCGGTAGTCACGAGACGCTCACCCATCCCGTACCTGATCGCGCCTGTTGATGCTTAACCAAGTGATTGATTCCAATCACTCGGTTCGCCTAGGCCACGAGCGCTTCTGGATTCTGGAGAAAGAATTCTGGATTGTTGGGAGTATTTCTTTTATGAGTATAAAGTTACTAGCTCACGCCAAAAGCGTCTCTTTGCAGTCTTAATTAGCCTACGATCTATTCTCAGACCTATTTAATTGTTTCATATACAGAAAAAGAATCATAAAAATCGGTGAAGCCGTCTCAGAGGAGGTCAATAACAAATGATTTGACAATATATTATCTTCTTTTTAATTCACTAACCCGTGCTTAGGACAATTTTGAAAACCTATTTCGAGGATCTCTGTATTTCACTGATGCCGGTGAGTCGCCCATTAGCTAAGTTGGAAGAGCGCTGGCACGGAAAGCCAGAGGTTGCGGGTTCGAATCCCGACGTGGGTGAATTGTTTAGCCTCTAAATAGATTTTCAAAATATATTATCTTGTTAGCTACCAATCTTTTGGGAGCTTCGAGAGCGGTTCTTTTACTTATAATTTAATTAAAAACTAGCAGACTCTTCAAATGTTGTTTATCGAAGGGCAAGGTAAAAAGTTCCCTAAACCTACGCGCATGCATGCAGCGTCTTTTGAATGTTACTGACAGTTTATCAGACTCGTGGCAAGTGGCAAACAAGGATCTCTGTGTAGAAGAAGAAGGCCTAGAAGGCGTGAGTTTATATAAATATATATATATATATATATATACACTATTATATGTACTGTTTACTATATGAGAAAATATTCTCAGTAATATTTTTCTTTGTGCCAGGATGATAGGAAATGGATATAAAAGGAGATGAACAGGGATTTTTATCAAAAAGGAAAGTTTTTCTTCTAGATAAATAAACAGATCACAATTTTCATAGCCAACCAAAAAAATATCGAAGAGCAAAGTTTTTATAAATGATTTCCAACATTAGTTCCATGCTAGGCTCAGTAAACATACTTCTTATCTAAGCTTCACATAATAAGAAGAAATCCGTGAGTTAAAGCAGGAGTAGACCAATGGGTAGAGCAATGGACTCGGAAGCGAGAGCTTCAGGTTTGATTACCAGTACGGGCATGTACTTTGACTTTGTTTTCTAAGTTATGAACATTTGTAAGTTATGAACTTTTATTACGTTGTAGTAGCAATACTTCTCGCTAGCTGTGAAGAAAGACACGTGAGGAAACCCGAGTCTGAGGTATTTGAAAACAAATACCTCAGCGGTTGATATTGCCGATCCGCGGCGGGCACGCGCGGTAATTCTCTCTCTCTCTCTCTCTCTCTCTGAGAATGCAGTGGGACGTTTATTTGTTACATACAAAAGTTAAAGAGTGCCCTTGTATCAAACATAGAAAGAGAGTAAGGCGCGGCTTCGAATCCCGCTTCGGTCGAGAATTCTGTGACACGTTTGTTTAAAGCAATACAAATATAATCGAAATTGAATTTCAATGATGAGTTTCAGGAGTTGCATATTTTAGAGGTAACACTGTTTATTCAAAATACAAACACTGCTCATTAGGACGTTTATTGGCTTTGGGATTTCAAGGTGAGCGCTAAAATCATGCATTAAAATGAGATCCATCGCAATAAACATGCCACCATAATGAGTGTATAATTATATTCGAGCACGGCCAATTTAACCCGAACACAATTTTTAGAGAAATTATTTGCATCCGTGTTCGAGGTGGCATTGGCCACAATTCGCTCCAACCTGTTAGTGTACATACATTTCATTCGATTAAAAATAAATAATTCTAAATTCAAACAAAACATCATTCAGGAAAATCTAACTGAAAAACAAAAGACGAGCTTTAAGAAAAATACTATTGAAATGCTTCGCCCGCGTTCGATATTCAAAATCCTTCTGATTTTAACGATTTTTTGCTTCATGATGGCAGCGGTGAGTTGTCAGGAGGGCGGCGAAGGAACGCCTACTACTACTGAAGCCGCAAAGGGTGACGAAGAAGAAGAACAGGAACCCCAGAAGAAGTCCTGCAGCATCTGGTGCTGGATACAGAAGATAGCCTTGTTCGTGGTCTCCCAGCTGCTAAGCGGAAGTTAAACTTGATTTAGGTACTTACAAATCCCAGTATTGTTAAAGCAAGCAACGCTTGCTTGGGAATAAATTACCATCTTTAAAAAAACTAAGTACCTAATTTATTTTTGGAAACATTAAACCGTTAATATCTTTTCCGTAGTTTTTTTTATTCCATCACTAATCCACTGGGATGCACGAAATGACCCCGAATCACCAAAAAAAACGATGTAATTTCTAAGTCACGTCTGGCAGAGACCCTGTGGCACTCTTGGCAATAATTAGCGAGTCCCTTACGCTGTTAGCAATGGTTTTAAGACTTTCCCATTTAGCACTGGCGCATATAAATGAAATGAAGATGGGAAGACGGTTGAGCGCGCAGTTGGACCAGGGAAATTACAGATTGGCGGCCGAGAACAGGATGACAGTCAATGGGAAAACAGGCCCCGATTGTCGGACGATATAGTTGAGTGGGCGTAAGGTCCGTAGATACGGATAGCTAAGGGCCGTGAGAGCTAGCATTTCGGGGAAAGGGCCCATACCCACAGTGGGCAGTGGTGGGCCATGGTTGATAATAACAATGGAGTGGAATAGAAAGATTGAGTCAAATAAACTTTATTTTGAAGTTCAGTAGACATTTTTTAATTGTACCCGCTTTATTTTCATCTTTTGCCCTCTTCCTTCTTCTCACTCTTTATAGACACTAACATTAAAACGCAGGACAAAAAGCAACCAAAACCCTCATCAGTTTGACCGCAGAAACTCCTAACAGAATCATTTATCTACTGTAAATTATCCTCTTTTTATACGCCCCAAGTTTGAGGAAATTTCACAGGCTGTACAGGGCAAAAAGGCAGCCACTAAGAGACCAAACGGGCTGATTAATGCAATGACATCGCATTATTCGAACAATGTCCGACGCTTTTTTCATCAATTTGGATTGCCTTAGGAAAAATATTGACAATTCACCTACGTTTTTTAAGACGATGTACTTTGTATGTCACCGTAAAAAAAAGTTTTAATCTAGCCACTTGCAATAGAAATAAGCCTGCAAACTGGCTACTAATTTTGTTCATATTTGATACACTGAACTTGTTGTTGGTAAAAAAAATGTCACGTGTATCACATGTGATTCATAAGACAGGGAATCTGTTTTTGAGAACCGCTTTCTCCTGCTCTAATAAAGGCCCAAACCTCAATGTTTTTTTTTCGATATCAATCCTTGGTGTATGTCTTTTTCCGCATAGCAGAAATGTTACTCCATACTCCACCATGGGGGCTAAGTCCGTGTTTATGGAGGATTATAAGACAGTGGCGGACTTTACAGTCAGAAGTTATCGAGCCGCCCATAAGGCCTCTGACATGGCTTAACGACTGCCATTACATGACAGTCGGCACCAACGGCTTAACGTGCCTTGCGAAGCACGGAAGCGCTCGGAAAAAATGCCTCTAGCGGTAGTCACGGGACGGTCACCCAGTTTTTTTTTATGTAGCCTATAAACGTCTTACTGCAGGGCACAGGCTTTCTCTTAGAGAGAATGGGCTTAATAACCACGCGTGCCCACTGCGGATAGGCATGCGCTGAGGTATTTGAACACCTCAGATACTCAGGTTTCCTCACGATGTTTTCCCTTACAGTTAATGGATAATCGGGGATTTTTTTTTTGACAACTTACAAGACGGTTACGGTGCAGTAGCCATAATTTGAGGTACAATTTTTATCTCGACGCGTGTTTTACGAAGAAAGAGGTATAAGAATTCATTTTCATCTTTTGAAGTGATAATTTACGAGGGAAACGAAAAAGACTTTCCTTGAAAAAATAATTTTCGCGAAAAAATGCTTCAAAGTAGGCATTTACAGCTGGCTTTTATGCTTATGGGAAAATCTGAGGAACTTGTTAATTGGCTTAATAAAATAAATTGATATTGCTGCCCCTTATTTCTTGTTATTTTTTCCTGGAAAGTTATTTATACTGTAACAAAATGTATATAACCTTCCTGCGATGCAGGAAGAGACCCATACCCCGCAGTGGGGGCATACAAACGGTTGATGCCAAAATGTGTATATTTAAAAGTATTTAAAACTTACAGAAAAAATGACAATGCGAATTGTTTTTGTAATTTTTCTGTAGAGATTATTTCCTAGCTCGGCAACTCGTGTATCTATTTTTAACTCTACATCATCTTCTGGTCATATAGTTGAAAAGGAAACTTAATTCATTCTATGATATTACTCCTCTGGTATATAATACAGAATATTGTTATCTTATCTTAACGTACGATGTTTTCCTTCGCCGTTAGAATGCGATATTGCTGCTACGAATTCGCAGAGGTACGTACGGTTAGCCTGAGGTCGTGGCTTCGTGTCTCGGCAGGGGCGGAATTTTTAGCCTCTAAATAGGTTTTTAAATTTGTCCTCAGCACGGGTTAGTGCAACAAAGAAAATATAATCAAGAGGTACGTACATTTGAAAACATAAAGAAAGTCAATAGGTACATGCCTGCGCTAGGATTCGAACCTGGGTCCCTCGCTTCCGAGTCTATTTCTCTACCCAGTGGGCTAGCAGTCTACCATCGCTTGTAACAAGCATAATAGCCCTTGTTGCACAAATTGTGCAATTTCGAATCGCGTCTGAAATAAACATACGTAATTACTTGAGCTTGCCTATGCCCCGGAACAAACAGTGTTTGAAAAACCATTTAAAAGACTTTAATGAATGGCAACCGGAATAACGACAATTCTCTTTTCGCCAACTCTGTAACTTTGTCACTGTCGAGCATAATTTGTATGTTCGAGTATAGTTGGTATGCCGTAGCTGCAAGTGACTGTAAGCGTTCGTAATTGACTCTGTGAAAAACGAGTTGAAACTTTAGTTCTAGTACTTACACACTTTAAATCGATCCAGCACGCTCTGATTAAAATTTTAAAATCCTTTTTAAAATTGTCCTTAGCACGGGTTAGTGCAATAAAAAAGAAAATAACGATCTGATTAGTTATTTATTTTAGAAAAAAAACGTGCTAAGTGGCCACTATGAATGGTAGTCGCATAACGGTAGAACGCCGGCCTCAAATTTTGGAGGTCGCGGGTTTGAATCCCGGCACGTGCCAATGACATTGGTCCAATTCATTTATAAAACTTACAAATATATTATAAATACTAAAAACTATTTAGAAAATATTAAATTATATATCTACGTATTACGTGCTACTATTAATAATATATCACTATCTATATTATAATATATATATACTCGTATATATGTTTGTATACATCGTTTTATTTTGTGGTATTTATGGGTACTACAATATGTATGAGTACTCGAAAACTGCATTGTTATTAGGTAATTGATGTTTCGAAAATTGTTAAGTTTTGATAAGAAAATACTACTTTTCTTTTCTGTTTTGATTAGATTGTGATTGTAATCCACTGTCCACCGTTGCATGGTTTCGAGGCAAAGGTTTCAACTTTTGCCCGAAATTATATATTTTTGTTGGAGACGTGATACTACCCTGCCGTAATACAGTTAATACTAGTACGGAGGGTGGTGGACCTTTTCTTGCATGAAACTATAATAGTTACGGCTTATTTTGTATCATGTAAACGTTGAACAAGCGAAATAAATTTCATTTCATTTCAATACACGCAGTACCACTCGCTAACCGTGAGAGAAATCCGCAGCAGGCGCGCATGGAGATTTAGACCGTAGTCTCTTCTTAAGAGAATATCTGTACCCTGCAGTGGAATATAGTCTACATAAAAAAAGTTATATATAAAACGTTTTACCTAAAAAAAAAAATATTTAAAAAAATAAAAGAACCCGACTGCAGTGATAAATCAACTGAAAGGGAAAACATAAGATAATTTTATTTTCAAATGCTAATGTCGAATCAGAAGAGTTCATGCTGCTTTACTTGAGTGACCAAATAATATAACTTTATAAGCATTATTTGCTCAAACTGTTGCATTTATTATTTTATATAAAATGATGCAGTCGGGACCCATTAGAGGACTTTAAACAAACAGTAATGGGTCCCGACTGCAACATTTTATATAAAATAATAAATGCAACAGTTTGAGCAAATAATGCTTATAAAGTTATATTATTTGGTCACTCAAGTAAAGCAGCATGAACTCTTCTGATTCGACATTAGCATTTGAAAATAAAATTATCTTATGTTTTCCCTTTCAGTTGATTTATCACTGCAGTCGGGTTCTTTTATTTTTTTAAATATTTTTTTTATTTTTGACCTTTTAGTGACTCAGTAAAACGATAAAATTTAAAGGTCCATCTGTTCTGTTTACATGCATTAAATCGTTATATTATTTTATTTCCTAAATTAATTTTAGTTTATTGCTTTGTTTTCTTTTGTTCGACAATGGACATGTCTCGGCAAATCAAAAATATTTTTACTGATATACTTGTTTGATATAGTCATAGGTACCACCTGCCTGCATTAAAAATTTATATCGTACGATATTTTCTAGCTAGTATAATGAATATGGTCTAATGGTGTTAAACTATCTAGAATATTTGCAAAGGAAACGACAGATTTTTTTCTTTATTATCCTTACATAAATTGTCTGTTTTTTATGTAGCCTAAAAACGCTCCACTGCACCTAGTTATTTAATGTTAACGATTGTAGGTGGGGACTGGAATAGTCACGAATTATCTCTTCGACCTGAACGGCGCTCAGCTTTCGACATCTCCAGAGTAAAATTGTTCGTGCTTACATTGCTGGGCCCAGTCTTCGGTCTCGCTAATTACTTAGAATAAGGACTTTCAAATGGGAACATAAATGGTCTGAGCCTTCAGCCGCGGTCTGTACAAAGGCGCGACAGGTTTCCTCCTAACAGCAACTTTAAGTAACTGTCGCGGCCTTCGGCCGCGCTAATAGTCTCTCCATTTGGCATCAGCGTAAATAGAGCTCAGCATTTGGAATCGCCGTGGGAGTATTCCTCTAGCCCGCTTTACAGCCTTCGGCCGTGCCGCGACCTGTATTGAGCTCGGCCTTCAACCTCGTCGCGGCAAGTTTCCTCGCACCCGCATGATGGGGCTCGGCCTTCGGCCTGGCGTAGTTATGTAGAGTTTTGGCATGGGCGTGGAGACATACAAAATCTTGGTTTTCTGAATGCCAAAATATTACCGGTATTAAAATGAAACTATAATAAATTCATCTTGAGGTGGCCCCCTAAAGCATTGAAAAATTTTACTGAATATTTAGGTGTAGATAAGCAATCTTTGGTCTTACAAGTGAACAGGAAACCTAACACAAAATCATAATCTTATTTTCGGAGGAAACGAGATAAAATTCGTTAGGATGAATAGAGCTAGATTTTTTTAAAATTTCATGGGTCCTACGATACGAGGTCACGGAGGATCCGTCTTCGGTTACCAGTGAAAGCGTTCAAATATTTTTTTATCATTTATTGTTTCTTCTTTGAACCCAGCTTGTCTGACTATGACCGCACAGGGGAAAAGGAGTTACATGCTACACTTTATATATTTTGTTCAGTTAGTTTTGGTCTAAGTGTCAGTAGGAAATTAATGTCAGTGTTAAGAAATTAATTATTTTTTCTCAAACATGCTCGGAAATGTTTGTGTTATTACCATAAAATAAAGCCACAAAGTTTCTCTTTTATGGCTCCCGCCTCACTTTACTGGCCTAAGCCAGTAAAGTAAGTATGAAAATCCATTACCATAACCAAATTTACTTACTAAAATTAAACTGACCAAGGAAAAATTACATACAGCCAACCACCTACTAAGTTATGTAAGCATACTTAGATTAACAAAAAAAACAATCTATGGTATTGGTTTTTGTGCGGTTAAACATGGTGCTCAAATATGTTAGTGTATTTAAAAAAATAAAAAGGCGGCAAAATAAACTATTATTTCTCAATTACCTAGTAATTATTTTAATATTAATATTTCCTCGCATTGTTTGAGAAAAGCATTATACAATCCCCGGCCGGAACAGGGATTGCAGGACTCGTTCTAGACGGCTTCGTCTACGACTCGGCCGTCTATCCCAAACTCGTCCAGCAATCCCTTACTTCTCGGCCTCTGCAGTAATGTATTATTATTATTACCCCCTATGAGGTAGATATTTCTTAAATTAATGAGTTAAACGAATGGCGTATAAAGAAATAAACACTTTATAGGCATTATTTCTTTCAGCACTTATACCGTTTCTATAGGCGGTTTGTTTACATGTAGAGCAAAGCTGATATTATGTAAATTTATACATGTACTAGAATAAATATATGCCAGCGCCATCTAGTGGCTAAAAGTGGTACTGTAGGACAGGGTTTCAGCAGACAAGAAGAGAAACGTTGTTTCAGCACGACAACGTACTTAGGGATCTATTTATTGAAGCAATATGAAACTTACTAAGGATTACGGATTAGTAACTGTACTATTCGCACCACAGCGCAAAGCGAGGTGTATTACCTACGTCACTAGTCGTGCCAAATATTAGTGGACAGTCAGTATTGGTCGAAGTGATTCGCAAGCGCTCAAATACTATTTCTTTTTTTTTTTTTAACCCTATAAAGGGCACCCTCCGGAGGACACGGGGGAGGGAGGTGGTGAATGCTCATGCGTAACAGCACGGACCCGGCCGTGCTGCCAATGTGGGACTCACAAGAAGTGCGCCTACCCACTAAACACCACCTTGGGACTGGTTTTGGTCCTAAAGACCCCTAAACCCACATCGGGAGTAGCCTTGGGTAACTCAAGAGCCAGATATGATTGGACACACAACTCCCTCCCCGTCAAGTGTGTCCCACTCATATCCCAGAGATCTCAACTATATCTGGCTCCCTCGCACATACTCTCAACTCAGTACAGTAGTCATCTCCTGCTACTTTATCCAGCTCACACACAATGCGCGAGAGCGAGATCAACATCGTCTGACATCGGTTACATTCGGCCGCATTTCTCGTCGTAACCAACGATCTATGAGAAAAAGTTCACCAAAAGAAACGTGTGATCTGGATAAAGTAGGCAATAGGTAGACTAGACTGACTCACCACTTGTGTCTTTTGTTTCCACACGCATTTAGTTGATTGGACGTCGTATGAGCTAGGACACAAGTGGTGAGCGAGATATGATAGAGATATAGTGTGTCTCGGTGAGCAAAGATATGAGATATAACAACTCCCTCTAAGGACACACTTTGCCCAAGTCTAATCGGGAGCGACCCCCCTCGGGCCGAGGAGGGCGCACAGCAAATACTATCCAATTTTGTTTAATATTATGTAGGGCCTTCGGACAAAACCATACCGCAATTTAGAACACAAACAGCGCCATCTGTGGTTGGGTAGAGGAACTAATGCTACAGTACTTTAATTACTTAGAAGTGAATATTATTTGTGTTGCGTTTGTTCTCTATTAATGCTGATTTAATGTAATCAACGACACCCGCAAAATTCTCTTTTAAATACTTTGCACGTGTTAGGCGTAGTTAAACAAAATTATATTTTTTAATTAAATTAATGATCTAGAAGGATCAAACCACTTTATAGGAATTATTTCTTTCCGCATTTGTACCGATTCCATAAATGGTAAATAAATAATAATTGAAAATAATAATTGTTTACATGTAGACCAAAGCCGAAATTATGTATACACATGTATTAGAATAAATAAAATATAGCAGCGCCATCAAGTGGCTAAAAGTGGTACTTTAATTGCTTAGAAGTAAATGTTATTTTTTGTTCCGTTGGTTCTCTATTAATGCTGATTTTATGTAACTTACGTCATCCGCAAAATTCTGTTTTAAATATTTCACACCTGTTAGGGGTAGTTCAATAAAATTAGTATTCGAATTCAATAAACTAAATATAACAGCGCCATCTAGTGGCTCCTAGCTGTACTTTAACGAAGCTTCTTAACGAATTTTATTTTTCGTCACGGTTCTGATCGCATAATTATGATTTTATATAGCCTATGACACCCGCGCAAGGATGCCGAATCGAATGACACCTTGTTTAACAAAATCTGACCATTGGTTAAGGAGTTATGAGGGAACATAGAATCGGACATACTTACATACATACATACATACATACATACATACATACATACATACGCACTAAACACATTACCCTCCTTTTGGGCTTCGCTGCAGTCGGGTAAAAATAAGCCAGATTGCATGACAATGACTCGTGCCATTATGAAATACTATGAACGAAAGTGTTTACCTATCCGTAGTGCACAGTCATTTTTTTACATTTTGTAAGACACCGAAACATAATCGTGTAGGCTGTGAAGTACTATAAGTAAATTGACGTTTAGTTTAGAAAATTCGCCCCTCGACGGAAAACCCTTTGTTTCGCGGAAAACGGACCGACGCGACGCACTTCTTAGCTATTTTACGAATTCTCTGCTCGCTAGCTTATTATTGCACTCGCGAAGTCTTCACTGAGGACTTGTCCTAATAGAACACTTGTGACGCGGTAAGTCTAGATACTAGACTCTTGAGAGTCTTTCACGCGCGGTTGTAAGTTCTAGTAGAACTACCACTCTCTTCGAAGGCTGCGACTGAACTCCCCATGCCATCTCCTTGATTTACCAGCTCTCCTTCGTCCGAACCTCGTCCCCCGCCCGCAAAACCATTCATCATCAATTTTATTGCTTGCCCGAAATCTTGGTCCCAAGTACTTGAAATCAGAATCTGAACCATATTCGTCAAACATCTCGAGGCTAGTTTAGATTAGAGAATATTGTTTACATCTACACGGTGTGTTCCCCGTTGGACCCACTGCTTCTAAGATTTGTATAGCAAATAAAGGAAATTCTATAATATAGTAGATTTGTGACTGAAAATGTAACTCATTGGAAAAATGCTATGGCGTCATTCCTTGTCGTTTCATTCAAAAATCTTACGGATATATTTGCAAAAATATCTGCTGGTCTCTCTATGCTAAACTTTTATACAACCTGTGTAAAACTATATGACGGTTTTGTTTCGCGAGATTACTCACTAAATACATTTTTCCATACAAAGACGAGTTCCAAACCTGAGAGATATATGAGGACAAACCCATCAATTCTTAAAAGTTAGGTCCCTGTAAGGCGACTTAATTCTAACCCTTTTGTGCCTTAGCCGACAAATAATAAAATTTCATAAACATCCATACAATATTTATTTACATTAATACTGAGACCCCCCTACACTTATTTATTTCTTAGAACATATTCCGAATGGCATCACAGGCCACATGTAAATGTTATCGTGGGATTTAATAACTACGCCCTATTGTCATATGATTATGGTCGAAGTTGCTCTAGAAAAACAATACTTTTGTCTGAGTGATATGGCGTTATGGTTTTTAGTTTGGGCTGAAACTTATGTTTTCGACGAATCTTGCTTGCAAATGTGTGCGTACAAGTTACACGTTTGGCATGACTTAAACGATCTTTGAGTGTATCAATGAATATTTAAGGTACATTATTCTGTAACTGAAGATGCTTGTACTGCTCCACAATGGGTGGCCTTCCTTACGTCTCTATCCCTCCCTATTGTAGAAAACTTCCTTTAAGATCACAACAGGTGGCGGCACTTGTATCGATTTTGGAAATATTTTGCTGAAAACTGTACGGCTGAAAGAGTTGACCCTTTCAGTCGTTACAGGTTCTTGTCAGTAGGTTCTAAAAAGCTAACCATCATAAATCTTAGTAAATATAGATTTACTAATATTTATGATGTTTACTTTTTACAAAGATAATAAATAAAAGAAGATATGGTTTTTTTCCATTGATAGCGCAAGTTAGCAGCGCGTACCATCTTTATAGATTACTAGCTTTTGCCCGCGACTCCATCCGCGTGAACTTTAGTTTTTTGCAACCCTGTTCACTCCTTTAAGAGTTAAATTAAAAAAAAACGGCGAACCACGTGTTCAATCAATTGTGTTGAAGAGTATTTATTCTAACTTTCAAGAAAATTAGACAACATTCTTTATATCTTCCACACAAATTTTGGCAACCCTTTTCGCCCCTTAGGGGTTGAATTTCAAAAAATCCGGTCTTATTCCTTGCCTACATTAGGTATATATAGACCCTCTGTGCAAAATTTCAGCTTCCTAGGTCCAATGGCTTGGGCTGGGAGTTGATGAGTGATTCAGTCAGTCAGGACTTTGAATGTTATTTATATAGATAAATGGAGGAGAAGTTAGAACAGAAACTCCACATTTATTCTTTTCAAAACATAATAGATTTGAACTTAATTGACAGAGTTTTGAAATTAAAGTTACATTATTACAATGCTACAAAGTTACATTAACGACGAATTAAATCCGTATAGATCTGGCAATAACACAAATGAATGCCGCAAGCTATTACGTCACAAAACGTGAATCGCAGATGAGTTTTCTGATAAGAGCTATTGGGATAAAGATCTCCGGTATTGAGTATTTGAACATAATGACGACAATTTCTAAACATATAAATATCTGATTTGCGATATAATGGCCCGTTCAGATGATGCTGTCATTTTTTTTTGCTTCACAAAGGAAATATTTAAATTATGTTACAGATATAATAATTTGTCTAATATTATTTTTTTCTTTTGTTTTTGAATGAATTATTTAGAACGATCTAATTACATACTACAGACTATTAGTAGACTACTAAACTGGTTATTAGAAGCGTTTATAGACTCTTTATTTGAGTTAAACCTTACGGCTTCTGTTTTTCTATGTATAGGTACGTACCACGGAAGGGGACAAGCCTTTTCTAAGAGAGGGACAGATAGTATTTGAGTATTACCTATTTGTTTTGAAAATATAATTATTTATAAACAAATAGGAAAGTACATAATAAAATAATTCTAAATATACGTGTAAAGTTGACAGCCTAATAATCTATGTTTTACTAATCTTTGTTTTGCTAGGTCGCACAACTGAGTAGAGGTGACAACACACTTTTAGGTATGAGTATGTACCTACTTAATACCCATCTGTATAAACCTTTACGCCTGACAGTTCCATTATAACAGCCAACATAGCGGCCGAACCGAAATAACTAACATTTGAACAGAGTTATAAGTGGACGTCGGAAGCCAAAATGGAAATAGTCTGTCTACATTGAGAAGTTCAGACGTTCGCGCCAAAACAGGAAATTAAAAAGAAAACTCAATAATTGCGTCAGCAGCGCTAGCCAAATAGCATCAGATGGAAAAAAGAAAAAAGTGATTTATATTTCAGCAAGCGTTGAAGACTAATCGGAGTGGCCTTTACTTATTAAGTTATCTGCGTTCTATTTTTAAAATGCCGAGTTCTTGAGGTTGCCAATATTCGTTTCACGTCAATTGAACTACTTATGTTTGACGCGTACTAACAACATGTTGGTAAGCATTCATTAGTGGATATAAATGCGATTAATAAAATTACCGAAGTGTTCCAACCCGTTGCATAAGTGTCAACAAACTACTATTGTAATGACGCATCAAAGTTCGAAATATGTTTGTATTGTATATTTCCTAATTTTTATGTCTAGTACTTTGTCCCAATATGCGCCGTACTATCCCCACTGCTACTTCCCAGCACCTCCCGTATCCTCCTTCTACTACTTGGAGGAATCATCTACTTCTAGTTCCATGACTACTACCTCCCTTGTGAGTACTGAAAACCCCAGCGGGAGGAGACGATGTGATATCTTTTGTTGGCTGAGACGGGTGGGATTATTTGTCGTGCAGCAGTTATTGGCTGATGAAGGCGTTGTAAATACATGAAAATAAAGATTTTTGTTAACTGTAATTAGACGCGGTGGTAGCGGAGCGGTAGAACGTCGGCTTCTCAATCGGGAGGTCGTGGATACGAATCCCGGCCCGGCATGTACCAATGACCTTGTTTTCTAATGTTATGTTACAATAGTGAAAATTCTCGTACCAATACCACTCCCTGACTGAGAAGAAAAACATCGTCAGAAAACCCTAGTGTTTGAATCCTAGGTCTAAGTAAATTGACATTAATTATAAAGTCAGATTGGTATGTCTTTTGGAAAATGCTTATGTAATTTCAGACATAATTAGTCTAAGATGCGGTTTCATTATGTTTTTCGTGACAAATGTATTTCATTAAGTAATTTGAGCTGTGACAGCGCGACATTGAAATGTCAGATTTTTTTTTGTTTACTTTCCACTTTCCGCAAGTAAACAAAAAAACATTCTATTTTGTAACTTATTAGGTATTGTTCAAAAAAAGAATGTGCATTTTATGCTGCGTTCCAAGATGCGATGAAATCGATTACAGTGCAAATCCGACCAAATTTAGTAGTCCCAAAATATCTCGCATGAAATAGGGTTTTCATTTCTTATACTCGGAAAGTAGTGTTGTTTTGATCTGATTATTGGGTGGAAAATGCTGCATCCCTCCATGGAGAGGGAAAAACTTATTCAAATTACTTCCCACCTAAGGGCCGAAATGAACTTAAAAAATAGAACTACTGTCAACTGTGAAGTAATTTATGTAATAAAAACTAATTGAAAAAAATGCTGCGGCCATGTGAGTTTCTAAACAGTCAGTGTGAACTTAGCACTTGAAACTTCTTTGAGCGGAATAAGCCGCAACAATTACGCGGTGAGTTGAATGTTTAAAATTTAAAAAGTCGACATAAATTGGCGGGATACTAATCTGTTATATGTATCTGTGACGGAATTCAAAAAAATTGGTAATAATCTTTTATGCTAAGATTTGAATATTTTAAATGAGTTTCTATTTTCCTAATATTCGAAATGAAAAGTAGAGTATTTAACAAGGGTAAAAGAATCAATTCCTACTCGGACTATAGTCTAAATACCTCGGGAATTGATTCTTTCGACCCTCGGTTAACAATCTACTATTTTGGGCCTACTGCGCTTATATAGGTCCGCACTGTAATCGATTTCATCGCATCTCGGAACGCAGAGTTAAACGTAACTAATGAAAGTTTATTTTTATAAGTGATTAAATGGCGTTCAAAGATTGATCTGTGTTTTTCTTCGCATTTATCTTTTAGCTTGCAGGACGTAACTAATGAGCTCCTTGCTTCCAACGCGAAGTTTTACCAACTTATGGAACAACAATAAACTTTTGTAATAGCTATCGAAGATTAATTTCAAAGGAGCAAGATTAACATTGCTTTGCTCTCTTAAACAGTAAGTTAGCGTAAAACATTGATAAATTGAGATAAACTCCCAGTACTTAGTTGTTTATAGCTTTACTTTTAGTGAATTAATTTGTAAATTCTAGATATTTATTGCCCTAATAGAAAATGTTCAGTTGTTTTGTTTTACAATTTAGTGGCAAAACTTAGCGTGAAGTTTATTATTTCTTCATATACATTTTATTAACAAATCGTCATTAAAAATTTTACAAGCAGTAAGGCTGCCGATTGTACTATGTATATTTGTAATTATTTTGTATTAGTTGTTTTTGCCAGTGTTGCTGTATAATAAAGAATATTCTTATCTTATCTTATACATACATATATACATCGTCGTCGTCGTCCTCAGGCTATACTAGTCCACTGCTGGAGGTAGCTATCTCTTAAAGAGCGCCGCGTTGTGCAATCATAGGGGGTAATGCCCATAATTCATATATATATATATATATATATATGAATATATATATATATATATATATAATATATATATATATATATATATATATATATATATATATATATATATATATATATATATATATATATATATATATATATATATATATTTACATCCCATAAGCAAACAAACGTCCCCAAACAAACGACCAGAAAAAAGTGCATTTAAAGTGGCGTCCGCATACCGCATATAAAGGTACACACATACAGTCATATTATATTTAAGCAGCCTATATATACTCGTACGTACTCTACAGGGTAAAGGCCCTCTCTCAGAGAGAGAGAAAGGGACGGATTAATTGTTATTCAGTGGCTTTGCTACAATAACCTTACAAAATTAATTGAATTTTATTGAGCGGCAATAGCCCAGTGGGTAGAACGATGGACTCGGAAGAGAAGCGAGAGACCCATGTTCGATGCCCAGTGCGGGCATGTACCAATGACTTTATTTGAAAGGTATGTTCATTTGTGTAGGACGCCCTCCGACCAGGCGGCTCGAAAAACTGCCGGCAGATTCTGGATTCGGCAAGCTAAAGACAGGGCGCTATGGCGCTCAATAGGGGAGGGCTATGTCCAGCAGTGGACTGCATGATATAGCCAGAAGAAGTACATTTGTGAAGTTACCGTAGCAATACCAGTCGCTAACGGTGAAGGAAAACATCGTGAGGAAACCGTGCGAAATTGCCAATCCACGGTGCGCTTGGTAATTAAACCCATACTCTCTTTCTGGCGGACATACGACCAAATAGGTAGTATAGGATGTATTAGCAAAGGGGAAGATAAAAAGTACCCGGAACCGACATGCGTGCATACAACGACCTATGAACGTTGATGAAGCGAAGGTGATCTGTCAGGATCGTGGCAAGTGGCAGTCCCTGTTCTCTGCCTACCCCTCTGGGATACAGGCGTGAGGTTATGTTATGTGTCTATCTCTGAGAGAAAGCTTGTGCCCACCAGTGAGACATTTAAGACTACATTAAAAAATAACGTAAAACAAATTTAAACTGTATTACGTCACCAGTTTAAGTTATTATAGTCAAATTGGATGGCGCCTTATTTGCCAATAGAGCCAATTAAATAATCGCTACTGTAGGGTGAAAGAGAAGCAAAGTCGTTATTAACGTTTGTGAGGCAATGGAATCGTATTAGGGATAAGTTGTAGCAATATCATAAGTGCTGACGTTTAGCTGAATACCTGCAACGGCGAGAAATTTCCTGCCAGGCCATGTGAAATTTTGGAGAAGGATTAGTAGATAAATACCTATGAAGCCTAAGAATATCATATTTTATTATTACGCCATGTTGGTTTAATACTTTTCCCAAGTAAAACCAAACAATTCAACATTTATTAATTTCTATATGTATCTAAAGCGAATATATAACAATCTCTACCTACTCACTATGTTTGTTCTCATACTAAAGTAAAACTGTTTCATCGATTTTTACGCAAGTTTTTGTATATATGTTTAATAGGTATGATATATATATATATATATATATATATATATATATATATATATATATATATATATATATATATATATATATATATATATATATATATATATATATATATATATATATATATATATATATATATATATATTTAATAGGTATGATATATATGTATATATATAATATTTATCTATTTATTATTTCAGCCTACGCTCAGCGGAGGTTCGGGAGGGCCGCAAGACCTGCGACAAAGAACGGTGCTTGGCACTGGTGTACAAGAGAGCCAGAAGGCACTAAATTTGTACCGACCCGACCCCCGGCTCTTCCGTTATCTGCCCTACATACAGTAGGGCCTGCCGCTCTAGAATTGAACGTTTTAGTCACTCAAAAAAGTTTCAAACTCTTAGGCATTGTTTCTATCTTCGGTCCGGTCGGTTTCTATCTTTGCGTCCGTTGCAAAGGCATATTTGACGACCTCAGTGGCATAACGGTAGCGCATCTGCCTACCATGCAAGATGGACACAAAACGCCAGGTCTTAGATGTTTACATGTTTGTGATGTCGCTGTTTCTGGTTCCCACAGGTTCCCACGACACAGGGTAATCTAGTGTGGGGCCAGAAGCAATGTATGTGCCTGTATGTAAATGATTATCATCATCATCAACCCACTATGTCCCCATCGAAAGGCACGGGTCTCTTCCTTCAAGAAAGGTATAGGTCATACTCCGCCACGGGGGCCAAGACGCCTCCTTTGGCGGAGGCGTGCAAAACTAGTGGCTGGTCAGAAGTTTTCCCTGCCGCCCTAAGGCCTCTGACTTGGATTAAAGACTGCCATCTATCGGCGGCAGCCAGCACCAACTGCTTAGCGAGCCTTGCAAAGCACGGAACCACTCGGAAAAATGCCACTAGCGTTAGCCATATATGGTCATTCATCCATGCACTGAGCGCGCCTTATGTTGCTTAATCTTCGTGATCGTTTAAGATCACTCAGGTAGCCTGGGAATCTCGTGTTTGTAAATGTTATGATGATAATACTCCAATCTTATTTAAAAACTCATTCCATTAGAACACACTACCTAGCATAACGCGTGACTAAGATAAAAATGCTGATTCCGGAAGCCTGAACTGAGAAAGACAAAAGAGGGCGAAGCTTGGTATATTCGCACGCCATTTATTGCCTCGGTCGAATAAATAAGACTTTATACACCCAATAAGGAACCATCGCTCTGAGCCAGGACGCAATATTTGGCTGTATGTTGCAATTTTAATACAATGGCAATGGCAAAAAAAACTACGCTCCAAATAAATTAATGAAAAATGCACTAAAGATTCTGCAATATTTTAATAAGTTGAATATATATATATATATATATATATATATAGATAGATAACATCGCACCCGAGACCTTCGGTTTTGCAGTCAGTGTGCCAAAAAGCTGCACCACCGAGGCCGCCAATCATAGTATTGATAGGTATAAAAAAGACAGAAAAAGAATTGAGAGTTTGAAAAATTGGAAATAAATTCAAAATCTCATTCAATGTAGCTTCTTCACTGAATCCTAACATGTAGCCTAATGGGAGTGTAGATGCGGTAAGTCACTATGTTACGAGATGGTTCAAATATTCAATAGCACATCAGTTTGCCCTAGATTTGTATTGAGCGTTTTTGCGTACACGTGAATAGTAGTTCACGCATTATCTTTACGAAAAGAATGAATATAAAAAATATAAAAAAGAAGCAGAGGAATAATATTAATAAAAAACCGTTTATTCCCAAAAATAAATTACATTGTTTAAGTACATGCTTAATAAGTAATTATTCTATAACACATATTTAATTTTAAATTCCATTCCTCTACAAAAATAATAATTCATTAGTAAAATGTAATACATATTAATAAAAAATTCGTTAAATTAATTTATACTTTTAATATTATATGCATTTAGTGTTCAAATTTATTTATTTACAAGCAATTCGAAATATGAAAAATATTAAAAAAAATAAAAGAACCCGACTGCAGTGATAAATCAACTGAAAGGGAAAAAATAAGATAGCTTTATTTTCAAATGCTAATGTCGAATCAGAAGAGTTCATGCTGCGGAACGATATCACTGTACTGTTTAGCCTCTAAATAGGTTTTTAAATTTGTTCCTTAGCACGGGTTAGTGCATTAAAAATAAAAATAGTGTAATCATGTGGGTACAGTGATATCGTTCCGATGTTAAAACCTAACTGCAAAGTAGGTAGTCGGGGCTGTAAGTAATGCAATTTGCTTAAGTCAGATGTCGCTGCCTGTACGTAATACAGAGAATATTGTAAAGAGGTTCGAAATTTCACTGATGCCGTGAGTCGCCCATTGGCTCAATTGGTAGAGCGCTGGTACGGATAGCCAGAGGTTGCGGGTTCGAATCCCGGCATGGGTGAAATTTTTAGCCTCTAAATAGGTTTTTAAATAATGAATATGGTCTAATGGTGTTAAACTATCTAGAATATTTGCAAAGGAAACGACAGATTTTTTTCTTTATTATCCTTACATAAATTGTCTGTTTTTTATGTAGCCTAAAAACGCTCCACTGCACCTAGTTATTTAATGTTAACGATTGTAGGTGGGGACTGGAATAGTCACGAATTACCTCTTCGACCTGAACGGCGCTCAGCTTTCGACATCTCCAGAGTAGAATTCTTCGTGCTTGCATTGCTGGGCCCAGTCTTCGGTCTCGCTAATTACTTAGAATAAGGACTTTTAAATGGGAACATAAATGGTCTGAGCCTTCAGCCGCGGCCTGTACAAAGGCGCGACAGGTTTCCTCCTAACAGCAACTTTAAGTAACTGTCGCGGCCTTCGGCCGCGTTAATAATCTCTCCATTTGGCATCAGCGTAAATAGAGCTCAGCATTTGGAATTGCCGTGGGAGTATTCCTCTAGCCCGCTTCACAGCCTTCGGCCGTGCCGCGACCTGTATTGAGCTCGGCCTTCAACCTCGTCGCGGCAAGTTTTCTCGCACCCGCATGATGGGGCTCGGCCTTCGGCCTGGCGTAGTTATTTAGAGTTGTGGCATGGGCGTGGAGACATACAAAATCTTGGTTTTCTGAATGCCAAAATATTACCGGTATTAAAATGAAACTATAACAAATTCATCTTGAGCCCCCTAAAGCATTGAAAAATTTTACTGAATATTTAGGTGTAGATAAGCAATCTTTGGTCTTACAAGTGAACAGGAAACCTAACACAAAATCATTATCTTATTTTCGGAGGAAACGAGATAAAATTCGTTAAGATGAATAGAGCTAGAATTTTTTAAAATTTCATGGGTCCTACGATACGAGGTCACGGAGGATCCGTCTTCGGTTACCAGTGAGAGCGTTCAAATATTTTTTTATCATTTATTGTTTCTTCTTTGAACCCAGCTTGTCTGACTATGACCGCACAGGGGAAAAGGAGTTACATGCTACACTTTATATATTTTCTTCAGTTAGTTTTGGTCTAAGTGTCAGTAGGAAATTAATATCAGTGTTAAGAAATTAATTATTTTTTCTCAAACATGCTCGGAAATGTTTGTGTTATTACCTTGAAGTAAAGCCACAAAGTTTCTCTTTTATGGCTCCCGCCTCACTTTACTGGCCTAAGCCAGTAAAGTAAGTATGAAAATCCATTACCGTCCGCTGCTCTAACTTTTTAAATTTACTTACTAAAATTAAACTGACCAAGGAAAAATTACATACAGCCTACCACCTACTAAGTTATGTAGGCATACTTGCAAGATTAACAAAAAAAAAACAATCTATGGTATTGGTTTTTGTGCGGTTAAACATGGTGCTCAAATATGTTAGTGTATTTAAAAAAATAAAAAAGGCGGCAAACTAAACTATTATTTCTTAATTACCTAGTAATTATTTTAATATTAATATTTCCTCGCATTGTTTGAGAAAAGCATTATACAATCCTCGGCCGGAACAGGGATTGCAGGACTCGTTCTAGACGGCTTCGTCTACGACTCGGCCGTCTATCCCAAACTCGTCCAGCAATCCCTTACTTCTCGGCCTCTGCAGTAATGTATTATTATAATTACCCCCTATGAGGTTGATATTTCTTAAATTAATGAGATAAACGAATGGCGTAGAAAGAAATAAACACTTTATAGGCATTATTTCTTTCAGCACTTATACCGTTTCTATAGACGGTTTGTTTACATGTAGAGCAAAGCTGATATTATGTAAATTTATACATGTACTAGAATAAATATATGCCAGCGCCATCTAGTGGCTAAAAGTGGTACTGTAGGACAGGGTTTCAGCAGACAAGAAGAGAAACGTTGTTTCAGCACGACAGCACGTACTTCGGGATCTATTTATTGAAGCAATATGAAACTTACTAAGGATTACGAATTAGTAATTGTACTACTCGCACCACAGCGCAAAGCGAGGTATATTACCTACGTTACTAGTTGTGCCAATTATTAGTGGACAGTCAGTATTGGTCGAAGTGATTCGCAAGCGCTCAAATACTATCCAATTTTGTTTAATATTATGTAGGGCCTTCGGACAAAACCATACTGCAATTTAGAACACGAACAGCGCCATCTGTGGTTGGGTAGAGGAACTAATGCTACAGTACTTTAATTACTTAGAAGTGAATATTATTTGTGTTGCGTTTGTTCTCTATTAATGCTGATTTAATGAAATCAACGACACCCGCAAAATTCTCTTTTAAATACTTTGCACGTGTTAGGCGTAGTTAAACAAAATTATATTTTTTAATTAAATGAATGATCTAGAAGGATCAAACCACTTTATAGGAATTATTTCTTTCCGCATTTGTACCGATTCTATAAATGGTTTGTTTACATGTCGACCAAAGCCGAAATTATGTATACACATGTATTAGAATAAATAAAATATAGCAATAATAAAATAATCAAGTGGCTAAAAGTGGTACTTTAATTGCTTAGAAGTAAATGTTATTTTTTGTTCCGTTGGTTCTCTATTAATGCTGATTTTATGTAACCTACGTCATCCGCAAAATTCTGTTTTAAATATTTCACACCTGTTAGGGGTAGTTCAATAAAATTAGTATTCGAATTCAATAAACTAAATATAACAGCGCCATCTAGTGGCTCCTAGCTGTACTTTAACGAAGCTTCTTAACGAATTTTATTTTTCGTCACGGTTCTGATCGCATAATTATGATTTTATATAGCCTATGACACCCGCGCAAGGATGCCGAATCGAATGACACCTTCCCCTCCTTTTGGGCTTCGCTGCAGTCGGGTAATTAAGGAGTTATGAGGGAACATAGAATCGGACATACTTACATACATACATACGCACTAAACACATTACCCTCCTTTTGGGCTTCGCTGCAGTCGGGTAAAAACAAGAGAATCTTGGACCACTTCCGCCCATTCTTCTTTGGTATATATTGTATATTATTTACTAAGATCTATTCTGATCAATTTGTGTGTTATTTACTAAGAAATTACTTATTATTTGTTAAATTAGTTTAAATTATTATTAACAAGTTTATATTCTTTTTAATGCACTAACCCGTGCTAAGGACAATTTTAAAAACCTATTTAGAGGTTAAAAAGTCTACCTAGGCCGAGATTAGAACCCGCGACCTCTGGCTATCCGCGAGTCACCCATTAGCTCAGTTGGAAAGAGCGCTGGCACGGATAGCTAGAGGTTACGGGTTCGAATCCCGGGTTGGGTGGAATTTTTAGCCCCTAAATAGGTTTTTAAAATTGTTCTTAGCACGGGTTAGTGCATTAAAAAGAATATAAACTTGTTAATAATAATTTAAACTAATTTAACAAATACCTAATAATAAGTAATTTCTTAGTAAATAACACACAAAATCACCCAGCGAAGCCTGGTTAGCGAGGGTGATTAGACCACACCCCACAAACCACAAGGCTTGTAGGAGGCCAAGCATGCCCCGGAGAGGGACACCCTAATAAAAATGCAAAAAGTACAATTTATAAAATTTATTTCATTATCAACTCGAGTAATACAATGATCAATATGTCAATTTCAATTTCTAATTGTTGCAGGTAATTAACTTTTATTTTGGAATATTAATAAAGGCTTATATTATTATTATAAATAGGTTTTTAAAATTAACAAGTTTACTAGTTATTCTTTTGGGCTCCCATATGGGGTATAGGCCACAGCAGAGGATGTTGTGATGTGCATCGAAGCAGCAAGGATAAAATAATGTGCGTCGTTTAATGAAATTGATAGGAACGCAAGCTTCTTAACCGACTTCAAAAAGGAGGTGGTTATCAGTTCGACGCGTATATTACTTTTTTACTACGTAAGCACATAACTTCATCAAATGTTAACAGATTTCGATAATTATTTTCTTGTTCGAATAGATATAACGTCCCATTGCCCATTGGTCTCATTTTAATTCGATGAAGATCTGACGAAAACTTTCAGTGATGGAGAAGTTTCCACTAACAATGGACAACAGCATATAATGGGGCACATCCTTTAGTAATACGCATGTGTTTCGTAAAATACATCGTAAAATTGAACCCAGGGCGATTTGGTAATCTTCTGGTAAAGACTTCCAGAGATAGAAGTTGTAACGGTGCAAACCTCTTTACACCATTTTTTTTTCCATCTATCATTTTCAAATATTTGAATTACCTCACACATTTTTCGATTTCCCTCATTTTTCATCATTACAACTTTACCCTTCGACCAGATCAGACTATATTACCTGCTTATCCGTTTTTATCCAGTTTTTCTATTTTATTATAAAATAACTATCTACAAATAAAACAACACCTGAAGTCGTTCCAGTTCTTATTATTTATAACATATATACAACACGGGTTAGTGCATTAAAAATAAAAATAGTATAAATATATACAACATTTCAAAGTCTAAAAATATAAGGCAAAAAATTAAGTTAAGTTTTGATGTTACCAACAATTTGTCTATCAAATACTTTCAGTAACCCATTCTCTGGTATCTGATTGACATTGTCTTGAAGATCATCAGCTTGATTGTCGCTCTTCAGAGGTTCTAAGCTTATATTCTAGATAGAAATATACAGTTTTAACTTAAGTGTTTACTTTCACTATCACTTTCTACAAGCTGAAGATCTGAAAGTCTGATGCTAACCAGCTCAAGAACACCCAGGGCACCATTGCATTTAGAAACCTGGAATTTAAGCCGAAACGAATAGTTTCATTATCAGTTATCACTACGAAAATTAAGAGTCAGATGGCGACTAACTCTATAACACCTAAATAAAAGGTATCATTTCCGATTCGATTTTAGTGTCGTAGTGATAAGTCCCTTACTAAAACATCACGGTGGGTACATGTTAAGGCAATATCTATTCGAACAAAATCGTGAATTTTTTTTTTTTTAAATACACTGAGTTATAAGTTACAAAACATTAAGCCATTATAAACGCAGACGTCATATTAGTTTAAATAATTTTTGCGGTTATGTCGGGTTTTATTTTATAATTAATGTGACATTCGAAACTCAAAACAGTCTGTGATGTTTAAGCTAATTGATAGCTCGACTTTCCTGATGGATCGGACCAATTTCCGATGTCAGACTTTGATCTCTTTTTGTATTTCATATTTTGTATTTATCTTTCCTCCTGCAGTTCAAAGCAGAAAAACAATGTCAAATCATAGGAAGGTCAAAATAAAGGTAAAAGAGATTGCTATTCAAAGGTATCAAATGTCTTTTCAGTTAGGAGCTGTGTAGTCTAGACTACTGTCTACGTGGCAACAGGTAAAATAATAACTGTTGGAATAAAAGCAGCCAAGCGCAATCAAACTTCGCGCACCGAGGATTCCGTACTACCGAAAAATGTTCGGGAGCCTAAACGGGAGTCCGAATCCCACTTGATCGCTTCTTATATTTTTTTATTTTATTTCTATTTTCTTAGCCCTATGTCCATGAGTCGAAGGACACTGGCTGATGATGATGATAATAATATTTATGGGTAACCCATCAATCCGTCAACACCATTGCGAGGAAACCTTAGTGACTGAGGTTCAAATAGCGCAGCGTTTGAAATTGTCAATCTGCGGCGGGCACGTGTGTCAACTAAGCCCACACTCTATCTTTCTGAGATAAGGCGTCCTATATATACGCATACGTCACGTTGGACGTATACCTATAGGCAACATAAAAATATAATTATTTATGGGACAAGCCGGCATGATAACTAATTTTCTTTGAATATTTACATTTCATGATAAACAAACCTTTTTAGGTCCGACCGACTTTGTAGGCATATCAACATTGCCCAGTTGTTACCTTTCGCGTCCCACAACTTCTCATAATAGCCTAACCTTTAAAGTTATTGGTGACAGAACATAAAATAACCTCACGCCTGTATCCTAGAGTGGTCGGCGGAGACCAGGGTCTGCCACTTGACACGATCCTGACAGATCAACTTTGCTTCATCTATGCTCATTAGGCGTTGCATGCATGCATGCCGGTTCCGGGTACTTCTTATCTTCCCTTTTGCTAATACATGCCCGAAAATTATAAATTAATAGTCCAAAATGGTACTAAGCACTTTTATCTATTTTATATTTGACAATTTGTCTTATTTATCATCAAACGCACGCGGAAAAAATGAGGAGAGGTTAGAGGTGAGGTAACAGTGTTGCTATCCTTAAAGTACATGAAATATCCTAAGCACCCTTCGTGTACTCGGGAACTCTAAAAAGATCTGACATATTTCTGCGGCCCCAGACCGCTTATTTCGTCGCTCGCTCCTAGGCTCTAGTGTTACTCAATCAAAATGTGTCTTTGTGCGAACACCTGAGAGAGGCTTATATAAAAGAAACCTGAAACGTAATAGTCGCTGAAAGGTGACGTTTTCAGTCTTATCAGTGCTACGCGCGCGAACAATGAGCGATTGTTTCGACCAAACTAAGGAGTATATAAAACATAAATGCGGAGGTTTAGAAACAAATTTATTTCAGCCGATTTTAGGAGGCAGTTGATACTTTGCCGTGGTATTGATTATTCGCCTCGTTATAAGAGCATGTTGTTGTGCTGATGGTTTATAGTGGACTAAGTGGATTGAGCCTACAAATAATTGATATCTATCGATTTGTCTAAGTAGAATTTTTATATCTACGTCAAGGTGAGTTATAATGAATAAAAGACACACTTTTGGGATGAAAAACAAACATAAAAGTGAATAAAAAGAAACAAGACATTTTAAAAGCTTTAAAAAAATATCTGAATTAGAATGAGTTGAAAATTAGGCTATTTTATTCCCAGTCTACTACCTCAATTGTTGAGTATCGTAGGACAACAGAGACTAGTAATTGGTAACACTATTTTTTATTTTTAATGCACTAACCCGTGCTAAGGAACAAATTTAAAAACCTATTTAGAGGCTTAAAATTTCATCATGCCGGGATTCGAACCCGCAACCTCTGGCTATCCGTACCATCGCTCTACCAATTGAGCCAATGGGCGACTCACGGCGTCAGTGAAATTTCGAACCTCTTTACAATATTCTGTCGCTGCCTGTACGTAATACAGAGAATATTGTAAAGAGGTTCGAAATTTCACTGACGCCGTGAGTCGCCCATTGGCTCAAATGGTAGAGCGCTGGTACGGATAGCCAGAGGTTGCGGGTTCGAATCCCGGCATGGGTGAAATTTTTAGCCTCTAAATAGGTTTTTAAATTAGTAATTGGTAACCAAACTAATTGACGAGTTATCATGTTCGTCGGATATAATGATCGGATCTAAAATATGTATATAAGGCCATGGGACATTATACCAGCATCTCACGACTCAGCTGCAGCACAGCTACGCCTCGAATTTAGGCTGTGAACAAGCGAACCACGCTTCGCCCGAAACCTCCGTATGCGCGCCGGCTGTAGGGTGCAGCTTGCTGATTGAACATTAAGAACAGAACTTATCGATGCAATAGCTACCTATTAAGAGCTTGTTCTGTTTTTAATAAATTAATTGGAGACCCGGACACGGACATTGATATTGATAGCGACAGTATTGCAGCAGTTAGGCGATGGATAACTGCGAACTTTTTTTAAGAGTGAGTGAGTAGGCGAGTGAACTAGTATTTCTAAATGATTCGCGATACTCATACATAGTTATATATTAGACGGGTCAAATCGCGATTATTTATCAGGTGAAACGCCGTGGTCTCGGGTAGACTCTACCCGAAACCACGGCAACTGTAACGCTGCCGAAACGTCGGGAAATAAGGTAATTACGTTTTACCTAATAAATAATCGCAATTTGAGTTTTAATATTTTTTGGCTATCCGCTCTCGTCCGCTCTCTAGAAGCTTGTTAATAGAGTTGGATAGTAGCGGCAAGCGCGCTCACTGCCCGCCGCCGTTAGCTTTATACGGTGATATTAAGAAAAAGTATGAAACCACACACTATTTAATGCTTAAATTTAATTAAAAAGTTAATTGCTCGGTTGGAACCGTCCCGTTGCAGTACCGCTATAATGTCCTACGACCTTTATACAGCTGTTAGTGCTAACCTCAAAAAAGAAACGCTACCGCGCTTTTGTTGCTGACATATTTGTGTCCTAGCATTGGTGACAATATTGCCGAGAAGTGCAAATTAATATACCGGGAGCATTCTGCTGTTATAAACTAAAATGAAATAAATATTTATTAAGGAAGAAAATCTACAGCCATTTACAATAAGTAGGCAACTAAGAAAGCATGAAAAAGTCTTTAAAAATTAAAATGAGAATTCGAAGCCCAACAACAAATAAACAGAGGGAGGAACGTTGTGAGGAGCGAGAGCAAGAAGTATTTTCATTTCACAGTAATTTGTGCGAATAATAAATCTTCCGACGTGAATTACTTCGCCTCGGGAAAGACCTCAGTAGAATAGAGGTACTGGACTGCCTTCTTTTAGACACAATGACGATGATTAAAACGAAGTCCAAGCGTGTGTCGATATAGGGTTCCGTAAATTATATAAATTATTCATGTACATATAACACAGATCTCGTTAGCCTTATATGAAGTACAACTAAATGACTTGTGTTACAGGTGCTAACTCGACGATAGATTTGATAGAATAAATACATAGATAACATCCAAGACCCGAGGCAAACTATAAAAGTTCGTTTTCTATTTTGACCGAATCCGAGACCTTCGGTTTTACAGTCAGCGTGGCCAAATCGCTGCACCACCGAAGCCGTCAATATTAGGATTTTATGTTACATTAGTAGGTAAAGAATTTTATTTTACTAACATTAATAGTAAAGTAAATAAAATGAAACGTTACAACTTCATCAAAGTATTCAATTTGTCTGTTGTCGCTTGCCTCTCCTACTAGTAAATAATTGATGTTTTTTTTCTAATTTACCCTACTGTGTAGGGAATCCCTGAATTAGTCGTTTAAAAATATTGTGAGTGTAAGAAAACCATATTTTCATTTATCAATCTGTTTACAAAATATTTTAAAGCATACATTTTTGTTGGAGTACAGCGTCCTAAACAGCTATGTGTAAAAACGTGTAAAAATTCTGGGCACATATAATGTCCTTAGCACGGGTTAGTGCATTAAAAAGAATATAAACATATAATGAAGTTTAAAGAAAAACTGTCGCAACTAAAACGGCTTTACAAATTAATGAGTAATGGTCGACCAACTTACAAAAGAAAGACTTTGTGCAGATAAAATTGAAAATTATTTTAATATAGTTGTCACTTGTGTAAATAAATCAAGAACACCTCTTACAACGGTATCCTATTGTGCGCACTTGGCCGATTTTTTCAAGAATAGATATCTATCTAATCTTCATCATCAGATCATCATGATCATCAACCCAATATGTCCCCACCAAGGGGCACGGGTCTCTTCCCTGAGGAAGGTATAGGCCATACTCCACCACGGGGACCAAGTCCGGATTGGTGAAGGCTTGCAAGACTAGTGGCTGGTCTCACTGTCAGAAGTTTTAAAGCCGCCCAAAGGCCTCTGACTTGGCTTAACGACTACCAGCCGGCACCAACGATAGATAAATATTAAGTTGAAACTAATATTAAATAATATTTACATATGTCCCGTATTTATTTACATACATAGATATATACATATATAACCTCCCGCTGTATCCCAGAGGGGTAGGCAGAGGCCAGGAACTGCCACTTGTAACGATCCTGACATATCACCTTCGCTTCATCAACGTTCATCAACATTTATTTACATCTTGGGGGAAATTAAAATGGTAAGAAGGCCCTGAGGAGTTGCGAGGAGTTGAAGCTATCTTTCATATCTACTTATTTGGTTTCGGCTGTAGAAGAAAATTAAAAGAGCTTCTTTTAACTAGTTTTGTTTCATGTAATTTAATTGTTTGAAACCTGTGTAATGCAGCTGCTGCTTTGCGTTTAATAAGAGCTTTTGCAACGCTATCAAACAAATTTCTTAGTTTGAAATCTTTATAAGTAATATGTATTTATCTTTCGCAACTTTACTTAATTACTTTAATGGCATTTAAATATGGTATTAGACTCGATACAGAACTACTTTTTACTTTTTCTTTTTTTTCACTTTTTCAATACAAACTTGTGAAAACAATAATAATTGCGATTGTATGAGAATGCAGGTAAAATATATTTACATCAAATATAGCTAACACAAAGATTTGGGTGCTTTTAACCTCAGGGCAAACTGTGCGCAGACAATCTAGAGCGATTTCAATCGTCTGACTGGCGGATTCCTTACTAATTTGACACTAAGAGCTTCGGAATCGTTCAGGATTTGGTGTTTATAGTATAGGAGCAAGGATCTTACTATGCACATTGAATCCGGAGCAATTTTAACGTCCATCTGTGAAAATCCATACTAATCTGACACATGATTGGAATCGACAAGGATTTGCTGCGCGTAATATATGGGCTGATCATTGAAATTAATGTCCTTGACTTGTTACTGTTGTACCTATCCTTGTTAGCATAATAGACGGTTTCCTAATTTGGAACGAAGACAATAAGTTATGAATGTCAAGAGGGCATTGTTTATTTCTTGGGTTCGTCTTAGAATCTTGGGATACGCTTTACTTTTCGTATTCTTCGTATATTAGTCCACTGCTGGACATAGCCCTCCCCTAATGAGCGCCATAGCGCAGGGTTGTGCCATCATTGGGGGGTAATGCCCATAATCCCCACACTGGGCATGCGGGTTGGGTATCGCAGTTTGGTGGATACCCAACCCGCATGCCCATTGTTCTGCAGGGGGCGCTGCTGCCCAATCCCCCGGTTTGTGTCCCTTAGTCGCCTTTTACGACAGCCGCGGGAAGAATTTGGGTTGGTACTATTCTCTAGGCTGACACCTCTACTTTTCATAACCATTCAAAATAGAATAGAGTCGGGTCTCTTTTGGTATTCGTATTAGTGACGGTAAAAATTTCCGCAACTCGACTACAAAAAGAGCCTATTTATCGTGATAAGTCTCTAAGCGGGTCTCTAATCAACCACCAAGTAATTAACCAAACAAGATATTTTGGAGCGACCCTTAAAAAGTTTGTTAACAATTTCAGAAAAAATGTGGATCACAACAATATCATTCTCCCTAGCCGTCCTTACGCAGCTTACTGCAGAAACTGAAGCTTACTCATACCTATCAAATAACAGAGCAGACTCCTCCATATCCATCCTGTACACACGAGACAGAATAAGCGACAAAGTGACCAACGAATGCCTCCAGGAAATGTACCCAAGACACTTGTACAAATACCCTTTGCATATTGACAAGTCTGACGTACCATGTATCATCCACTGCGTGCTGAAGAAGTTCGGCATCATGAGCCAAGATGGCCACATCAATGTCAGGGCGTACTACAAAAGGGTGGAGTCAATTCATAGATACGATCCGAGGATCCTGATCTCTGATGTTGGAGAGACCTGCGCCCAGAATATCAACGGTATGAACTTGGATCACGACCTGTGCAAGAAGGCTAAGGTTTTCAACGATTGTACTCAGTTGTACGTTGTTTCTTACTGAAATTGAAATGTTAAGCTTATGTATCGTGTATAGCTCTTTTTTTGAAGAGCGAGCTGTGCATGTGGTCATGCTAGTAAACCTAAATAGATTAAAGTTATTGTCATAATAAATTATTTTAGAATAACGAAATAAACTCGTCTTGAAATTGTTTTTATAATACCTACATTTTGTATTTTTTTACTGAGACTGTAATAAATATTATCAGCTTAGTGCCTTTGTTATTTTTGTCTAGACGAAGTCTTTTTGCGACCTTTCCCCAGGGATTATTTTATAGAGCATAAAACATATAATTTTGTTCTAGAAGTGAGTTTACGAGTAAAAATATCTCTTAATAAAACTATTGGACTGAGCTTGAATCTATAAAGTTGAGAAATATTTAGTTTGACTTTCTGCGATATTTAGGTGACTTAAAGCTATAATCATTACTGATATAGGTTTCGAAGTTATTTTATTTCCGTGTTTATGCTTTTATTTTGTTTTATTTTTTTTGTTACCATGTAATGTCTAATTTTTTGTTATTTACTAAGAATAAGTGTAGAAAATCCCGGCAGGGACTGAAAAACAGCAATAAAGTTGGATTGAAATTATGTAATTGTATTATAATCAGTTACTTTTGCACTTTGAATAAAGCACTTTTTATTTATTTTTACTTTTATTAACAGTGCACAGATTCATCACCTTTGTTAGCCCACTGCTGGGTATAAACTAAAGCAAAAGTAAAAATGCAGTTATAACGACTAACAATACAGAAAGTTGGACAAAAAAAATTATGATTAAAACTGTTTTTATACGGATTTATGCTCGTTTATTACATTTTTACAATTTTCCAACGTTTCGGCACTTTTTCAGGTGCCGTGGTCCCGGATGACTGAGGTGACAGGTGTCTTTTAGAAATCATTAACGGTTAGTTTACTACCCTCGGCAAAAATTACAAAAGTTAATTATGAAGTTACGTTCCAAAATAGACAAACCAATTATTTTTTATATAAAGTCAACAATATTGATTATTAGTAATTGAAGTTAAAATTAAATTTATAAACTAATTACTTTATATGAACTTAAAGATACCGATTATTAATTGAAATTAAATTTATTTTTTATTATTTATTCTACAGTCACACTTCTAGCAAGGGAGTCTCATGCACTTAAGCACTGGTTCCCATGCTACCGGTATGTTCCAACCACGATCTCTATTAAAATTTGGATGCCGGCGGATCTCTATTGCCTCACGTATCATTCTAGGGAAGAAACGGTCTTCTCGTTTTAAATTAAAATTTAAAACAGTTTTAATTATGTCTACTGCTCGTGTTAACCTTAGAAAATACTATAAAAAAAATTATGGCTTACAAATAACAAATTTACAGTTAGCGACAAAAGGTATGTGCTCAGCATATGCCGCCAGAGACAAGACATGCCTATTGATGGTGCTGTTTTTCAGCCCTCACCTGTATAAAAAACTAGAAATAAACTAGTTCCTAATCCAAAATACAAACTAATGATGCAACCCAGCTGCTGTTATCACCGATGTCCCCACTGCTAGGGCACGGGTTTCTTCCTGCATCGCATGAATGTTAGGCCATACTCCACCACGGAGGCCAAGGCCGGGTTGGTGGAGGATTGTAAGTCAGTGGTCTTACTGTTTAAATACAAACGAATACACACAAATACCTCACGCCTGTATCTTAGAGGGGTAGGCAGAGACCAGGGACTGCCACTTGTCTGACAGATCACCTTCGCTTCATCATCGTTCATAAATCTTTGCATGCACGCATGTCAAACTAATAAGTGTGACATAATTGAGTTAAATAAATAAATATAATAAAGTTGTCCAGTAATTTGAATTAAGAGATAGATAGAGAACACTTTATTGCACAACCAGAAAAATATTACAACCCTGATTTTTAAGTCTAGGTAATGTTATACAATTGGCGTTCTTATCGCTAAGAGCGATCTTTTTCAGACAACCTTTAGATGGAGTGGATTGCATGAAGAATGTAGTCGGTACGTAACTAAATATGTAAATTATAGGTATTTTTCCCCATACGGCATCACGCACGGCCCCTTGCCATCCGGATACATGGTATGTAGGTTCAACAATTTTTTTTTCAGTTAGGTTTATTATGAGCAGTATTATGGCCTTTGCATCTACGTAATGATATGATTTATATAACGACCAGGGACATCTTTACTCGCACTAATAGTGTGGACACATTTCAAAATCCAACTTTTCATCCTACGAATATTTAGGTGTATTTTAAGAACAAAGGATAGTTTAGGAAAGAAATCGTTTTTCTAAAAATAGCTCTATAGAATTAAGAGCATAGATGAGTGCCAGGGTCATATTTATACACCATGCAATTGCAATTAACGATTGTGAAGGAATTAGTATACTTTTACCAAAATATGTGGGGCATGATTTATAAGAACTAAATTTCATTAAATTACTTCTAATGGCGTTTTATTTAATCTGTGGTTACGTCTTCGTGTAAAATCTCCGCCATAGACTCTTTTAGTCAGCGTTTTTGGAGGGTTTTAAGGAACCGCTTTTTTACTACCCAGACTGGTAGTCTCTCAAGAAATTTCAATTATTAGACTATCAAAAAGTAGGAATATGACAAAATCCATCTAAGGGTTACTGATTTTTATATCAATCAGATTTTTACGCAAAATAACACAAAAATTGTAGCTTAATGAACGTTACAAGTCAAACTAGGTGTCCATTTCAAAATCTAGATAATTTTGGAGGAAAAATGGACCAAAAAATCCAAACTTATTTTATGGTGTAGTTTTATAAACCGTAATTGTTTTTAAAATTAACGTAACACAAGTTCACGCCTGTATCCCGGAGAGGTAGGTGACCACGATCTTAATACATATCTTTTGTTTCCTTAACAATAATTTTCATTAGTCATGGCGTCCAGTTGTTTCATTTGTGAAAGTTACTCATTAATTTTCTCACTTCATCTTCACCGGTATTGCTACACATTATCACAAATAATCTCAATCATTAATAATTTGAAAAATAGTAGTAGACAAAAATAATACAGAGAATATTGTAAAGAGGTTCGAAATTTCGTTGATGCCGGCACTTGCCCCTTAGCTCAGTTGGGAGAGCGCTGGTACGGTTAGCCAGAGGTCGCGGGTTCGAGTCCCAGCATGGGCGGAATTTTTAGCCTCTAAATAGGTTTTTAAAATAATAGTAAACCGATTTTAAACTATCGCGACTTGAACTCATTATTAGAATATTTTCGGGGCTTAATCGCGAAGTAATTTATTGCTATTTTACCTCGACGTTTCGACGACGTTACATTTACCGTGGTCACGAGAAGACTGATGGCTGGTGCCCGCTCGCATCATCGGCTGACCGGGTTTTAGAACACCCTCAATCAGCCATCACAAAACACTATTAGGATTGCGACACACTACGCTGACCACGTGACCACGATGATTGTAACGTCGTCGAAACGTCGACGTAAAATAGCAACAAATTACTACGCGATTAAGCCCCGAAAATATACTAATAATTTGTAGTAAACCGTTGGTGCCGTCTGTCATATAATGGCAGTCGATAAATCATGTCAGAGGACTTATGGGCGGCTTGATAACTTCTGGCAGTAAGGGTCGGCACTGTCTTACAATCCTCCACCAACCCGGACTTGGCCCCCGTGGTGGAGTATGGCCTAAACTTCCTGCGATGCAGTTAGAGACCCGTGCCCCAGCAGTGGGGACTTACAAGGGTTGATAACGAGTAGTAAACCGAGGTAATATTCATAAGACATTTACCTCAATAAGTATCATGACAGTATCCAGAGCCAATGCCAAGTTTTAAATTTCGACACTCGTTTCAAAACCATTTGTAGGTACCCTGCCTGCCAGAAATGCTTGCTTTATACTTGTTTTTACTGTAGCCTATATACGTTCCACTGCACTGTACTGCGTGGTAATTAAACCCATTCTCTCTCAGAGAGAGAGAGAGAGAGAGAGAGAAAATGGGGTTAACACGCATGCCCACCGCGGATTGGTAATTTCAGATGCTGAGGTAAGTAGACACAGGTTCCCTCAAGAGGAAACTTTTGTTTCACGGTTAGCGAATGGTATTGCTACAAAAACTTTGCAAATGCACGTAACTAATAAAAGAAAGTCGTTGCCGGGATTCAAACCCACGACCTCCGGACTGTGCAGCCGTTGTTCTACCGCTCCTCTACGCTAACATGTCTTATGTTACACATTTATTAATAATGATCCACATACCAATTGCTTGGTTTGATTGATGTTTGGTTTCATTTTAAAAAGGCTATATCATTATTTGTATAGTTCCTACTGTAAGCAATTTTATTAACTCAATGATATTCACGGCCTCGGTGGCGTAGCGGTTTGGCACGCCTACTGTAAAACCGAAGGTCTCGGGTTCGATCCCCGGCCGGGTGAAACTAGGATACGAACTTTTCTAGTTTGTCTCGGGTCTTGGATGTTATTATGTATTTATTGTATTATATCTAACGTCGAGTTAGCACCTGTAACATAAGCCATTTAGTTGTACTTAGTGTGGGGCCAGAGATGAATCAGGTTAGCACAGGACCGTGAGGAATGGCGCAATAAAAAGGAGGCTTTTGCCCAGCAGTGGGTTGATGTGGGCTGATTATAGATATATAGATAATGTGGGGCTAACGAGATCTGTTTGATATTGTGTCCATGAATATTATTATATTATTTTAATTGCCGCCGCCCCATATTAAACGACGACTTTTTCGCTCATGCGACTGGACTTTGCACAAGTGTAGCAATGTAACAAAAACTCTTATTGCAATTTGAACCCTTTGAGGTGCGCTAACACCACTTCAACACGAGTCGGGTGAGCGCAAATGCGTATTCAAACTTTGAACACCTGATTTAGGCGCTTTGGGTGCTAACTAGCGCCACCAATGGAATAATAGTAGATTGTTAAACGAGGGTGTAAAGAATGAATTCCCGGGGTATTTTGACGTCCGAGCGCAGCGAAGGCGGCTATAGTCCGAGTAGGAATTGATTCTTTTACCCGTGTTAGACACTCTACTTTTCATTTCAAATATGCGGAAAATAAAAACTCATTTTTAATATTCAAATCTTGAATAATATGCTCTTTGGGAGGGCTTGCTGGGTCCACCACAAGACTGACAATCCTAGGCAGACTCATCGGATCTAAATCCATGTGAAATAAAATAAAAAATGTGTATACGCACCTACATAATACTAAACCTGTAAGCTTGTTTCGAAAGGCCTTATCGATAGTCACCTATACCTAACAGACACCATGACATGTCTGAGCTGCCGCGAAACAACGTCGGAGGTAAAAATCTGTGGTCGGGGTTCTATGCTCTCTCAGAAGTTATATTACCGAAGACGGATTTGTTAATAAAAATCATTTCAAACATTATTCATTTCAATCCACCTTATTATAACAATTAATGTCAAAAATTTGTTCAGCTGAATGAAATCGCCATACATTCTCTCTTCTGCCCACAGCGATGCTCCTCTACACTATGCTGGCCCTTATCAGCTCCAGCTTAGCCAGGATATCAGTAATGTACGCGCACGACAAGTCTACAGACAGCGTGGCACAGCAATGCCTCACCGAGATGTACCCCAACGCGAAGATCGTGGACTTCCAGGAGACTGATGAGCCATGCATCATCTTCTGTGTGCTGAAAAAGTTCGGCATCATAGATTCGGATGGGAGCATCAGTTTGGAGGCCTATAAGTAAGTGGAAACAGGCAGTTTTTGTTAAATCTTTCCTTTTTTGTCAGAAAGTAACTTAACTAGCTGGAGTGCACGCGTTCGATCGTTAAGGCTACTTTTACACCCGGCATGCTGTCTCGCTCACAAAATAAAAAAAAATTGCTGCCGGAGACGCTCGTAATAGGGCTGACGCCACAAAAATTTTGTAGAACAATGAACTCGAAAGCGAGAGACCCTGGTTCGATTACTAGTGCGGGCATGTACTTTGATGACAATGTCTTTGTTTTCTTAGTTTTGTGGTATCGTGGTATCATCTAAGTACCTACGTACTATAATTTCACAGATGTGAAGCTCATTACCACTCGCTAACTGTGAAGGAAAAAAGCATGAAGAAACCTGAGTGTATGAGGTATTCAAATTCCTCAGCGCTTGAAATTGCAAATCCGCGGTGGGCACGCGTGTAGGTAAGCTACCAAAAAAAAAATGTTTTGATTATGAAAATATCATACTAAAATTATTAATTTAGGTAACTACTTATCTTTATCAAAATAAAAGTGTAGGAAGACAAAAAATGTGTTTAAAACGTCCGTAATTTGAATGCCTATTAAACCAGAATCAAACCTTTACAAATTTTATTAAAATCACTACGAACGTAAGATTGTGCGAGCGAGATAGCATGCCCGATGTAAAGCAGCCTTAACGATCGATCGCGTGCACTCTAGTCAGGTTACGGACGACTTTCTGACAAAAATGTAAAGTGACGACATTCGGAGAATTCCCTTGAGGTTAATACTGGCTTTTATACCGACATCGCCGTAAGGACGCCGCAGGTTGTCATTTGTTCAAAGAAAAAAGAAACCTCGCTTTTGTTTCTCCTTCGGGGGGAATGAATGTGAAAGAACACAGATTAATGAATCTTTGTAAAATAAGGAAAAGAAAAAAGGCTTGATGTTTTTTTTTGAGATTATTTACTGTTCAATATTATTCATATTTTCATACATTTTTTTTAATACACCCGTGCTAAGGACAATTTAAAAACCCTATTTAACGGCTAAAATTCCACCCATGCCGGATTAGCATTTGCTCAGTTGAGAGAGCGTTAGCATGGTTAGCCAGAGGTCGCGGGGTCGAGTCCCGGCATGGGTGGAATTTTTAGCCTCTAAATAGGTTATTAATATTTTTCCCAATGCTTAAGTACCTACCAGATAATTAATATACAAATATCTCGATATCGATCTATATCAACCCTTGTATGTCCCCACTGTTGGGGCACGGGTCTTTTCTTGCATCGCAGGAAGGTTAACCATACTCCACCACGGGGGCCAAGTCCGGGTTGGTGGAGGATTGTAAGACAGTGGCGAGCCTTACTGTCAGAAGTTATCAAGCCCCCCATGAGGCCTCTGACATGGCTTAACGACTGTCATTACATAACAGCCGGCACCGTTGGTGCCGGAAGTTAGTTGGAAGAAAATACTCATTAGTATTAAGCTCACCTTTGTACAAATATGCTTATTGTGCAATAAAGAATTTTCTAATCTGATCTAAGCCCAGTAACTTTATCCGGTTACAATCCAATAATGTAAGAAAGTAGTAGAGATACACCACTCTGAATTTATCCATTACACAATACGATTAACTGACGCCTGCACCTTGAAAGAGTTGGCAGAGAGTAGGGTTTGCCACTTGCCACTATCCTGACAAACAATCTCAAACCCAAGAGAAGTAACTCTGATGTGTTGTCTCGTTTCTCTACGGCCTACCTTATTTCCCCTACAGACATCAAGGCTCATTTCTCGCCAAGAGAACGGCAGATAATTCAAACAATTTACTTTAGCATTATTTGCCAACCCACCTACCAGTTGTTTGAAGAGTGTGTTTTCCCAAAATAAAGCCTGTTTGTGTTCCCTCTACTTCGCTGCCCATTTTGTGAGGCAAAAGAGCAAGCGAAGTAGCGGCTGGAAGTGTTTGTGAAGATATTGTACAGTTTCCGGCCAGCCCGCGGGGCTCTGATGTGCTGCAGCCAGACTCACTAGAAGAAGATACTACCGGAAAAAATAATAAGTCGGAAAGAATCTGCTTTGTCGTTTAAACGTCCTTTGTCATCACTCTACAGCCTGATTGTTAGGATACATCGCTTATATAACGACACTGTCAAATATTTCCTTTTCGTGACTTATAAGCAAGCTGTGTGTGGTTATGGACTTGATCAGTCTAAATTGTTGATTTAACTAAACGAATTAAATATTTCCTTTTCGTGCTTTATAATCAATCTGAGGGCAAAATTTTAGGGTTGTGGACCGGCTAAATGACCGGCTGTTTTTCTTCTTTGTAACATGTTTTGTGTATCAAATAAATAGGTCGTGGGTTTCCAACCCCAGAATGGACTAATGACCGAGTTTTCCAACCTCTGTACATTTGTAAAGTTATACATAGTAGCAATACCACTTACTGTGAAGGCAAATATCGCGAGGTAACCTTAGTGTCTGAGGCATTCAAATACCTCTGCGGTTGAGAATGCCAAATCGCGTCAAGCACGTGTGGTAAGTCTCTGAGAGAAGGCCTGTACCCTGCAGTGGGACATACGTAGGCTACTTAAACAAAATAATGATAAAGAAACGCGGGTGAAAAATACTGTTATTAGATTTTATTACCTGCTCCACAAGCAACAACAGGCGCGGTCAGGTACAGGATGGGTGAGCGTCCCGTGACTACCGCTAGTGGCATTTTTCCGAGCGCTTCCGTGCTTCGCAAGGCACGTTAAGCCGTTGGTGCCGGCTGTCATATAATGGCAGTCGTTAAGCCATGTCAGAGGCCTTATGGGCGGCTTGATAACTTCTGACAGTAAGGCCCGCCACTGTCTTACAATACTCCACCAACCCGGACTTGGCCCCCTTGGTGGAGTATGGCCTAACCTTCCTGCGATGCAGGAAGAGACCCGTGCCCCAGCAGTGGGGACATACAAGGGTTGATAACGAACCTGCTCCACAAAAAAGCAGCTCTAGCTCCATAGAGAAAGCATAAGGGAATGTCGTGAGGAAACCTCAGTGTCCAAAGTGTTAACTACCTCAGCGCTTGCAATTGCCAATTCGCGGTGGGCACGCGTGGTAATCTCATTCTCCATCTCTTTTTGAGCGAAGGCCTGTGCACTCTAGTGGGACGAATATAGGCTACATAAAAAAAACTAACCACCACAGATTTTCTCCTATACGAGTAATCTACCCGCAGTAGTTTGACGAACCTCCAGATAGTTTATTAAAATGTGTTGTAAGGATCAACTGTCAAGTACAAATATCAGAAGTCTTGTCGACCGATATAAATTGTTGGTACGTAACAAACGATTTATAACAATACAAGTTAATAAGACTTGTAAGTAACAAACGATTTATATAAAAAAATAGATATAAAATATACATTTTATCTCACTTTCTATTTATGTATATTATATGTATGTATCGATTTAGCGTTAGTATAATTAATTTCTTAATTAAGCATGTTTTATTCATATGTATCTGAAATATTTTGATTTATATGTACATCTACTTCCTTTTCCAATATATTGCTCCAGTGCATCCAAAGTTTGTCTAGAAGAGATCACTTTTAGTAGTAAGGCCGCCTTCTGTACTCTTAGGTTAAGAAATATTTGTGTAATTTCCTTTTAGTATTTTCTAAGGTTAACACGAGCAGTAGACATAATTAAAACTGTTTTTATACGGATTTATGCTCGTTTATTACATTTTTACAATTTTCCAACGTTTCAGCACTTTTTCAGGTGCCGTGGTCCCGGATGACACCGGGACCATGGCACCTGAAAAAGTGCATAAACGAGCATAAATCCGTTTTAATTAATTTCCTTTTGTATGTACAATATAGTGTTCTCTATCTACGAGTATCTATATCGATACATGCACAAATTTATGTATATTGGAAGTAAAATAAAAAGAAACATATTGCCTTGGTAAAAAATGGCTCGTACGTAAGGGGATTTCGAGGATGTGACGGGAGCATTCTAAAGTGAAAAAGAAAAGGAAAATAATGTCGAGGCTCGAGATGCTACCAGCCTCTGGGGAATGTAAAATCTTGGACAATATTCTTAGTATTTCTCACTGGAGGGTAACTTTGTTTTATTAAAGTTAAAAGAGGTTGATGGAATAAAAACAAACGTGGGTTAAGAACTTGCTTCCACTTCGTAAAGTAGCTCCGTTATAAGTTCATATAAAATTAAGTTTTTGTGACCTCTTATGTTACACATAAATTTTAGTTTGTACCCCAATGAACAGTATTAGAGCACTTGATTATAGGCCAGTATCTTCATCTGCTCCTGGCAATACCAGACTTTAAATTTTATTGACATGCAACAAAATCACTTGTTCTGGTTTCAAAATAGGACATCTTGTGATAATGTGAACCTGACAAGGTAATCAAATGTCGAAAACGAGTGTGTCGTTGTAATTAATCAGCCCGGAAATAAATCCTTCTGTCGAGCAAAGGCCTCTTCTCCTTTACGCCAACAAAGTTAGTCCCCAGAGGGATCTCCAGCATGGCAATTAGGCCTGATTTACATTTGCTTTATTTTCATGCCTTTTAAGCATGCTTGTATAGATCTAGATTATAATAGACACGCCAAGAGTACACCCGTAAGAGACATAAAGATAAAATAAAGGCGCAGGTCTTTTCTCAGAGAGAGAGAGAGAGAGAGAGAGGGATATGTGCGTTATTACCACGCGCGTCCACCGCGGAAACCACAAAATATTTGCTATTACTTACGGGTTTACGCTTTTGGTGCGTCTATTCCTTTCTAGATCTATGTAAAGCATGCTTAAAAAGCATGGAAATAAAGCAAATGTAAACCAGACTTGATAATAAATATTCTGATTCGTCGTCAGGCTATACTAGTTCACTGCTGGACATAGCCTTCCCCTAAAGAGCGCCACGTTGTGCTATCATAGGGGGTAATGCCCATAATCCCCACGCTGGGCGTACGGGTTGGGGATCGCAGTTCGGTGGAATTGTACTGCAGGGGGCGCTGCTGCCCACCCCCCCGGTTTGTGTCCCTTAGTCGCCTTTTACGACATCCGCGGGAAGAATTGGGTTGGTGCTATTCTCTAAGCCGACACCGCACAGCAGATTCTGATTAAATGCACGTAATTTTATCTTACTTCTAATATAAATATGAAAGTCTAAATGGATGAATGTTAGTTACTCCATCACGTCAGGATGGTCAAACGGATTTGAATGAACTTTAGCAGAAATATGTACTCATAATATACTATACTCGTAGTCTGGAAAAACACATGGACTACTTACAATTCCGGAAAATACACATAAAATTCCATACGAACAAACTCACAGGCAACAGCGAAAAAGATCGTATATTAGTCCTTCTTTACTCGTACTACACACCAAGAAATACATTTTAGACTTAGAAAATAATAAAGTATTAATTACAAGGAGAGATTCAACACTCTGTTTTATTGTTCAGAATCTTTCTTAGGCTGGTTGTAAGAAATTTTTTTTGAAATAAGTCCGCCTTTGTACATTAACACTTACCTGTTATTTAAGTTATTTTTCTGTTTCTTAATTTTTGTGCAATAAAGCGTAACAAACAAACTCTCAATGGGCGAGTCCAGTTTATTCTGGACTGGTTATTCACTGCTGCTTCCCTTCCAGGAAGCACCTACGTCATTCAACCTTCGGGCAGAAAGGCATCGCGCGACAGGAGCGCGCCGGCGCATGTCTGGAGCAGGCGGAGGGCGCGCAGCACAACCAGGATGTCTGCAGAAAGGCTCAGCTCTTCAACGACTGCACGAGGCTCTACAAGATCATGCTTATGTAATAAACTGAGAAATATAGCGCTGGTCTCTTTTTTCCCTAATGTCTGTTGGATGTTGTTTAGAAAAAGTACTTTTCATTTCTTATACTCGGAAAGTAGTGTTGTTTTGATCTCATTATTGGGTGAAAAATGCTGCTTCCCTCCATAGAGAGGGAAAAACTCATTTAAATTACTTTCCACATAAGGGCCGGAATGAACTTTAAAAATAGAACTACTGTCAGCTGTGAAGAGTTTTCTGTAAAAAAAACTAATAAAAAAAATGCTGCGGCCATGTGAGTTTCCAAACAGCAGAAAACAGGCTTGTGTGGCTTCTGCTTTCTTGTGGTATATACTAACTTACTACTTAGCGGCACAAACACTGTATCCACTGTATACTTTCAGAAGTGTAGTTACGTGAGGTGCTCCGGGAAAGTTGTCGAACATGAGACTGGCTGGCGCGCTTCGGAACTATGTCGGTACTTCCAGGTAAAATTGCAGTTGAAAATGAGCTGCAACCTCCGCGATTTTGATGTCTAAAGTTAACAGCTCTTCTAGCGCAGTAATTATGGTAAATTCTAATACATTATGAAGTAAGAACTGTGCCCGCGGCTCGGTTGAGTTTGAATTGAAAGTGCCTTTTGAATTAATTTTATAGGGTTTCTCTCGGGCGTAAGTTGTTCAAAGCTAAATCTGCCACCTATATCTTATTGTCGACATTTTAGCCTATGACACGAGTGTCTACAGCCTAAACACCACGAATCGATTGAGATATTACTTGTCGAAATCTGATTATTGATTAAGGAGTTATGAGGGAACATATAAACGGGCATAATTATATACATACATACATACATACATACATACATACATACATACATACATACATACATACATACATACATACATACATACATACATACATACATACATACATACATACATACATACATACATACATACATACATACATACATACATACATACATACATACATACATAGATAACAGACTATAACAGCTAACAACCAAGGAAAGTAAAATAAAACTGTTCTAAACTGTACAAAACCAGCCACGTAAGTTTGAAGAAACCATTATAAATTTACCGGCTTTTTTGGCACATTGCTTTTTCTTTACACTAAAGCAAAAAAAAGGTAAAATATTTCAATTACCATTTATTTTATTTTTTTAAATTTAATATTGCCATGTAGCCTCGATGGTGTCCCACTGCTGGGCAAAGGCCTCCCCTTTTATCTTCATAAAAAAAATATTGCCATATTATTGAAATAAACAATAGGTACTTAATTATTTGTACATGCAGCCAATGTAGTTTAGAAACTAAACTATAAAGTATAAAGATAAAGTTTATCAGTTAACAATAATGACTAACTAAGTACAACAATACGTATTAGTGACACACAGTTGGGTTCATACGATGAGTAACAAATCTCTTCATAACAAACGTCTAAAAATTTAAAATCCAAGAAAATTCGCTTTTTTCAGAACGTGAATAACGACTTATGAAGTAAGTGAGTTTTCTTGGATTTTAGCACTTACGTAGTTCGCTTTAAGAGCTTCAAGAGAGGTTAAATAACGCTGAAATCCTAAAGCCGAAACCACGCCAGATTTTCTTTTCTTAATAGCAGCATTTTATGAATCAATTCCCCCACGTTAACTCTTTCAAATGGAAACAGCGTTATTGAATAGATCCATTTCTACCCATTCGGCTTTCCATCCTTATTGAACGAACCTCAGAAATTTTGATTACGTCACTAATAATGCCTTAATAGACGCAAAGGTCGGATCTGACACGAGACTTGGACGGGAAGCGCTCGAGGCATAGTCGAACCGCGTAATTGGAATCAATCACTTAAGTTATGCAACAACAAGCGTAGTCAGGTGCAGGGTGGGTGACCGTCCTTTGACTACCGCAAGTGGCATTTTTTCCTGAGCGCTTCAGTGCTTCGTAAGGCACGATATGCCGTTGGCACTAGCGCTTAACCTTCGTGATCGTTTATTGTATATTGTTCGTAAATTGAACGGTTGAGGGTGAAAGTTGGTACCAACTATATAGCGCGAAACGAATTAGCTTTTACTGGTACAGGCGTTAAATAAGTCTATCGAATTCTAGATGGGAAACGAAATTAAAATTTTGTTTAAAAGTTATGAATTAAAGGTTTGTTTTCTATCTTTCTCAATTAAGACGCTTGGGGTGCTAACTAGCGCGACCAATGGAATACAAAACATAACTGTTTTAAAGAAGTTTTTTTTTCAAAAATTAACATCATAAATCTTAAAGTGTAGAAAAAATCTAGATCAACAACCTAAGACTTCAATGAATTGACTTTAAAAATAGTTATGCCAGATATGAAGACTTTTGATGTATAAAAAAATGTTTTCTAAAACAAGTTATGAATTTTAAGACCAAGCGCCTTATTGGTAATCAAAGTGTGGGTTCAAAAGGAAAAGGACATGCCCCCGAGATATGGTACGCGATGCATGAAAGTATTTATTGAATGCGAAGTGGAAGAATCTCTTTGACTTACCTGCTCAGGTGCGCCAGTCGTGATATTCTTTGATCTCCAATATGGAGATTTCGTTATAAAATAACCAATAATGCTTGGGAAAATTCTTCACCTTCCGGGCAATATAAACCCAAAATTATACGATAAAAGGTAGAGTTTTGTTTAACAAGACTTGGATTAACCGGAGGTCATGACAGAATTCAAGTGAATCGCAGAGCAGAGCCAGTGTTTCACTCCTGATTATGGTTTTGCAGGAATATTTTTTCACTTTCTTGCAAGCGATTTTAATCTTTATCCCTTTGCAATTAGTTCTAAAAGGGTCTGCCTTAAATGGTTTTCGGTTTGTTTATTTTGTTCTTTACTCTGCCCACGTGTGTTCGCTCGTCGCATATGTAAACAGCAAATACAGTGATTGCTCAATCTTGTTTTCGCTTGCTTCGTAAACTTGCATATATAACGTGATTTTGTGAGGAATGGAGCATTTGTTCATAATTTATAACATAACATTTACATACAAGCACATACATTGCTTCTGGCCCCACACCAGGATACCCTGTATCGTGGGAACCAGAAACAACGACATCACAAACATGTAAACATCCAAGACCTGAGCTTTTTTTTCCCCCAGCCGGGATTCGAACCCGGGAACTCTTGCATGGTAGGCAGACGCGCTACCGCTACGCCACAGATGTCGTATATACTTTAGATACATTTGTTATATACACTTCATAGAGATGACATGTAAGTACGTGTGCTAATAGTTTTTTTGTTGTTTACCTTCTGAACCGAAATCTGATGGAACTATTGTATCATTCGATATCAACCCTTGTATGACCTACTGCTGATGCTTGGGTCTCTTCTTGCATGGCAGGAAGGTTAGGCCATACTTTACCATGGGGGCCAAGTCCGGGTTAGTAGAGGATTGTAAGACAGTGGCGGGCCTTACTGTCAGAAGTTATAAAACCGCCCATAAGACCTCTGACATTTAGATGTATAATATTGATTCACGATCGATTATGTGTCTACGAGGCACTAGTGTGCCTCACCTATCACCTATCTTGGAGGAAAAATAAAGCACGTATCTTATTAATTCATGTCTCTGTGGCCAATAATGTGTTTTAGGTCAAAGTCTTCCAATTCTACTATGTACATTTGTAATTATTTTGTATTTGTTGTTTTTCCAGTGTACAATAAAGAATATTCTTATCTTAACTTCGAAATTACAAAAAATCGCAGCACATACATCGGGGTGATTCGGATACAACTAGGGGTGCTCTATCGCTGGACTTCCGCCAGACACAATTGTAATGTCGTTAGTTTATAACAGTAAAACATTAGTTTCTAAGGATACTAGAAACCTTCTGTCAGGCTTTGTCTTAAAATAAATGGTGACTTCATATGATCGTTCCGTCTTATTATTGCTGATCCTACAGGATTATCGTGGTATTCCTCAGAGGCGACTTTCTGGGAATTTCGCGTGTGTAGAACAATAAGGTGTTGTGTGGTGCCAGTCTAGAGAATAGTACCAACCCAATTCTTCATGCGGGTGTCGTAAAAGGCGGCTAAGATCCACCAAACTGCGATCCCCAACCCGCATGACCAGCGTGTTGATTGTGGGCATTACCCCTATGATAGCACAACGTGGCGCTCTTGAGGGGAGGGCTATGTCCAGCAGTGGACTAGTATAGCCTGACGACGAATACCGATAAGGGGCGTTTACACAATGTGGATTGGCACTATTGCTGAGTTTGATATGGACACGGACCATTGGAAGTTATATGTGTGGCACATGGAACAATATTTCGAGGTTAATGACATCAAGGAAGAGCTACGGCTGCCAACGCTGGTCTCAGTCATGGGGGCAGCAAGTTACGAGTTGTTGGTAGACCTTTGCACACCGAGCGTACCTTCACGAAAACTAACAGTTAACGCAAATTATGGACCAATACTCTCAACTTTGTCTCAGATTTCTCATGTTTACTTTTAGATAAAAACGTATTATAAAACATGTTATTATAAAACGAAGCGATCGTAACCAAATCGAACCGAGTGATTGGGATCAATCACTTGAGTTAAGCAAGAACAGGCGAGGTCAGGTGCAAGATGGGTGAGCGTCCAGTCACTACCACTAGTAGCATTTTCCGGTGCTTTGCAAGGCACGTTAAGCCGTTGGTGCCGGGTGTCATGTAATGGCAGTCGTTAAGGCACATGGCTTGATAACTTTTGACAGTAAGGCCCACCACTGTCTTACAATCCTCCACGTACCCGGACTTGGCCCCCGTGGTGGAGTATGGCCTAACCTTCCTGCGATGTAGAAAGAGACCCGTGCCTCAGCAGTGGGGACATACAAAGGTTGGTATTGATAAAACAATTATATATTGTTTTCGCTAGTTAGTACCCCAAAGCTGCTTAATAATAATAATAGCAATAATTTATTCATTTATTTACTTCTTCGTTAATATAGGGTTACAGACTAAGCCTAAAAATAACTTGTACGAGGGCTGCTACTTATGTATGCGGAATAGAAAAAATTTACAAATGTATATGGCTTAATATGCTTTTATTGTTCTTCAAAGTATTCTCCACTATGATCGATGCACTTTTGCTTTCGATGAAACTAATTTGTAAAACACTTTTTTCCACTCTGATTGAGGTATCTCCAAAACGTGCTGTTTGAACGCATCTACGGCATCTTCACGGGTCGAAAATCGTTGACTACGTAATTTATTCTTTACATTTGGGAATAAATAGAAATCATTGGGAGCCAAATCAGGGCTGTACGGTGGATGACCCATCAATTCTATTTTTTGACCATCCAAATATGTAGTTGTTTCCTGAGATGTATGACAGCTGGCATTGTCATGGTGAAGTATGATTCTGCGTCGCTGGTTGTTTTGGAGTATTTCTTCAAATACTTCCGGCAACCACTCCGAATTAACCGTTCTGCGATTCTCCAGTGGTATTGTAGCCACATGGCCATTAATACCAAAAAAGCAGGCAACTATTTGCTTTACAGTGCTTTTTGCACGAGCCACTTTCGTAGGGTTCGGCTCATTTTGAAACACCCAAACTGTTGATTGTTGTTTAGTTTCGGGATCGTACGCGTAGATCCAGGATTCGTCACCTATGTAGATATTATAAACAGATTTTGAGTCGCCTCCGTTGAATTTTTTTAAGTTTTTCTTGCACCATTCGACGCGAGCATCTTTTTGATCCTGAGTTAAGTTGTGCGGGATCCAACGCGAACAATTTTTTTTACAATTCATGTAATATCCTATGAATGCTCGTCATGCATATGCCCAGAATAGCCTCTATCTCGCGATACGTAACATGGCGGTTTTGCATTATTAGTTTTTGCACAGCTTCAATATTTTGTGGCACAACCACCGATTTCGGGCGACCTTCTTTAACTTCGTCCGTGAGCTTACTGCGCCCGCGATTAAACTCACTAAACCAGTGATACACAGTCGTTTTTGATGGAGCTTCACCACCAAAAGTCGAAGTTAATTGATCTACGTACTGTTGTTGCGTTAAACCACGTCGAAAATCGTAATAAATCATAGCACGAATATTTTCACGAGTGAGTTCCATTTTTTCAGCGATATGACATTTTAAACCCAACAAAAACAAAACACTAACGTATATAAGAGAAAAATATTAGCGGCCAGTATTTAAAAAAAGAACGAATTTGACCATGGAGGTCAGACATTGCGTTTAAAATTGTTGGAATCCCAGATTCCGCATAATACATAAGTAGCAGCCTATGTATTAGAGAAAAGGCATGTGCTCTGCAATGGGACGTTTATGGCCTACATAAAAAAAAACAAACAAAAAGGAGGTTCTTTAACATAAAAATTAGTGGCCCACTAAGTTGAAACCGTAACGTCTGTAGATGCAACCCTGGTCCCTTGACTAAAATACTCTGGCTGTTTGGTCGCAATGATTTAAGTTCCATCACAGGAAATTCCAATGCATCACCATAATTCTGGTGTAAAATAGCACATTACACTGAAGTTCAGAAATAAAAATATGATAGGGACTGGCTAGACTTGTTTATTCCTATCGATACGTCTCGATAATATGTCGTCCAACCGATAAGTCTAATGTGTATTTCAGAAAAAAATATGAACATGAAACATTGGCATAAACCAATAATAATCATATTTTTGTTCATTTTACACACTACAATTTCGATTTTGTATGGATAGAAAATTCTTTAATGCCCGATAAAATTAGCTAACTTATATTTAATTACATAAGTATATTAGGTAGCAAAACAAAATATCCTACTATAAAATTACAAATATACGAGTTCGTGAAAATGTTTTGATGTTTGTTTTACAATCACGCAATAGTGGCTTAGCGGATTTACATGAAACTGGGCTTACAGATAAACAAAGATCTCAATTAAGACAAAGGATAACATTTGCGGGATCATCTAGTAAGGTAATAAAGAGGTTCGTATTTATTGCCTTCTAACCCGCATCACATAGAAACTTACCATCCACCAAAATGGTGGCCATCCATTATAATGTCAAATAGATGGCCGCCATTTAGTATACGAAATCTTAATGGAAACTATTCACCGTAATCCTCATTTCCGACTGCAAATGCCTTCAGCAAACATACAGTAGTCCCGAATATGTGGGAATATTTCTAAAAGCAAATACGGCGAGTAGACAACATTAACTTCCGGTTGTACCAAAAAAAAAGAGCCTTGGAAAAGGGGAAGGAAAAATCCCACCAAGCTTAATAAAAATTTGTTCGCGCTCATATCTCAAAGTCATCGTTGTCTGCTCCCGTAATAAACTCGTATTAGGTATACACCCGGCTAATGTTGAAAGGTCCCTCTGTCGTCCCAGTCATTTCTCCAATTGCTATAAGCCGGTGAGGACAAAGGAGGTCTTTGTATTTTGGTAACAGTTGGTACTAGGTCACTGAGGCGAATCGGGGTGGAATCTATTGTCTTTAAAGAGGAATAACATTACAATAGAGTTAGAGGTGTTCGCATAGAGCTTTGGGGAGTTCAGCCGATTATTCTAAGGACATTGAAGCCCATCAGATTCATCCATCTCTAGGCTGTGTTCAAATTATATTCATCTGGGCAGACCGTACAAAAACAAGTTTATACTTTATTGCACATGAAATATTAAACATTACATAAGAAATAATACGTATACACGCGAGATTATCTCCTTAAGAGATTTCTTACAGAAAATAGTTATATTCTAAGTTTTGATGGAATCATTTTAAGTCAATTTACCTACATCTTTTAAAAGAATATCGACAATCAGTAATTCAGCAAATTATACCAACACTAGCTGACACAGTAAACGCTGTTTTGCCATCATTTTAATAAGCCTACGACCTTTTCTCAGACCTATCAAATATACTCAAAAAAAAAAAAATCGTAAAAATCTTTGAAGCCATTTCGGAGAGGTTCGATAAAAAAAATTTGATTTTTATATAATAGATAATATTTTAGCCCGAAAAGTAAACGACTCAATAACTCGACGACTCGACTCAAACGACTCGTACTCCTATAAAACGCAAAAAAAACATTCTGTTTCAGGAATTATTTCTTTTTAGGAATTTTTTTCGGTTTCGAAAGGAATTATTTCCAAGAGTCGCACGTCTAAAGTTTTAGCAGATTATCATATAAAGTGGTAGTCTCCATGCAAGCTTATTCATATTATCAAATACAGAGGGTCGACTGAACCTGTCAGTAACAATTCTTGGCAGTAAATAATTAACACACGTTTTTCGAATTAAATCTTAAAGGACTTTAAGTAACAATCCACACATTTTGTTAATTATTAAGCACTTATTATCTATGGGAGTTGTATACGCCTATTGTATACTCCTCCTTCGTTACTATACTTGGCTGTAAATAATTTACACACGTTTTGTTCATGATTAAGCATTTTTCACGTACAAAGGGTTGACTTCTCCTGTAAGTTATTGTGGAATTTATTTAAATTCCATTTTGCTCATTTTATTGATAATCGAAACAAGAATCGTTTCAGTAACTTTGTTACGCTATTTTGTTTTGATATTTGTTAAAGGTTCATGTCTGCATGCAATACTAATATCACAGGCTCCGGTCACCAACTAAGTAAATATTACTAAAGTATAGATGGTTACCCACGTACATTGAATCCGTACCTTATTTTAAATCAAAAAATTAACTTAAACCTAGATGGCGCTACTGCGAAGTGATTGTTATACGTTTCCATAAAAATTCCGTCATAAAAATGTGTCGCTGCAGTCGCTAGAGTTCCATTTAGGTTTGCGATGATTAATTTGCAAACTACACAACAGATGGCGCTTATTACATTTTTTATTGACCTATACAAGAGATCGACATAAAATAATAAAATAAGTGCAGTCAACGACAGCGTCGGATACCCCACGGCAGATCTTATCGTGCGCGGCATAAGTGCGTGTACCGAACATAAAAGGGTAGCGCGTCGCGTTGTCCACCGTACTACCTAAAATACAATATCTCATTTCGATACGTAAGTGTCGGTACTGAATTATAATATTCTGCTGATAAAAAAACCTATTTAGAGGCTAAAAATTCCACCCATGCCGGGATTCGAACCCGCAACCTCTAGCTATCCGTGCCAGCGCTCTTTCCAACTGAGCTAATGGGTTAGCACGGGTTTGTGCATTAAAAGTAATATAATACTGCTGATGAGTTTTTTATTATTATTTATGAGTTTACGACTGACGGTGCGTTTCGAATCACTCACGCCAACAGCACTGTGAGCGCGATAAATTGTACCTACTAAATACAAACAAATACAGCTATTTTTTCCAGATTTACATCATTTGACAAATAAACAATGTCTTATAACTACAAAACAATAATTTAATACTTACTCTTACCAAGGATAACCATTATAATACTCTGTAATTTTAAAAGCATATTCATAAATATATGCATGAAATAAAACAAAGAATAACATTAATGGAAATCGCGCCATCTAGGGAATTTGTGTGGTACTACTATCATTACGCCTTTCGTAGTCCCAGACCTTTCTGTGTCCGTAGTTGTTTTGTGAATTTTTGATGGTTCTAATTTTTCACGATATGGATATATTAATACCAGCAGCGACATCTATTAAGTCAAGAAAAAAATAACATTTCAGGAACACTTTGATGTATGGACAATAACCATATATACTTTAGTAATATTTTATCGATGGTATTACATATTAAATAGGCTACTGGAGAAAAGAGAAACATTATTAGTATTAGCACAAAACTTGTTAAAAAGTTTTTTTTTATATAAAAAAGGAAATGTATAAATGTATTTTAGGCATAGAGCAAAAAATTACCTTTATATCTGATTTAATCCAGGTTAGATTGAGCACAGTCATATGCGTCTATTGCTGAATATATGCCTACCCCAGGCACGCCACTCCTTTCTATTTTCGTACATGATTATCCAGCAACCATTTGCAATACTTTTCCGATCAATACTATGAAGTCTTTAGATTATTTTGACAGCATCTAGTGTAGCATAAGTGCAATGTAGCACACCTAAACCAGGCAGTGGCCACTTTGACGCAGTAGTAATCTGGGATATATTATTTTACATGGAATAGGCTTGCTCAGACCCTGTTCCAATTTCATCCTCAAGAAAAGCAGCCTCGATTCACAAGGAACCAACGAGGCCACGGGTTTCCCTCATAATGAGCAAGTGGCATTATTACTACAAATTAAAAGAGGTTCAAAACTATAAGCCTGAGACTGAACACTATTGATACTTCCTGAAGAAGTAAGCAAATGTTTTATAGTAAGATTGGCTAGCACTACTTTCTTAAAAATCAAGCAGAATTTAACAAAATGTTTCATACAAAAAAATATTAAACGGGCATGTCTGTTTAGAAGGTGGTGCAAATCATCCTAAAATCTACGACTGCCCCATCCGTCAGTCAATTGCCGAAAAGTTGCGGTCGATGTTGAAGGCGCCACTGTCGTGCGCGTAGCCAATAGTATCGAGTGTACTTGTTGTAGTTAATATTACTTGTACATTGCGTGTAATCTACCTAATGTTCCAAATCTCGCACAAGGGGTGAATAATGAATTTGACAGGTGGCAATTTTGTAAATGGCTCCGTCACACTCTGTGCACGCTGTGTTAATTTGCAAAACCCTCTCCTTGTTTTCTTCAAAAGTTGAATAGTAGAATTTCTCACTTTTGGATGCAGAGATTTTCTTACACCCGGTATGGGAGATGTCACGAGATGTGCATTTATAAATAATTTAGCATATGCGCAAAGGCCTATATTTTAAGCCACCAAGGATGAAAATGTGTTGGCAGTTACTTCTAACTATAAAATCTAATAAAGTAACTTGGCGTAGCATATCCACGCTCGAAGTAAACTAGTTAATAGTTCAGTTATTAGGAATACCAGTCTGAATACTTCAGTAGGTGCCTTTTGGGAGAGGTAATTTGAAATCAGTTTTGAATTCCTCGCGCCGACGGTAGATGATCGAACCATAAAATATAAGGGTAAATAATATTTCATTAAAGACGAGCAACCGACGACGCGCTCCGTTTCTTCTCACACCATGATTAAGATTTCCGTGTAAGAGCAAAACTTTGTCGGACTCTTCCGAGAAAAAATCAAGTACTAACTTACGACCAGGGACTCCAAGGCTGGCTCTTACCTCGGGCAGAGGATAAGTCTTGCCATCCAACGAGGTAATGTAGCCAGCATACTAGGGACTCTCCCCAGAGGCGGCGATGATCTGGGCGCAGTAATTGGCTTTTAGGTAGTGTTTTAAATTAAGGTTTGTTTTGTTACTATTTAGACATACATACATACATAACCTCACGCCTGTATCCCAAAGGGGTAGGCAGAGACCAGGGACTGCCACTTGCCACGATCCTGACAGATCACTTTCGCTTCGTCAACGTTCATAAGTCGTTGCATGCACGCACGACGGTTCTGGGTACTTTTTATCTTTCCCTTTGCTAATACATCCCCTATCCGGTCGATGTATGTCCGCCTGGGACGACCCTTACCAACCCTTCCACTCACATTCGTAACTATTTAGACTTAGTTTATAATTAGTAATACATATTTAGATATGAAGTAATCTAAGAGATTCCGGAATTGGATATGACATAAATTGATGAAATATTTATGTTATCCAAGTTTATGTTAGCAAGTTCGGTAATATTATTATTTATTAAAAAACTGGTCTATACTCAGAACACAATGTGTTCTGAGGGTCTATATCTACTTTATCTTACATCTATGATAGTTGACAAGGCAATTTTTCCTTTAAGATGTGTTGCATAAATGAAAATAAATCGGAAGTTATTGTATCATAAAAATAAAAGCATTTTTTTATAACTTTACGAGCGTGAAAATGAAATAAAATGAACTTAGAAATAAAACGTGAAAAGAATATAACATAAGAACGAGTCGGAATAAGACTAGCTTATCTCTGCAAGAGATTTATTCCAGCAAAGCGGAGAAGCCGTGAATAACGGGTCTATAAACGTGCACAGAATAAACTACAAAAATTGCTTTCATGAAAAATAAACTGCTTAAGCTAAATACTGACATAGAATACAATTATGATATTTTTCTTTGTACTTAAGTGATTTTTTACAATTTTGTGAATTTATTAATTAAGTAATATTTTGGTATTTGATATCAATTTGCATTACTAACAAAAGCAGCTACTCTAGTCACAAGATACTCGTAAGATAACATAAAGGCCTGCGCAGACGAGGGACTATCCCTCGGGTACTTTTTTGTCCGTCGATATAGATCTCTTATAAATTGTATCGAATAACGCACACAAAGGACTAAAGGTACCCCGTACAAAAAGTCCCTCAAGTTACCGAGGACATCAAGAGACCGGACTGGACAAAAGTTAAGTGTTTTATTTTAAAACGCCTTTTCTGTTTCAACTAATTTTAAGTAATTTACATGTTACATCAGAACGTAATCTCAGAATATTTGCTTCCATAGCATACGCTTCACTCAATTTCCGGGGAACAAATGACCACACACCGTAGGCGTTGAGTCCGTGACAAGTACTCGGAGACAAGTACTTTTTTACGCTTCAGGGACTTTTGTCCCTTGGGGATTAAAGTCCCTCGTCTGCGCAGGCCTTACGAAAATTCTTTATTATAAACACCGGAGAGAGTATAGACTATGAGATAACACTAATAAAAGAAGAGGTACCATCGGTGACCTTATTGCTCAATAAAAGATTGAATACAAACATATTTTTTGAGTACTGCCTTTGAAAATGACAATAGACATTGTTATTTTTAAGGTCAGGACTGAAGAGATTAAAGCTATCAAATGGGGCGCCTTTTCGAAGTGGGGGTTGATTTACATATTCACTTACCGGTAAAGTTTTTTTTTATTTAGCCTATAAACGCCCCACCGCCGGGCACATGACTTTTCGCAGAGAGAGAGAGAGAGAGTATGGGCTTAGTTACTACGCGTGTGACAGAATATCGATAAAATCACTGAATAAAGTATCTTTTATATTTCCAACTATAAAAGTTACTTTAATTTTAAATGTATATTTTATAAAAAAAAAACGTGTTAATATTATTTAAGATTAAGAACCAACCATTTAGTTTGTAATTGAAGTTCAATTAATTATTCAATACCAACTGTTGCCAATACCTATATCCTTTCGCTATTAACAAAAAGTTATTCTTTGTGATGTTTAGAGTTATTCACAAATTTATTTATTCAATCATATCTTTATCGGTTACGATAAATAATAGAATGAAATCTGCATTACACAGCTAAGATAAATAATATGATTACTTGATAATATTTTTAGAAAAACTTCTGTTTGACAGGATATATTTGTGATTGGCCAAGATGCCATATTGTTTTGAGCTAGGAGGGGTCTCAGGCAGGGTATAAAAGCAGATAACATTTAGTAGTCTGGATTATTATTATTTTTGATTGTATTCTCCCTGGGAGCCTGATCCTGAGCCATGTAAGTTATGTACTTCGTTCCAAAATTGTTTGCTTATTGTGTTTGAACTATTGTGTTTCTCCTCTAAATGTGTTTTAATTTATTGTTTTATGTGTGGTGTGTTATTGTGCTTTTTGAAACCATTATACCGTTCCAGTTGATTTATTTGCTGTTTAATTTGCTGTTTCCTCAGAATAGTTAACAAATTTACAGATAACAACATAATGTAGGTAGGCTAATAGAAATGCATAGTAGAATTTCAATTGTATTTACTTCTAGATATTTGTCATACAAAATTTAGAGCAAATACTTAGCTTTCCAAATTCACTGTCAGTATCTATTTGCTCTTTCATAAGATTATCATATTACATTACTAAAGTCAGCTTTCTAATTAACATGCTCTTGTAAAAAAGTAAGGTTAGCTTTCATAATGCTCTTTATTATTTCTTCCAATTTCACACGTGCCCACCGCGAATTGTCAATTTCAAGCGCTTAAGTATTTTAACACCTTAGATACTCAGGTTTTCTTACGATGTTTTCCTTCACTTATCCGAATGGTATGGGAATATGCAAGTAAATTTTCTACGGCAAATATTTACGCTATAGGGGCTTATACTGGCCTAAATACGTAGTAAACTTGACATAGTAATTAATAACGCCCAAAATGAAACCGCCTACTGCAATAAATTAAAGCTCCTATCACACGCGGGACGCACATCGTAAATAACCTTCTGACTTAAGTACGCTCCGCTGTGTGAATGCATCCTTATAATTTTCCGCTATTTGACCAATGTTTAGAGTTAATGAATTTTTTTCGCTATTAAGGGAGTATCGTAAGATGGAGTGAAAGTTGAGGAAGAAGGAGACTGTGAAGTAATCTTGGCTAACAAGCGGGGGTGTTTGTACTAGTAATAGGGTTCTATTGGCATTTTTAAGAACCCTACCCTAAGTGTATTTATTTTTAAGTGGTAATGTTGTAGGGAAAGAGTGCAGTTTTCCATGACAACTGAAGAACTTGATATGAAACTAAATTCAAATTCTATTTTAGGATATATTTTTAGGATCAGTAGAGTATATAATGCATTAACTAACTGCGGCGCATTTTGCTTCTCACTAGGACTTATCCATACAAACTAAAGCTTCGCAACGAATCATGCCCCGGTCGGAAATTTGTCAAGAGTTTTTTTAGAGAAACTAATATCCTGACCAGTCAGTATATCTATGAAAATATGGTGTACGTTAGAAAAAACACAGTAATTTTAAAACTATAGGTAGCCAACACAATGTAAATACTAAATATAAACGTAAACTTTCGCTCCCAAGATTTAGGCTGGCAAAGGTTAATACATCCTTCATGGGACACTGTATACGTTTCGGCATTCACTTCCTTGAATCAGAGCAAAACCTGGTCGGACTCTTCCAATGAAAAATCAAGTAAGTGAATCCGGAATTCAGTTAATGATATTATAACATATTTTAAACCTTTACGACTTGTACACACATAGTTAGAATATTTTCGGGGCTTAATCGCCCCGATGTTGGAGGTTATTAATATCATTAATAACCTCCAATATCTAACTGTTGGAGGTTATTAATATCATTAATAACCTCCAACAATTAACAACACAATCACTTGAACTGGTCCCAAACGCGGTGCTATGATCATCAGAGGATCACCAACATGGAAATACACTCAGACTGAGGTAATTTTTTACAAATGTACGGCTGACTCGAGTGAAAAAGCATAAGACAAACCAAAGGAAGCGTATCTATCGACCATTCTTATTGGATTCTGTGTCTTCGATGTGAATGCTTGAGCATTTACATATTGGAAACTAGAAGCTTTGGAGCGAGCTCTCTTTGTCGTACAATTTAATTTCAAAGATAAATGCAGTGAGAATACGGCGAACTAAAATACCTCTTCTCTATTCCTTTGTCACTTATATGTCATATACAGGCTTAGATACTTAACCTAATGCTTGTATCCCGGAGGGGTAGGCAGAGACAAGAGTTTACCCTAACAATCCTTTTTCTCTTCATTCAAATTAATTAGTCGCTACACGCACGCATGAATGAAGCACTCGTGGCCTAGTTGAACCGATTGATTGTAATGAATCAATCACTTGGGTTAAACAACACCAAGCGCGGTTAGGCGCTGGATGGGTGACCATCCAATGACTACCGCTAGTGGCATTTTTTCCGTGCGCTTCCGTGCGTCGCAAGGCCCGTTAAGCCATTGGTGCTCGGCTGTCATGTAATGGCAGTTGTTAATCCATGTCAGACACCTTATGTGCGGCTTGATAACCTCTGACGGTAAGGCCCACCACTGTATAGACCGCTTGTCATCTGGTGATATTTCCACAGATTCAAAATATATCCTAAAATAAATAATGTATAATGAGCAGTGGCCAACCCGACCTGGACTTGGCCCCCGTGGTGGAGTGAATGCCCTTACCTTTCTGCGATACCGGAAGAAACCCGTGCCCCAACAATGGGGACATACAAAGGGTTGAATTAGGTATCTAAATTAATTTTACCATTTGGTAGAAAGATAAATTTTAACAAACGAGGGAACTAGTCCCTGTTGTGGTTTTTTTTTTAGTTTTTGCAAGGTCCTGCCACCATTTATTTCGTGGCAGCCTTTAAGTCTTTGTGAATAAAATGATATAATAATATTAGCTGTAATTCGATCTAAAATAAATTGATTCCTCTTAAATAATTGTAAATTGCAATATAAAATAATATGATAATAAAAATGTTCTTATTCTAATGGTTTAAAATATCTATGTTTTTATATATGTTTTTTCCTGTCAGTTTTCGTTCTCTTTTATTTTTGTTCATTCTTTCTTTTTCTTTTTTTTTCTTTTTTTTTTACCCCTAGCCCTGTTGTGGTTAAAATACACTATTTTGTCAATTAGTTAAAGCAAGTAGTTCAACCTTTACGATTTGTTATAATACCGTCGAAGCCCTCGTGGCTTAATCGAACCCAGTGATTAGAATAACTCACTTAAGTTTAGCAACAACAGGCGCGGTCAGGTGCAGGATGGGTGACCGTCTCGTGACTACCTCTAGTGGCATTTTTTCTGAGCGCTTGCGTGCTTCTCAAGGCACGTTAAGCCGTTGGTGCCGCGGCATGGTGGCTGTCATGTAATGGCAGTCGTTAAGGCATGTCAGAGGCCTTATGGGTGGCTTGATAACCTCTGACGGTAAGGCCCACCACTGTATAGACCGCTTGTCATCTGGTGATATTTCCACAGATTCAAAATATATCCTAAAATAAATAATGTATAATGAGCAGTGGCCAACCCGACCTGGACTTGGCCCCCGTGGTGGAGTGAATGCCCTTACCTTTCTGCGATACCGGAAGAAACCCGTGCCCCAACAATGGGGACATACAAAGGGTTGAATTAGGTATGTAAATTAATTTTACCATTTGGTAGAAAGATAAATTTTAACAAACGAGGGAACTAGTCCCTGTCGTGGTTTTTTTTTTAGTTTTTGCAAGGTCCTGCCACCATTTATTTCGTGGCAGCCTTTAAGTCTTTGTGAATAAAATGATATAATAATATTAGCTGTAATTCGATCTAAAATAAATTGATTCCTCTTAAATAATTGTAAATTGCAATATAAAATAATATGATAATAAAAATGTTCTTATTCTAATGGGTTAAAATATCTATGTTTTTATATATGTTTTTTCCTGTCAGTTTTCGTTCTCTTTTATTTTTGTTCATTCTTTCTTTTTCTTTTTTTTCTTTTTTTTTACCCCTAGCCCTGTTGTGGTTAAAATACACTATTTTGTCAATTAGTTAAAGCAAGTAGTTCAACCTTTACGATTTGTTATAATACCGTCGAAGCCCTCGTGGCCTAATCGAACCCAGTGATTAGAATAACTCACTTAAGTTTAGCAACAACAGGCGCGGTCAGGTGCAGGATGGGTGACCGTCTCGTGACTACCTCTAGTGGCATTTTTTCTGAGCGCTTGCGTGCTTCTCAAGGCACGTTAAGCCGTTGGTGCCGCGGCATGCCGGCTGTCATGTGATGGCAGTCGTTAAGGCATGTCAGAGGCCTTATGGGTGGCTTGATAACTTCTGAAAGTAAGGCATGCCACTGTCTTACCTTTCTCCATCAACCCGGACTTGGCCCCCGTGGTGGAGTATGGCCTAACCTTCTTGCGATCTAGGAAGAGACCCTTGCCACAGCAGTGGGGACATACAAAGGGTTAATATCGAATACAGACGAGCGGAAATACAATAAACGTTCACATAAAGAGTGAAACACACCAAGGTGATGGCGGCAGTGTTATACTACTTCAGTAAATGAAGTATGTATGTACCGCCATCCGCCATTGCGTTGGTAGGTTTTATCTTTCACTATTCCGTGTGAACACAGCACGGAATTGTTTGTACAGATAATTTGGAATACTGATAGTGAAAAAAAGCTTGGGTTAGGCTCTCCAGCACCTCTCCACATTCCTGCATAAAATTATTTTTATTATAACTTTATTTATTTAATATTGGGAAGACTAACAGCACATAACAAAGAGTAACAAAAACATTAAACATACAGAAGGCCAATTATAAGTCTCCACTTATAGAAAAAAAATATTTTCTCTTAAAGCAAAAATCCAGTGACAGTTTAAAGCACTACATTAATATTTATAAAAAAATAAAAAAAAAAAACAGTCCATAAATCATTTTAACCAACAAAGAAATCTGCACTAAGTTTGTCTCTCAAGCTTTGGACTAAAGAATTAAACAGATCCTGATCGCCTATTTTCGCCAGTTTATTAAATTGGTTACAAGCCCGCCATAGATATGAGTTTTGCCTATACCTAGTTGACACTTTTTCCAAATGAAAAACTGGATTTACTCGCCTTGATCTGTTTGGAACATAGAAATTAAGTTGACTAAGCAACAGTGGACAGTCGATTTGACCACACGCAATACGAAGCAACAGGATTAAATCGGCTATTTCTCGACGCCTTTGGAGGGGCAGAAGGTGATGCCTACGACTCGAGTCCGAGTAATTGTGATCACTTTTAAAAAATTTAAAAGACAAAACTGTTTTTAATCATTAAATATAATACAAACACGTAATTGTCCAACCCCCCGTACTAGTCAACGCCTTCCCTTGGGAAAATAAAATATAATTTACCATTTTTAAAAAGACATTAAAAATTATGTTACATGTGTTTGTGTGTGTTTAAATGTTTCTTTGTGTGTGTCGGTGTGGGTTTGAAATTGTAGTGTAGAGTAATACATACAGTACACTCTTTACCGTATATAAATAATAAAAACCGGTCAAGTATGAGTCAGACTCCCGCAAACGGTCCCAAAGTGAATGAATAAATCCCATTTGTACTAAGTTAAGTAAATAAGAGCTTGCTGGCAGAGACTGGTTGAAGATGCCCACTGACAAACAAAGTGGCGTGCCGAGGAAGGCTTATATCCAAGAGTGGACGAATAAGGACTTATTGAGTGATTGACTGAAACAAGTGCGTAATATTTTATTAATACGGTTGTACGGAACCCTCGGTGCGTGTGCCTGGCTCGATCTTGGCCGGTGAAGACATTTTTATTCTGTAAATCCTCGTAGAAAAATTGTGACGAATTTTCAATGGAATACGTAGTGCTTGCTACAAATATTTTTTTATTTAATAAAAACTGTTAGTAATGAAATGAAATGAAATGAAATGAATATACTTCATAACCTATTATTACAGAAAAATAAGTTACAGAAGTAGCAAGAAGGCACAGTACTACACATCATAAAAGTCCCTTCGGGAATCAACGTCCGCGCAGACTAGGAAGAAGTGTAACAAAAGTACCCGGAGCTATAAGTACATTCAACATGATCTTTAACCGATACGGTTAAGGTGCAAAATTGATTGCCGCAGTAGCGCTACCTATTTCGCTCACACTAATATTACCAAACTAATAGACACCTGCATCGATGAGGTTGAATCAACCAATAGCAACAAAGGCGCGCGGCCTGCCATAAAATGAAACTATCTGATTGGTCGATCGACTTGCCGCACATCCAAAAGTTGGTCATCTGCGCAGGTACATCTGCGAGGTTTATTTCTTGTGTAGCACTGTAACATACTCTTTGGCAAGCGCAAACAGCCGGGTTTTACTTTCTTGGCGGACGCCTTGCCCATCCCGTCGTTACCAATGTGTCAAATGGAGTCTGGTGTCAATAAATATCTAGAATAGAATAGGACAACCCGTGGCGAGCTCCCATATCTCTCGATTTAAATAGCTAGTTTACACGTGTTTAGTCCACAACTAAACTTAACCATAAGACTCGACTTAACTTGTGGCGGTAACAAAAGCAAGAAAATAAAATATTATGTAACGGAACCGAATAGAACGGAACGCAAGGGAACGTAATGAAACGAAATGGAAAAAAGCAAAACGAAACGAGATGAAATTATTTTATTAGCCCAGAATTAGGCCACGCGCATTGCAGCGTATTGTCATTTGTGTTTTAATCTTAACCAGTCACACTTTCACACTCTACTTCTTAATTAACTCCTTCCTAAACATAAACTAGGACACGCCCACCGGGGTACCTGCGCGGTGTGGAAGGGGCGAGTCTACTGATCAGAAAAATAGTATTGCTTCACATCGGTTTGTTTCATTCTTTTGATTTGATAATTATGTTGATAATGGCACTAGAAACGCATCTGGAAGAAAAGACAGGATTATTATTGAAAAGTACTTTTTACCAGATAACAATGAATGATGAAGTAGAGATTGAGGAAGCATGTAACGGTTTACTAAATCGTTTACATGCAAATTGTTACTTCAGGGACTTTAGTGATTATTGATACGTATGTTTGATACGTTGATACGACGACCTCTGTGGCGTAGTGGTAGCGCGTCTGCCTACCATGCAAGAGGTCCCGGGTTCGAATCCCGGCTGGAATAAAAAAAAACCTAGGTCTTGGATGTTTACATGTTTGTGATGTCGTTATTTCTGGTTCCTACGACACAGGGTATCCTAGTGTGGGGCCAGAAGCAATGTATATGCTTGTATGTAAATGTTATGTTATAATTTACAGTTAACTACTTGAGTACTTAATGCGTGTAAATTTTGCATATGACGCTGGCACACCCGCAAACGGCAATACCGATGATATTTTCCATCCGCAATTTCCTAACATATAAGTGTAATTTCTTCGCTCCCATACCGTTTTTCAAGTTGCCAGTGCCAGTTAACCTTCAACCGTAAGCCTATGAGCTTAAATGCGACATTCTTGAGAACATGTTGCAGCAACTACGTCCAGTATTATTGTAAAATGTCTCCACGATATTGCAAAATGTGATTGACTATTGAAAGCATTACTTGGCGACGGTATTATTAGCTGCGCCTCACACTGTTAAGAGGAAGAATGGAAGACGTTTATTTTATCAACAAGATACGTCACAGAAACAAAATTAACAGAAAATTGACATCATATGAACAAAAATAGAAATGACCGAAATACAACATAGCCTTTGCTGTGCCTAAATTGACACAAATGGCAGCTTAACAAGAATATCAAATTAAACCTCTATTAAAAATAATCCGAATTTTTTAACGCAGACTAAGATCAATACGATTTAAAACAACAGTACATTAATTAATCTGTGAGCCGGCTCTAGCTTCATTGTCTAACCTTTACAAATCTGCGGTCAGAGTAAAGTGTATCTCTTCAACCACATGCATTATTTCTAGGGTTCAATTTATTTGATGAATATTTGAAAATAAAAAATTTGCATATTAATATATGCATTAATATTAATGATAATTCATTAAGGTGCTTTGGGGTGCTAACTAGCGCCACCAATCGAAAAAAAATCATAACCTGTATTTTATTAAAAAAAAGTTTTTATTTAAAAGTGAACATGAGACATCTTTAAAAACCTATTTAGAGGCTAAAAATTTCACCCATGCCGGGATTCGAACCCGCAACCTCTGGCTATCCGTGCCAGAGTATCCGTGCTGATCCGTGGCTATCTGGCACGGATAGCCAGAGGTTGCGGGTTCGAATCCCCGCATGAGTGAAATTTTTAGCCTCTAAATAGGTTTTTAAATTTGTTCCTTAGCACGGGTTAGTGCATTAAAAATAAAAATAGTATAATGAGACATCTTAACAACTGTGACGACGTTCTAGAACCTAGAATCAACAACCAAGGACTTAAATCACGTTCCACCAAAAAAGGCAGTTTTTAGCGGAAATCGATTAAAATTCTTATCTATTGATCGTAAGTTCTAGACTGTAAGTTTTAAAAATAGTTATCACAAGATGTCTCATGTTTACTTTTAGATAAAAAGTACGATTTTTTTCCATTGGTGGCGTTAGTTAGCGCTCCAAAACGTCTTAAAGTGCCTTGCTAAGCATGGAACTGTTTGGAAAAATGCCACTAGCATTAGTCATAGACGGTCACCCATCCATCAGAGTGCTTAGTGCAGGTTTTTTAACTACTCGATCGCGTTAACGTAAACTCATATTTCTATGGCATCGAGGAAGCGCCACCTTGCGACAAATATGGAAATTGAAATTGCTGAGTGCGAGTTATAATGGTTTACGTTGAGAAGTGAACACGTTTACCAGCCAAAACACGAATAAACGCGAGTGCGAGTTGTACTGTGACAGCGTTTTGCCAGTTCGAAAGGTTAACTTACTCATACTCACTACTCAATGTTCGATTAACGCGGTAGTAAAGTTATTCGATTGGATCTGTCAAACTCGCACTAAGCACTCAGTGCATGAATAAACGCGCCCTATGCTGCTTAACCTTCGTGATTGTTTAAGATCACTCAGGCCGCCGAGACCACGAGCAATTCTGACTGAAGCGATCGTTCAAACTTTAACAACGTAATAATGAAGTGATATGTACTAAATAATTTTGAGTTGTTCAGCTTTACGTCGTAGCAACCCGTAGCAACGCGTAGCGCGCCAAGGAACCGCAAGCGGCGTGGCGTAGCGCTTCGTAGGCCCTCGTAGCTCAAGTATGAAGTCATAGTTTCTCAAAGGGCGAACACTGGAGAACAAAATTGTTGTGAGCAAAAGGACTAAATTATTAGAAACTAAAGAAATATAACATCACTCTACCCGCCCTAAAAAGATCTTGACAACACAGTGCTTAGTGCGAGTTTGACAGATCCAATCGAATAACTTTACTACCGCGTTAATCGAGTATTGAGTAGTGAGTATGAGTAAGTTAACCGTTCGAACTGGCAAAACACTGTCACAGTACAACTCGTACTGGTGGTTATTCGTGTTTTGGCTTGTAAACGTGTTCACTTCTCAACGTAAACCATTACAACTCGCATTTAGCAATTTTAATTTCCATTCTTGTCGCTAGGTGGCGCTTCCTCGATGCCATAGAAATATGAGTTTACGTTAACGCGATCGAGTAGTTAAAAAACTCGCACTAAGCACTCTGGCAGATGGACGGTCACCAAAGTGGGGTCCACCAATAAAGCCGCGTTTTCACGGTCGTAGTACGCTTGGAACGAGTGCACCATCCGAGTAAACTAATGCTTCTTATTGGACGGTTTTTCGTGACAAAACCAAAATAACCAATCAGAAGCATTCGTTTACTCGGATGGCGCACTCGGACCGAGCGCACTAAGACCGTAAAAACCTGGCTTTAGGGTTCCATTTAGATTACGGTACTAAAACAAACGGGACGGGACGGGACGGGACGGGACGGGACGGAACGGGACGGAACGGGACGGGACGGGACGGAACGGAACGGAACGGAACGGAACGGAACGGAACGGAACGGAACGGAACGGAACGGAACGGAACGGAACGGAACGGAACGGAACGGAACGGAACGGAACGGAACGGAACGGAACGGAACGGAACGGAACGGAACGGAACGGAATGGAATATAATAGACATGTTTATTTGGTACCATTATAAAAAACTTATAATTTAGATATTTAAGAACTAGGAATTGGCATTGGCACCAAATGGCCCCCGCTCAGCTTTATGCCGTGGCCGACCGTTTATTATTGTTTAGCACAGAATCCATAGCTGTTTAAAGGATTTCCTTCTTATGGACTTGAGTCACGTCTTTTTTCTTTCTGTTGGCTATCATCTCATCCAGTCTCTACTAATAATCTTCCTCAGATTATGGGTTCAGTGCGCTAATGGGCGCCTCAGCTACGATTATCAGTTCATTGTCTTCACTTGTGTCTTGTGTAAAAAGTACACTATCACTCCAACTTGATAATCTCATTAGCTAGGTCAATCACCTTTCGTCGTTAATAATGATGTGATTCATTAAATACAATATTAGTGAAAGCCTATATCCTACAGAAGACGAGTAAGGTATGTTTCATTAAATGACCTTATAAGAGCTACCTACGTTTATTTTGTTTCAGCTTTGAACTGTGTGAAACTATTTTTAAAACACTGTCATACTCATACATTCTTTTATCTTGCGCTAACCCGTTCTGAGGACAATTTTAAAAACCTACAAATAATACAGAGAATATTGTAAAGAATATTATAAATTTTGCTGATGCCAGCACTTGCCCATTACCTCAATTGGAAGAGCGCTGGTTGTACGAGTAACTGGTATTAATGACATAAATTTATGACCCAGGATAGGCAAATACTTTGATAGACGTAACACGATTGCATCCCATATTTTATGATTTCTATCAACGATTATATAACACGTTATTGTAGAAAAAAAAAAGGACACAGATATTTCTTAAACTAAGAGTACACATCGTCAAAAGAGGAAATCTGTGATTGAGGCTTATGATGCCCTAAGAGTTATTTGACCGAAGAAAAAGATGAGTACACATGGCGGCCTTATCACTAATAGAGATATATTATTGTTGCTAATGTTTCTCAAAGCTAACATTGCATTCATGTGGCTTCGTATGCACTTTGGCCAGCTGATCTGTACGTCATTGATACGAGAAACGGGGAGTAAATCTATGTTTGCGCGCCTCAACAACTCTCTGTCGTCTTTAGTCTGTGACCTAGCCCAGACGCTGTAAACTTAAGCACATAATTCTAAGTAGCGTGTAGTATCTCTTAGACTGCTTATGCTAATGAATGTTGCGAGAGAAGCCTCGTACAGATGATCAAAAGAATGCTTTACAGTTAGGGTACATTTGGTACTAAAAATGTCAAAAAACGATAAAATCTGAATAACACTATTAATTCATTTAAATGGTTTTAAAGGTTGGTTTACATCTACTTACTTTGACCGCTTGAAAATAGCCAAAAAGTCGAAACATTATTTTCAGACCAGTGACAATAATTTTTGGGATTCCGTAAATTAGTACATTTTAAACTATACTCGCATAAAAGCACTCTACCAACCTGGCCTTGGCCCCCGTTCTGGGGTATGGTCTGACCTTCTTGTGATGCTGGAAGAGACCCGTGCCCCAGTAGTGGGGAAAAGGTCACGGGTTCGATCCCCGGCCGGGTCAAACTAGGAAACGAACTTTTCTGGTTTGTGTCGGGTCTTGGATGTTATATATGTATTTATTGTATTAAATCTATCGTTGATTTAGCTCCTATAACACAAGTCATTTAGTTTTACTTAGTATAGGGCTAACGAGATCGGTGTAATATGTGCATGAATATTTATTTATTTATACAAAGGGTTGATACCAAACTTACACACACTTTTCATATGCATGCTACCCAAGTAACAAAATGTGGTCATGTAGTGGTTCCGGAGCCAGGTCTATAACAGGCTAGTAAACGTTTGTAACCACGGAAAAGGGCCCATTTTATAGGCGTACTTTTGCTGATAAAACACTCATAGTAGACTTGGCGAGAACCACTTAGACCAATAAAACACTTCTAGTTGGACTACTCAGAACTATCTGCACTCGCGAAACCAACTATGAGCATTTAATAGAACCCAACATTATGACTTAAGCCCATAATACACGTATAGTTAGACTCCGGAGAACCATTTGCTCCCGCGAAGTTCACTATGACCATTTTATAGAATCAGGCAGGCCTGTAACGTACTTCGCGCTTCTATTACTAGCTACTTCAATCATTTTGAATTTTGTTGTGTTGTGTCGTGCAGTTGTGGAAAAAAAATTAATAAACAAAGGTAATTTCATCTATTTTATATTAAATGTTTTAACAAGTATGTATTTCGCACGTAATATTATACGTGCATACATGTTTGTATTTATTATTTTTCATGAAGTATATTGTGTTTTACATCAAATTTTTTGTTCGCCTTTTGAACTTGGCGTATTTACTAAGTTGTGTTTAAAAATAATATTAGTTGTAACAGCATTGTCGCGCCATATTGTGACGAATTAGGGTTCTTGGGAGCAGCCATGCTCCAACAGTGGACCGCCATAGGCTGTAATGATGATAATGATACAGTCTTATGCTTAATTTTAATAGATAAGAGTTTTTTTATGTTTTAGTTGTGACTGCTCAAACTTTCGTTATGTTATTTCTTGACGTAGACCGTTTTTTGACAAAATATTCTATTCAAGCCTTAAAAACAGCGAGGGATAGTCCTGAACTGACGCTTTTCTTAGTTCTTACGTTCGTTCCTAATAAGTACCAATTTTGCTTAAGCAAAAATTGCATAGTAACTTGGAGTGGGTTTCACAACTGAGCACTCTTTTCGTCATGTTGCAGTATTGCGAAATTGTTCATAAAAAAATGAACAATTTCCATGAAATTGTTTCCAATTTCCAAAAAGTATGCCCATGCCCAAGGATGCACCTTAAAGAATGGACATAAGGACGTCCTTATTGCATGGAAATACGGATTCTTTTTGAAAAAAAATCGTATTTCTTTCAATATGAGGAGCTCTTTGTAAACTACAGCATTTGTCTCCGTAAGTTCGAATTGTTTCTTGGATGTAAAATGTATTTATACTTACGTGTATTTTTTTACAGATTCTTGCCATGCCGTTTTCAGTAGTGCGAACAATTGAAAAAGGCAAATTAAGATTAATGGCCGTACCAAATCTCAAATAAATTACTCCTTTGGCCAAAGAAGTTAGCGGATAAATTAAGATAAATAAAATTGTCAAAATTAGATCAAAATATTTTTCATGTATTTTAATCATTTTAGTATTTACTTAATATTTGCTTTCAATGCACGAAAATGTGAATTGCCACTGATAACGATCGACATACATGCAGATGAAAGTGATTTCAACATTTAATTTTGCGACAAATCGCCCATATTTGTCAAAATTCAATTTGTATGGAAAGTGAACCACCTTAACTTAGTAATCTGACGAATTTTGGCTATTGATTTAAAAGTCGCGTTTGGTCAATTAAGGATATATATTTTTATCCCTTTAAGAACAATCTATCTCTCTCTTTCTCTCTTTATCTCTTCACTCCCTTTACTCCTTCGCGGAGTCAGGGGCTGATATAACATTTTTATTTATAATATGTAAGCATAAATAAAGAAAATTATTAAGGGTACTACGCAGTGTATTATTTTCCTCGTATATTGAAAAGAAATCACTTTCATCTTTCTCCACAGAATCAGAGTCGTCTCAATATATTCCTCGTCACCGTCCGAGTCTAAATCACGTGTTGTGGATAAAACCTCGTTTTGTACAGAACCCAAAAACCCAATGACTCAAAAGAAATCAAAATGGCTGTGAAGATGCAAGAAATATTAAGAGCAATTGTCTTCTTAAAATGGACTTCACGAAGTTACCTTTGGACTCTAATAGTTTTACAAGAAACATTTATAGAGAAATTAAGACTAGGTATAACAGTATTCATGAGTCCACACTAGTACTAAGCCCAGTCACTCTTAGAAGAAACCACTTTAGAACTAATTCACCTATAATTAGCATATGAAATTTACTTGTACACCGATATAAGGTCAAATAAAAAGTGTATATGGTTCTAAGAACATTTAATTCTATAAATAAATACAACTGGCGTATCACACTTATTGCGGATTTATGATTACTTCTTGCAGGCGATTATAAGTGTAACTTACTAGATCAATTTTTCTCAACTTTATTTACACCTTTGCAATACTTTTATAGGCGATCTTAGCCTTTACTGCGCCTATAATTTTGTTCTATACATGACTATAAGTTAATTGATATGAACAGGTGTACTTTAAGCTCAAACGAACTCCGTGTAACCTGTTATAAGCTTAGTAGTAAAACCTGGAACCACTAAGAGAGAGGTAATAGTGCTGTAAGCCTGTGAACTGTGCACTACAGGAGAACTTTGTTACTTGGGTAGTGTCATGCATATGAAAAGTGTGTGTAAACTGTATTTCTGTGAATTGTAGTGTGTGTGTGAAGGGGTGATGTAGTGTGTGGTAAATGTAAAGTATGTCACAAGAGTGAGACTTTACAAAATACGTCGTCGGCGACTGTACTTTGCCACCACAGCTGAATACCTAATAGAGTTTTTGACGCGTCGTGCGACGTGTGCCTGTAATAGTTTGCAGAGGGTGCAACTTTAGATGGTATTAACATGTTAATGCAATATAATGCGTAATCAAGTGGAGAAGTTTGTGGTACTTAATAAACGTTGTGTTGTTACGACAGTTTCGTTTATCAAGTAAGTAGTTTGCTATTGCTGCTGCTGCTAACAGTTTGCTATTGTGATACAGTTTCTATACCATTCTATAAACATAATAAATTTGTTGTATGTCCTTGTATGTCCCCACTGCTGGGGCACGGGTCTCTTCCTGCATCGCAGGAAGGTTAGGCCATACTCCACCACGGGGGCCTAGTCCGGGTTGGTGGAGGATTGTAAGACAGTGGCGGGCCGTAAGGCCTCTGAGATGGATTAACGACTGCCATTATATGACAGCCGGCACCAACGGCTTAGCGAGCCTTGCAAAGCACGGAAGCACTCGGAAAAATGCCACTAGCGGTAGTCACGGGACGCTCACCCATCCCGTACCTCACCACGCCTGTTGTTGCTTAACCAAGTGATTGATTCCAATCACTCGGTTGGCCTAGGCCACGAGCGCTTCAATTTGTTTTGTTACTCATAGGTAACAAACAGTTAGTAATATATATATTATTTGGTGTATAAAATATCAACCTTGGTATTATTCGTGTAAATACTTAATGAAGTACATTCAATCATAAATAAACCAATGTACTAATTTCTGTCTTTACATGTCAAGAAGGAAAAATCATGTTAAATAAAAAATTAATAATGAGAATAGATATAATGAAAAATTACTTATATGTCTTAGTTCGATTATTAACATTTTAACCAGTTAATTAATAATTACGACAATTGTAAAATTTTGAACAAACGTCGTGAGGAAACCTGAGTGTCTGGGGTATTCAAATACCTCAGCGCTTGAAATTGCCAATCCGCGGTGGGCATGCGTAGTAATTAAGCCCAAACATCAGAGCGAAAGCATGTGCCGTGCAGTGGGACGTTTCTTCTTATTCTTCAGGCTATATTAGTCCACTGCTTGACATAGCCCTCCCCTAATGAGCGCCATAGCGCAAGGTTGTGCCATCATACGGGACATCTTCATGTGGGACGTTTATAGGAAAGGAATTGATTTTTTTACTTACACTATCTATTTCTTCTGTTAATGGCTTCTAAGTTAGTTTTCTGACGATTTGAAAGGTGCTTTCAATTACGTCACTAATGACTAAGTTTATCAAACTATCCATCGACACCTCAGTTACGCAGCTGAAAGGTGAAAGCTGAAGGTCCTACTTATTTGTTTTATTGGGCGCTTGAGGCTGTTTCTATGTTTATACCATTAGCTTTTACAAACAAACTAAAACGGGGTTAGTGTAAACTTTCAGTTTTAGTCTGTTTGCTTTATCCTGAAATAATTTTAATTATGGGTTGGAAAGGTTAGTTTTTGGCCTTCGGAGGGCTTCAATTATAAATGGAAAATAAATTGGTTGAACCTGTAAACACACGTATTTGCCCTCTACATTTGTGCTTCTTCTCGCCCAAGGGGAGCATCAGGACTTAAGGGGTTCCATGCAGTAACTTTAGTTCCGCTAATGGAAAGAACTTGGCTCGGAAAGTATAAAAATCTTTTTCAAGATAAATTATAGTTTCCGGAGCAGGTTAAGGGTGTGTAATACCTTTTTTTTCAGATCGTTGCTGTTAATTGACGACCGCTGTGGCGCGGTGGTGGCGCATCTGCCTGCCTGAATGTAAAATGTTAATTAAATATCAGTACAACTTTTAAGACCCACGACCGAGAAACTAGGATAATGGACCTGGGATTTATATGTATAGATGTTTTAACATTGTCCTTTAATTCGTTTTACGCTTTGTTCTTCTTCTTTGTCGTATCCTCATGGCTAGGGGACATGGATATGGGGCGCCACCAGCGCTCTCCATTCATCCCGATTATGCGCAAAATGTATGGCTACTTGTAGGGTCCCTCCCGAAGCTTTTGTTATTTTTACGCTTTGTTAAGGTTTGCCTTAAACGCTGTGAGCTAATGTACATTCTGATAGCTTTTAGAATATACCTCGGCTACTATCGGATTGAATCAGATATATTCGTGTAATAGAAATATCGGAACCAATATGGCACTTATATTTTCTTAACTTTTCAAAATAGTGAAGAAAATTTATATACAGAGCAGGAAGTAGTATTACACTCGTGTGCTTTCGGCGAAAACCGAAGCCTACTCTAGAGCCCGAGGTATATTCTAAAAGCTAACAGACTGTATTTTGAGCTAATATTAAAAGCAGAATAAGTATAGATGTGAGTAACAGCGAAATCTAGACCAAAAAAATCCAGTCCAAGGTCGAACAAACTCGACGAAACAACTAGTTGGAAGTTTCGCGGAAACGTCGACAATTTATTAGATTTTCCGATTCCATCACCGCAGAGTTCTTGCGTCTCCTCCCGAGGACTTGATTTATAACCTCCTGGTACTAATTATATTTAGGGATTAATATTGCAGCCGTACTGTGTGGTGTTGGCCTGGAAAATAGCATCAACCAAAATTCTTCTCGCGGGTGTCGTAAAAGGTGACTAAGGGACACAAACCGGGGGGTGGGCAACAGCGACCCCCTGCACTACAATCCCACCAAACTGCGATCCCCAACTCGCATGCCCAGCGTGGGTAGTATGGGCATTATCTCCCAATGATGGCACAACCTTGCGCTATGGCGCTCATTAGGGGAGGGCTATGTCCAGCAGTGGACTAATATAGCCTGATGAAGATTGCAGTCGCTATACGTTGTACTGTAGTACTTATTAATATTAATTGCCACGCGTACCCACCGCGGATTAGAAATTTCAATCACTAAGCGTGTGTAAACGCCTCTGTGACTCAGATGACACGTATATACATATTTAGAGGCTGAAAATTCCACCCATGCCGAGACTCGAACCCGCAACCTCTGGCTAACCATGCCACCGCTCTCCCAACTAAGCTAATGGGCGACTTACCGGCATCAGTGAAATTTCGAACCTCTTTACAACTACTCTCTGAATTACATACCGCCTCTAAATAGGTTTTTAAAATTGTCCTTAGAACGGGTTAGTGCATTAAAAAGAGTATAACGTATATACATGTTTTAAATTTCTAAGGGTATGGAAATACCGTTTGTTTAGAATAGAAGTTTGATATTTGAACGCACCCATGACGGGCGGAACTACTTGACATCTGTCATATGAGCTAAAAATAGCCCTCTTGTTTGTTGCTTATTAAACGTGTGATTTCCCAGAATTGTGTGGCAATTACATTGCCGGGCTTATATCTTCTCGTGAAGTGCAAAATAAGTTCAAGGACAGATCCCAGTGTTGACAGTGTTTTGTTGTCGGGCGACGGATCGCCCAAAATAGTGAACATCTCATGTGATGAAAACGTGGTGCCGTGAAAGTGCATTGTAGGTAGCTTTCTGGGGAAAGAGCTTTTGGGATAGACGGGGAAGTCTAGGGATCCCCAAACCTTCCAGTGCACCCATCCCGAACGGCGCCGGCTGCCAAGTCGAGAGACGTCGACGAAGACAGACTTTGTAAGTGCCTTGTTTTCTGATTAGTTTTTACGTATTAGTGTTTAGGTGGGTCCTTTACCCAACACCGTTCTCTGTCAAAATCAAGTTCAGTTTATGTTTTGCTGTATTAAATAAGGGTATCATTCGCCTAATCCTCTTGGCTCAAGGAAATGAAAAATAAGTAAGATACATGTTTAGTTTTAACAAAGTGCCGTGTAATGCCGTGTAATATCTACAAATCTTTCCCTAAACGGCTCTTAGCACGTAGCACAGAGTAGAACATATTGAGTCTCGGCCACTGCTCGGGAAATAACTGTATTAAAGCTGCCAGACAGTTAAACCGATGCCACACGGATTTTGCGGCTGCGATGCGTCATAGCAACGTAATAATTTCAACGCAGTGAACGTTGAGCACGAACACGAGAGCGGGTCCTAGAGTCTAATACTTACGTCGTTTTTCAATAGAATGATATAAGCCCGACAATGATTGTTATGTGCCTCAATTTGGTAGTCCACAAAGCAATAGCAGTACATTGTCATTCCAGAGGTTTAACCTGCGCTAATTAAATAGGCATCTCTCGCGAAGAAGATCGAATCGCGCGAGGCGCCGATTTAAGTAGCACGGGTTATACCATTGCAAGGCGGTCGGTTAGGAGACTACCGATAGTGTGAAAGAAACGACCATTACCAGACTCTATTGGACAACTATGCATTTTAGAGACTCACGCCCCTGCTTTGATGCTGCGTTAAATTTAACTCCTTGGTTTCAACGTAGTTCCATCGCCGTCGGCCCTTTCGCATCTTGTAGCATGTCGTTTAGATTTATATGTAGAAAAATAGACGTCACCGCTCAGTCAACGCTTCGCTATCGCAACGCATTGGTAACGCCCGTGTGGCACCACTTTTACAGCTGAAGCTTGCGTAATTCAATATTATACGGTTGTGATGTTTCATTTTATTAATATCTGTGCAAAGAAGCAGACTGATTACATGTACCTATATTAGCCATAACATAACATAACATTTACATACAATTTTTCTAAGGTTAACACGAGCTGTAGACATAATTAAAACTGTTTTTATACGGATTTATGCTCGTTTATTACATTTTTACAATTTTCCAACGTTTCGGCACTTTTTCAGGTGCCGTGGTCCCGGATGACTGAGGTGACAGGTGTCTTTTAGAAATCATTAACGGTTAGTTTACTACCCTCGGCAAAAATTACAAAGTTAATTATGAAGTTACGTTCCAAAATAGACAAACCAATTATTTTTTATATAAAGTCAACAATATTGATTATTAGTAATTGAAGTTAAAATTAAATTTATAAACTAATTACTTTATATGAACTTAAAGATACCGATTATTAATTGAAATTAAATTGATTTTTTATATTATTTATTCTACAGTCACACTTCTAGCAAGGGGGTCTCATGCACTTAAGCACTGGTTCCCATGCTACCGGTATGTTCCAACCACGATCTCTATTAAAATTTGGATGCCGGCGGATCTCTATTGCCTCACGTATCATTCTAGGGAAGAAACGGTCTTCTCGGGCTAGAACTTTAACTTTATCGAAATGTATAAAGTGGTTGGTACCGCTAAGTGTATGCTCGCTGACTGCAGATCTACCAGAGCGCTTATGTTTCACATCAGCGATATGTTCCTTCACCCGCTCAGCTATGGTACGCTTCGTTTGACCAATGTACTGTCAATGTTTGGTCAAACGAAGCGTACCATAGCTGAGCGGGTGAAGGAACATATCGCTGATGTGAAACATAAGCGCTCTGGTAGATCTGCAGTCAGCGAGCATACACTTAGCGGTACCAACCACTTTATACATTTCGATAAAGTTAAAGTTCTAGCCCGAGAAGACCGTTTCTTCCCTAGAATGATACGTGAGGCAATAGAGATCCGCCGGCATCCAAATTTTAATAGAGATCGTGGTTGGAACATACCGGTAGCATGGGAACCAGTGCTTAAGTGCATGAGACCCCCTTGCTAGAAGTGTGACTGTAGAATAAATAATATAAAAAATCAATTTAATTTCAATTAATAATCGGTATCTTTAAGTTCATATAAAGTAATTAGTTTATAAATTTAATTTTAACTTCAATTACTAATAATCAATATTGTTGACTTTATATAAAAAATAATTGGTTTGTCTATTTTGGAACGTAACTTCATAATTAACTTTGTAATTTTTGCCGAGGGTAGTAAACTAACCGTTAATGATTTCTAAAAGACACCTGTCACCTCAGTCATCCGGGACCACGGCACCTGAAAAAGTGCCGAAACGTTGGAAAATTGTAAAAATGTAATAAACGAGCATAAATCCGTATAAAAACAGTTTTAATTATTTACATACAAGTACATACATTGCTTCTGGCCCCACACTAGGTTACCCTGTGTCGTGGGAACCAGAAACAACGACAGCACAAACATGTAAACATCCAAGACCTGGGCTTTTTTTTTGTTCCCAGTCGGGATTCGAACCCGGGATTGTGTTTAGAAATAAAAGGTATTCAGAGCTGTAGTTCGTAAAAGCACCTGGTATTATTAATATTAGCGGAGCGGTAGAATGCCGACCTCACATTCGGGTGGTTGTGGGTTCGAACCCCGGCGGATGTACTTTGAATTTTTATTTGTATTAAAAAAAAATATTTTACAATATTCCGAGTCGTAATGAAATTGTATTTTTAGAAAAGTAAATACACGAGTTGCTAAAAGAAACGCCAAAACCTTTCAATTGCGCCTTTTCAAATTTGAACAGTTCCCTCGATTTCATCAGGAGCACATCACCAGATCCTGACTTGTTGGCCGTGGAACCACCTGGAAAGTCCTGGAAATCCAACAAGAATTTTTTCGAACAAAAAAATAATTCTCTACATCGGTCCAGGCATTTTAAAGTATTCGGGGAACATTCATAAAAAAATCCTTTAATTGATAACCTGCTACTTTTTTGAAGACGGTTAATAAATGCTATTTGTAGATTATAAGCACATCAGTTAAGATTCGGTTATTACCGCATTGTTATTTAATTTTCGTAGCCCGTAAAATATTTTCAATGAAAGAAATAATTGAAAGGCTGCCTAGAAAACTTGGAAATTCAGGAAATCATTAAAGTTGTCAATTGAGTCAAGTGAGTGAATCGTAGTTTATGTGTTTGGTTTAAACCATAGCGTATATAGGTAGTTGGCTAGTTTTGACTCTTGTTCGTGGCAATGTCATGTGACTGACCGAACCCAAGCCTTAGGCGTAGGGCGAGCAAGAGGGTAGTGTGTAGGGAGTCTTCAAATATCTTTTTTATTATTTTTATATATACCTAGCATATAAGGGTGAATTTCCCGGAACTAAAAATTGCGTGGCACCAATGAAATTGGTAATAAAAAAGAAAGTGTTAATGTTCTAACATTTTTTTACGGTTAGATGATATGGTAATCTATGTGTAGCATTTTGTTAATAAGAATAATGGATACTCCAAAAAAAAAATTTAATCACGAAATCTTTCATTGCCATGTTTGTCCGCACGTCACCTTGTTGTGTATTATTCTTCATTGATAAACATCTATTGGTTCTTTGTACTAAAAACCAATTTTATTTGATACTTTAATAGTCAAAGTATTGTTACGAAATACATTTATTGAAATTTTTACACAGTACAACGAATGGTTAATAAAAATGTATCTGTCCCAGAACTACCGTTAATCGCCGTGTCCTAATCATGTTCAAGTATATTGTTTTACCTAACGACTTGTTTCCCATCCCCGGTGCGCGAAACGTTTGTGTTTGATGCCGCCTAAGTGCTCGTTGCAGAAGGACGTACGCACGTGCCTGCGTTTTCGAGCCATTCGATAAGACAATATTTTTTTTTGTTGCAGGGCATAACTTCTATTTAAATTAAGTTTGTCATCTTAAGTAAACATTCGATAAGAAAACTTTAATTTGTAAAACCAAGAGCATCTGCCCACAAACTGTTATGCAGTTGGGCAGAAACCAACTTCTGTATTTTTTTGTATTTTCGTTTGAATAAACGTCTTCAATAAATCAATCAATTAATCAGTAACTATTTCTACGTACAAAACGTTCACAAAATTTATTGAAATCTATACAGGACAATATATTTTGGATCAGCTAGTGCTTATAATATTTACTTTTATGAAAATACTAGGTATATATATATATATATATATATATATATACCTAGTATTTTCATTTAATTTTCAGATTAAAAATTAATTTAATTAAATTCAAATTAAAGTTTTCTTATCGAATGTTTACTTAAGATGACAAACTTAATTTAAATAGAAGTTATGCCCAGCAACAAAAAAAAATATTGTCTTATCGAATGGCTCGAAAACGCAGGCACGTGCGTACGTCCTTCTGCAACGAGCACTTAGGCGGCATTAAACACAAACGTTTCGCGCACCGGGGATGGGAAACAAGTCGTTAGGTAAAACAATATACTTGAACATGATTAGGACACGGCGATTAACGGTAGTTCTGGGACAGATACATTTTTATTAACCATTATATATATATATATATATATAATGGTTAATAAAAATGTATCTGTCCCAGAACTACATATATATATATATATATATATATTATATATATATATATATATATATATATATATATATATATATATATATCTAGGTCTATCTCTATCATACTTGTTTAAGCCAAAGCACCTGCAAACGACCGTTAAAAGTTTGAAAAAACCGAGAGTTAGTTTTTGTACCTCGAGCTAACAAAAAGAAACTTTGTTATTTATGAAAACGCGATGCTTCTAAAACATTTAGAAGAAGAAATTAAAGGGAAGTACAATGTAGTTGTATTTTATTATTATTTTAATTCTAGATTGCACTAATTACATGAGTAAATGCACAAGGGTGTGCTTAATGCAAGAAGTATATTCCAGCAAACCTTTGGTGTTGAAGAGACTCGCAAAGGGTAGTGCAGAAAAAGAAGGTAACCTACAATAATAAACTTACATACATCGGAAGATATAATAGTATTTTAGGGGTATAGTGTACAGATTGCTTTTTTTATATGCGCTTTTTATACGAGATGTAAATAACTTGCAGTAAATTGGCTGCAAATTTTGTGACACAAAAGTTGTTCCCTCGTTTTCATACCATTGTTTCTTACAAGACAATGAAGGCTGGAATGTAAGCTTTGGTGTTTTTTAATAATTTCGCATTATTTCCTAACGGGATGACAACAAATCCTTTTCTGCAATTTAACCGAAGAGACCTAATCAGCTGGGGGATAAGGGATGTATTAGCAAAGGGGAAGATAAAAAGTACCCCGAACCGGCATGCGTGCATGCAACGACTTACGAACGTTCATGAAGCGAAGATCTGTCAGGATCGTGGCAAGTGGCAGTCCCTGGTCTCTGCCTATCCCTCTGGGATACAGGCGTGAGGCTATGTATATATGTATATACCTAATCAACTATTAAAGCATTTGTGCGAATCCCGCTTCGCGGACTAATTATGCGTGCAAAATCCTATCGGAATCCTGATAGCAATTTTTATGGAATTTCGCAGTGAGACGATTGGAATCGTTCAGGTTTTGGTGCTCGTAAAACGGAGACAATGCTGTTTCCAGGTTTCTGTGAGTGCCGTTTGAATCGTCCACATATTTTCCTACGTTCGTGCGTGAACGTTTTGGTTTAAGTAAGATACGCTCTTTATCGGCTGGAAAGAAAGTGAACTTTTAACCTTTGGGGTCCCCCGCACGTTATTCACGATATTGGAACAAGGGTTCCAAGCCAGACCACCCCAGACTGGACCTTTTCCCCGCCAGTTCATAAAGCGGCTGTCAAACAAAAGTTATTTATATTTTTTTCTCTAAGTATATACGTATATACTTATATTTATACGTTTCTGTATTGCACAGACTACGCGTCTCTTATTTCTTTATTGGCTCCGCCTATGGTTGCCTGGAAGAAATTGCTTTTAGTAATAAGAAATCAGCAAGCTGAAGTGGCAGTGGGCTGGCCATATCTCGCGAAGAACCGACAACCGGTGGAGTAAACGCGTTCTTGAGTGGAGACCGCGACTCGGCAAACGTAGTGTAGGACGCCCTCCGACCAGGTGGGATGACGATCTGCGAAAAACTGCCGGCAGATGCTGGATGCGGCAAGTTGAAGACAGGGCGCTATGGTGCTCATTAGGGGAGGGCTATGTCCAGCAGTCGACTATATAATATAGCCTGAAGAAGAATAACGCCGCCATAAGTATTATATTTTTTATATAATTTCTGTTACTGTAACTTCTGTGTACAATAAAAAATATTCTATCTATCTATCTATCTATCTATCTATCTATCTATCGCATTATTCATTACATATAGCCCATTATTCAATAGATCTAAGCTGATGATAGGAACTTAAAAAAAATGCCTTTAGACTTTCCGGTTGCGACAACAAAATCCATACAAAATTACTTTCATGGAGTTTATTACTTTTGTAAAGCAAATAAAAAAACCACTCTTTCCACTAAACGCTACACTGCGCGTGACAATTTTCACAACTATTTGCAACAAAACTCTAACAAAAGCGAATAGCGTTGGTCGGTGAATGGCTGCCATTACATTTTGTGAGTGGGTGTTGCTTTTGTCGGGCTATTCATAGCAGTGGCTACTGCACTATTGATTTTTGGATTTGACGTTCGTTAAATGGGCGGTGATGAAAATTGTGGGTAGCCCCCACGCTCGGCAGTCCGCCTTGTGCATTACTAATCTTATTCCAAATGGAATTCGCACTAAAATTGATCAAGAGATAGATAGATAGAGAACACTTTATTGTGCGTAAAAAAAGGAAATTACGCAGATATTTCTTAACCTAAGAGTACAGACGGCGGCCTTATCACTAAAAGTGATCTCTTCCAGACAACCTTTGGATGAACTGGAGCAATATATTGGAGAAGAAAGTAGTTGTATAAATAAATCAAATTATTTCAGATACATATGAATAATACATGCTTAATCTTAATTAAATACAGCATTACAAACCTAACATTAAGATGTTCAAGATACACACAGTCAAGATACTCAAATGAAGTAAAGTTTTAAGATCTATTGATCTCTTCGTCAAGATCGGGGAGGCTGCTATTGAAATTCGTGGCTTTAAATTCTATTTGGCTCAAATTATCTTAAGACTTGCTCCAACCCACAGCTACGCCCGCGCTATAAATTATCCCAAAGGAACGAATTACAGGGAAATCAAGTATCCTATGTCTCAATTCAGATCTTTGACTAGGTACCTGCACCCCAAATTTTATATAAATCCGTTCAACTGTTATTAAATGATTGAGTAGCAAACATCAACATGTTCTCAAACTTTCACGTTTATAATATTAGTAGGATAATTAAAACTTAAACGACGTGCACAGTTTATGTTTGGCATAGTAAAGACAACCTTTATAAGTCTCTTTGCATGGCTCTTTCAGACAGATTTTATGGGCTTAATTAATACCGTCCCCGCCCCGGATTGGAGATTTCAAACGCTAAAGTATGTGAACTTCTCAGACACTCGGGTGCTCTCACAACGTTTTCCTTTCCATTAAATAGGGCTCAAAAACTTTTCTGTACCTGAAACAGACCTAAATTTGAAGAAGCTTTTTCATGTCAGACGTCCCAGCAAAATTAGGCTACAGTATACTTTTTTATGTAGTCTATATACGTCCTACGGCGGGACACTGCCTTCTCTCAGAAAGTCTGGGCTTTATTACCTCGTGTGCGAACTGCGGATTGGTAATATCACTGCTGCACAGCTTTTTCATACGATTGACGTCACTCCCCTCTCTATCGTATTCCAATGTCGTCATGGCGACGCGTGTTGAAAAGAGTTTTTGCCTTGCAAAAGGGCTAATAGCGCACTGAAATACTCTGCCGCTAGTTATCAGCTCCAAAGACGTCCGCCCACAGCCTGTTGGCGCGTATAAGGGCGAGGGCGCACGCCCCGCGCGTCACTCGCGCTCTGGCCGGCGACGCGATCGCCTGTACACCCGTATCAATCGTCTACACGACCGCGTGCGTACGTATGCTGCCACCCTTATTTTTCAAATTTAGAATACAAGTGTAGTTTAAAAAAAAGTGCGTGTCTAAGGTGAGTCGGGCATAGTCTTTGCGATGCAGTGTCTGGGAAGAAGTGTGTTTTGATTTTGTTTTCTCGGGCTTCTCTTGTTTTTAGTGTTTTCGGCCCCTCGGTGTTGACGTCGTCGCTGTCGGTTTTTGTTTTCTTGTTGTGGGCTTTTTCGTGGAAAGGAGAGCGGTAAGGTTAGATAAGGACGTGCCTCTTTTACTAATTCTGCTGGAGAAAAAATACTTGGCAGTTTTACTAATGCGATTTTTTCGTCTTTCATGTATTAATCATGACGGTGTCTTTAAATTTTGATAAAATTCATAATTTAATTCCCAACATCACAAACCATAGTAGCGCATAGGTAAAGCAATTGCTTCAAATTTGTGAAGTTGTGGGTATTGTAACAGTCTACTAATTAAAACCCTGAATTAAAGCAATGATACTTTTCTTTTTTATAATCTCTTTTCATCGAAACCCTAACCTAGCTCTAGGTCTCAACGACACCTAAACGAAACGTTACGATATTCTTCAAATAATTAATAATTAGTAATTTAGTATCTAAATTTATAAGTGTAAAATATTCTTCGTTCTTGGCAATAAATTAATGGTTATTCATTAATTCCTTCATTTCTTCAAATAATTTAAACTATTGGATTAACTAAGAACAGGCGCGGTCAGGTACTGGATGGGTGACCATCTGGTGACTACCGCTTATCGCATTTTTATCGATTGCTTCCGTGCTTCGCAAGGCACGTTAATCCGTTGGTACCGGCTGGCATGTAATAGCAGTCTTTCAGCCATGTCAGAGGCTTTATGGGCCGCTTGATAACTTCTGATAGTAAGGCCCGCCAATGTCTTACAATCCTCCACCAACCCGGAATTGGCCCCGGTGGAGGAGTATGGCCTAACCTTCCTGCGATACAGGAAGAGACCCGTGCCCCAACAGTGGGGACATATAAAGGGTTGATATCGAATTTAAACTATTATAAAGAAGTATCGTTACAGTAAGATTCCAGCATTGTACCAATGATTTTATTTTCTAAGTGTTCTCTACCTACCTACCTACCTACCTACCTACCTACCTAACTACCTACCTATCTACCTACCTACCTACCTACCTACCTACCTACCTACCTACCTACCTACCTATCTATCTAAGTTGTATAGATTTGTGAGATGAGGATGGGTCAGGACAGAAGTTAGGGGCGCGTCTTTACGGTTTTTTGTTTTGCTGTGGTAGAGTATGTAAATAATGGGTCCATATTGGCTCAACTAAAGTCTAACTTCCGAAAATGGTCTTACTAACGATTTGTACTCCGAATGATCACTCTTCCGAAAATTTTGGTTACTCATTTTTTCGTTCATACAATTTCTAGTACTACCGACGAAGATCATAACACTCTGGTTTCCGATTTTTTTTATTACTAATATTACTACTAAACTAATCTAAACTCCTAAGTGTTTTTACCATAATGTTGTCATTCATAAACATGTTTTTCATAATATTGTTACTCATATTATCGATAAGTTATTATTCTTATTTGTATGTATGGTATGTATTTACAGACTTTGATATCTTTGTTCAGTTTTTTTGCCCAGATGTCTATTTCGGTAGCAACACTGACCAAAAAGTACCATAATTTGACTTTTGGTTGGTATGTTTAGTTCCAAAGTAGTGTTTTTTTGTAGTTTTTACATGATCTAACCTAACCAAACCTACCTACTGCCCAGATGTTGATTTCGGTAGGAACACTGACCTAACAGTACCATAATTTGACTTTTGGTTGGTATATTTAATTCCAAAATAGTGTTTTTTGTTGTTTTACATGTTACATGATAGCCGGCCGCAACGGCTTAGCGTGCTTTGCGAAGCACGGAAGAGCACGTAGAAAATGCCATTAGCGGTAGTCACGGGACGGTCACCCATCCTGCACCCGACCTGCAGTTGTCACCGCGTCTGTTGTTGCTTAACTCAAGTGATTGATTCCAATCATACGGTTGGCCACGAGTGGTTCATTCGTTTATATAAAACAGTAATTGATGGAAGTCGCAATTTTTTTATAAAAAATATATATGAAAAAAGTACCTGTATATTTTTTTGTGGTAAAACACAATCTACAACAAGAGTGTTTCGGCAATTGCACATTTTAGAGGTAGCGCTGTAATAATAAGAAGGATAATAAATTAATCTGGTTCCATTAACTAAGTAAAACTTGCAGATACAGTTCACATAAAAATACATTAGGTATACATGACACACGATTGCAACATTTTGGCTGCAAAAATTTTTAGATAATGGATCTGGCGGTGAGCTATAGTATTTTTGCGGCCATGAAACATAAATTACAAAATTCTTCAACCTTTTAATCGTACCCAAGTTAGTTAGACCTGAGATTTCCGCACTTAGCCTCATAGTTGGGCCATTGTACGTAGCAAGCGCTGAGGTACGCTAATACCTCAGACACTAGGGTTTCCTTACGATGTTTTCCTTCACCGTCAGCGAGTAGTATTGCTACTATAATTTCACAAATGAACATAACTTAGAAAACAAAGTCATTGCAACATGCTGGGGTTCGAACCCACGACCTCCCAATTGAGAAGCCGGCGTTCTACACCTCTCCGCTACCACAGCTCTATAAAGCGTACCAAAACAAACTAGCATGTCAACTGTAGGATTTCCTAAATAAAGACAAATTACGGCCTAGTAATCTACACGACCGGTTTCGGGGAAAATCGCGACTTTTTTACTTCGAGCACGTTTGGGGGATTAATCAGCTATCGGCAAGACCGACTACGCAAGGTTGCGAACACAAATACGAAAATAATATAATTATTTTATGGACAAAAATGCTTTGCAGAATTTACGACGACTGATCTCTGTATACCACTTTTAGGTCCTCAAAACTCCTGCGTGAAATAATCTTCAGTAAATTTCTATGTAAATTTTGCCTACGTACTTACTAGAAAGTATCAGTAACGTATATTAAGAGAATAATTGTGCTGGAGTTGCTTTGAGATGGCTATTCTATTAAAAAATTGTATAACCTACGTTTTCTAACAAATCCTAATCAAGAATTTAGAACTCACTTCTAGTTTATTTTAATCAATACTTTATTGCAGCCATACGCTTGGAAAGATCGCAAATAATGAAAATGAAATAATGAAGTAATGAAAAGAAATATATTTTTTTTATATCACTGGTATTTATGTATATTATTTGTATGTATCTATTTACGGTTAGTAAATTATTTTGATTTCCTTGTACATCTACTTCCTTATCCAATATATTGCTCCAGTCCATCCAAAGGGTGTCTGGAAGAGATCAGTTTTAGTGATAAGGCCGCCGTCTGTACTCTTAGGTTAAGAAATATCTGTGTAAATTCCTTTATTATGTACAATAAAGTGTTCTCTATCTATCTATCTGGTAATGGTACTGTTATGGTACTTACCCGACAGTCTTATATCTAAACATTTAGTTTATAAAGTGATATCCGATAGTACCGTAGAGTTCCTGCTTAAATCTTATTTATTCTTTTACTTTTGTATTGTACCTTTTAGCCAGTTGTAAATAAAGTATTCATTTACAGTTGCAAATGTAGAAAATATTTAAATTGCACATTGCGCCTCACGCGTCCCATAAGCACAGTTATTAATGGCTATTACTAACTTCGATCAATGTAAATCTCTCGCAGCACTTTCTACCAATGTATATTTAATTAATGCTCACAGCAGCAGGCTTCATTTTCACACATAATTGCTTTATTTGTGAAACAATTAGTGACTATAATCGCGTCAGGTGTCGAAATGCAGGAACGTGGAAACCGTTGAAGCCACATTAAACACGTTGACGGATCCTTCCCGCTATTTGCCCGAGTTAGGGCCTTCAGCCTCGGGCGTGTATGTACTCGTAATTGCACGATGCGAGAAAATAAATTTCATTTCAGTTTAAGCTGCGTGAAACACTTGAACTCTTTGTTTATAATGAAAAGCATAAAATTTACAAGTCATTCGATACAGACCTTGTAGGTGGAACGGGCTTAGAAGGGGGGTATATATAGCTAATCTTTGTGAATAAGGGTTTAGGAAGCGCTCGTGGCCTAGTCAAACCGAGTGATTGGAATAAATGGCCGTTGGTGCCGGCTGTCATGTAATGACAGTCGTTAAGCCATGTCAGAGGCCTTATGGGCGGGTTGATAACTGACAGTAAGGCCCGCTTGATTACTACAATCCCTCTGACATGGCTTAACGACTGCCATAATATGACAGACGGCACCAACGGCTTAACGTGCCTTGAGAAGCACGGCAGCGCTCGAAAAAATGCCACTAGGGGTCGTCACGGGGCGGTCACCCATCCTGTACCTCGCCTATTGTTGCTTAACTCAAGTGATTGATTCCAATCACTCGGTTCGCCTAGGCCACGAGCGCTTCTGTGTTAACAACATTATTAATAATTCATAAATTATTCAATACATTCATTCAATGTAGACCACACATTGTTTTTTCAGGTTTTTTAAAGTACATTACCGTTAAAACGGTGTGTAAGTTAACTTCCTTACTTACTTTTTATAAAGCTCTTAAATTATGTAAGCCACGCCACGCCTATAGATTCTTGTTTCTATTATTTTCTGAGTTCGTAGCAAGCTCGAAACAGATTGTTCCAGTAAAGCCATCGTTGATTTTTATTGCCGTTATAAATTCCAACTAACGGCATTGTAAAGTTGGAAAAAACGCGCAGTTTTTATTCGAAAAGTGATACTTATCTTTATAAGCAATATTTTGAAAGTATTTTGCCCGAAGAAATTTACCTCTATATAACGGCCGACAAATCATTTGATTGGAATTTAATTTTACAGTTACAAGGTCAGTAAATATACATTGAAACTACTCAATGAGATGATTTATACAGCGTACAGTAGCATTTTTCTTACAATAGATGGATGAAGTGATCACACGGACGCAGCAATGATTGGGACATTGTTTTATAGATGGTGTAGGCTTACCCAGTAAATATATTTTTACAACAATAAATTAATAATACTACTGTTTTCTTCTATTTATAGGGAAGAGTCGGTGATCGTGCTCTTCCACTTTAAAGGGAAATTTCCCGCCAGGCAGATCCTGCCTGGGGATTGCCGGTTCAACTGTTGTTAGTCGTAATATTTATGGTATGTCATGCGTAACACTTTGCTTACGCGATGCAGGAATATTGGAGTATGTGGTGCGCGCGCAGAGTTGACATTTGCTCGCCACATCACTCCCTTCAAGACCGCAGCTTCGCATAGCTAGGTCTGACAAGAAACCAACTCTGTGCTCTAAATCCTGCATGTGCCAGGTGACGCTGAGTCAGTGAGTCGACTAGCGGTTGAGGGTGTTCGGCGGCTAACAGTCACTTCACTGGCGACAGTACTACGTGGACCGCGCCTGTGGTAAGAACCGGTGAAGGCTGCTGTACCACTGGCAACATGTGCTGTTTTTGTGTGGCTGCCGTGCCGTGGTGTTGAGAGAAGATCACCATTAGTCCCAGTAGTCAGTGAGTTGACAGATGAAGTAGTGGGGCAGCATTTTAAATCAATTTCGGATTGGTGGTTATTGGACCTCGTTGTATGCCTCATCCAAGGTTACTGATTGATTGAACACTATTTAGTATTTCCAATGACTCGCTACACTCATACGTAGAATTAAGATAATTACGCTTTACCTAATAAATAATGAAGCGCTCGTGACCTAGTCGAACCAAGTGATTGGAATCAATCACTTGAATTATGCAACATCAGACGCAGCCAGGTGCAGCATAGGTGACCGTCCTGTGACTACCGCTAGTGACATTCTTTTCGAACGCTTCCATGCTTCGCAAGGCACGTTAAGCCGTTAGTATCGGTTGCTATGTAATGGCTGTCGTTAAGCCAAGTCAGAGGCCTTATTGGGAGCTTGATAACTTCTGATAATAGGGCCTACCACTGTCTTACAATTCTCCACTAAGCCGGACTTGGTCCCTGTGGTGGAGTATGGCCTAACTTTCCTGCAATGCAGGAAGAGACCGGTGCCTCAGCTATGGGGATATACAAGGGTTGATATCGAATAAAATATCGCGATTAGACCCGTTTAAAATGTAACTATGAACAATATTTAGATGAGCCAGGGAAAGTACAGTTACCGGTCTATCTGGGCTCAAACGACCTAGAATGTATGGGTTATCAAGCACTTATGTCTCGGTCTCCAATTTTCCAATTACCGCTGTTGTCGGGAATAAATAATATCTTATCTCACTCAAGTGGTAGCGATGATAAATATTATATTTCTGTTTAATGAATTATTCATCGACCACACAATGATTCTTAGCGCACGAATAAAAACAAACCTAAAGCACAGATTCTACGTGTCAATTTTTTTTAACATTTAGAGTTTCATGAATAGTTTTTAAAGTGCTCGTGGTCTAGCCAAACCAAGCGATTGGAATCAATCACTTGACTTAAGCAACAACAGGCGTGGCCAGGCACGGGATGGGTGACCGTCCTGCGACTACCGCTAGTAGCATTTTTCCGTGCTTCGCAAGGCACGTTAAGCCGTTGGTGCCGGCTGTCATGTAATGGCAGTCGTTAAGCCATGTCAGAGGCCCTTATGGGCGGCTTAATAACTTCTGACAGTAAGGCTCGCCACTGTCTTACAATCCTCCACCAACCTGGACTTGGCCCCCGTGGTGGAGTATGGCTTAACATTCCTGCGATGCAGGAAGAGACCCGTGCCCCATCAGTGGGGACATTTACAAGGGTTGATATCGTTATCGAACAGTTTTTAGTGCTTTCAAACCAATCACCAAACTATTAAAATCAGATGATCATTTAGTTAGCGAGTCACAAAGCAATACAAATGAGCTGGTAATTTGGTCAGCCAATGAGCTAACAGATCTGGAATGATGAAAAGGTTTGCGTTAGCCAAGTCACTTAAATCCACATTATTTTGGTATGACGGTACCTCAAATCAGAAGAACCAATCGTGTAACTGTCAAATAAGTACAGAACTTGATGGTTACACAATTGAAATCGCTCGGGATTTGGCGCGCGTAATAAGGCCACTGATTGGACACGACAGGTCGTGAATTTCAGAGGTATTTGCTACCTAACATAACGCAAGGATTCTTACTATACATAATAATCACTTGTGTAATCACTTTATTTTCTGTATTTTCTCAGGAACGAATAGAGCTATTTAAATCAATGTAATATTGTAAGACTTACGGTCAATTGAACGACCTTCAAATATCGATACAACAAAACCCTATTTCATATTCCAAACCTTGAAATATACAATTATTTAAATTACCAAAAGAACCAGATTTCCACAATCAATAAAAAAAACTGCGTATAATAATATTATAACTATTTTTTTAAATATTTAACGCTGGGTATAAAACTAAAACAAAGCTCTCGGTTTCATTATTTCAATTTGATTGAGACATATTGATAACTAGTACGGTACTCTGCTTTGTTCGCTTCGCAATGTGAAACCAGAAGATACCCTAAGTATGTAGTTATTTCGGGTGTAGTATATTATCTTTTTGGATTTTATACTTCAGGATTTTAAGCTATCGGTCGAAAATACTTTCGAGATACGGACTAAATCATTAAAGCGCCACCTCAAACTTAGTAGTTATTTCAGGTGCACTATATTAACGTTCGGAATTTCTGCCTTCAGGATTTTAAGCTTTGCGGTCGACCATATTCTCGACCTTACAAATATTCTGTAAAATTAGACTATTTATGTATTTAACTATTTTCTATTCAGCATTCCATGTGTAGGTCTTATGTACTGTGATACGTTCCCGTAAAATAAAGTAGAGTTTATTGTCAGCAGTGGATGAAGCACAGTACTTCTGTTTGGAGCTATACTTCTTATTTGCCGAGCCTGGAGGCTTCGCTGTGATGCAACTGGCATACCAAGTGGTGAATTAATTCGATAATATTAATTTCAGAGCCGATGTTCGGAGTCGTTTCAGAGTTTTTAAATTACTTTCACTTAAGTTCAGAGATTGACAAAAACGCTTTTAATTGCTTAGCTACCTGAAATTAAGTCGAGTTTAGCGTTGATGCTTTTACCGCTGCTTAAATGGTTTACCTAGAAAATAAATGACTTTCTAGGGACGATTTTACCAGAAGTAAGAGCTAATCTGACAGATATAAAGCTTAACATTGAGGAGGAAAACTTTTCATAGGTACTTAGATACCTCAAAAAATAAGTAATTTAAACAGTTAATAATCAAAGTAGTAGTAACATTTTACAGTAAATTCTAATGTGAAGCTAGATTGGCACCCAATGTGTACATAGTATACATTTATACATGACTTTGTTTTCTAAGTTATGTACATTTGTGAAATTATAGTAGCAATACTACTCGCTGACGGTGAAGGAAAAACATCGTAAGGAATCCCTAGTGCCTGAGGTGCTAGCGTACCTCAGCGCTTGCTACCTACAATGGCCCAACTATGAGGCTAAGTGCGGAAATCTCAGGTCTAACTAACTACATTTATACATTTAAAATACAGAAACATAAATTAAGTAAATTAAAGCTTTATTGTGCTTTTTCTGAGTCGGGAATTCACATTTATGGTAACACAAATATGATTACACTATTTTTATTTTTAATGCACTAACCCGTGCTAAGGAACAAATTTAAAAACCTATTTAGAGGCTAAAAATTTCACCCATGCCGGGATTCGAACCCGCAACCTCTGGCTATCCGTACCAGCGCTCTACCAATTGAGCCAATGGGCGACTCACGGCATCAGTGATATTTCGAACCTCTTTACAATATTCTCTGTATTACGTACAGGCAGCGACATCTGACTTAAGCAAATTGCATTACTTACAGCCCCGACTACCTACTTTGCAGTTAGGTTTTAACATCGGAACGATATCACTGTACCCACATGATTACACTATTTTTATTTTTAATGCACTAACCCGTGCTAAGGAACAAATTTAAAAACCTATTTAGAGGCTAAAAATTTCACCCATGCCGGGATTCGAACCCGCAACCTCTGGCTATCCGTACCAGCGCTCTACCAATTGAGCCAATGGGCGACTCACGGCATCAGTGATATTTCGAACCTCTTTACAATATTCTCTGTATTACGTACAGGCAGCGACATCTGACTTAAGCAAATTGCATTACTTACAGCCCCGACTACCTACTTTGCAGTTAGGTTTTAACATCGGAACGATATCACTGTACCCACATGATTACACTATTTTTATTTTTAATGCACTAACCCGTGCTAAGGAACAAATTTAAAAACCTATTTAGAGGCTAAAAATTTCACCCATGCCGGGATTCGAACCCGCAAACTCTGGCTATCCTGGCCTATCTCTGGCTAGCCAATGCATTGGCTCAATTGGTAGAGCGCTGGTACGGATAGCCAGAGTTTGCGGGTTCGAATCCCGGCATGGGTGAAATTTTTAGCCTCTAAATAGGTTTTTAAATTTGTTCCTTAGCACGGGTTAGTGCATTAAAAATAAAAATAGTGTAATCATGTGGGTACAGTGATATCGTTCCGATGTTAAAACCTAACTGCAAAGTAGGTAGTCGGGGCTGTAAGTAATGCAATTTGCTTAAGTCAGATGTCGCTGCCTGTACGTAATACAGAGAATATTGTAAAGAGGTTCGAAATATCACTGATGCCGTGAGTCGCCCATTGGCTCAATTGGTAGAGCGCTGGTACGGATAGCCAGAGGTTGCGGGTTCGAATCCCGGCATGGGTGAAATTTTTAGCTTCTAAATAGGTTTTTAAACACAAATATGGTAAAAAGAAATTTCAGTAAGTTTTTTTAATCTATACCAATCAAGAAAATTACGCATAGTCGACCAAATCTTCCCTTGTTTTATTGTATTTCAAATTGTTTATTTGCATTTAGAGTAAGTTCATCTAGAACAGACATTTTGTCTACACTTTGTCGCGCTATGTAGGTCAAATGCCTCCGTCGAAACTATTAGCCGCGGGGAAGAAGGCTCGGTGGTGAAAATACTCGGGACCGCGGTTTGGTTGGACGAGATAGTCTGTTCTGAGTTGAAATAATTGGAAATTTAAATTGAACTACCATGCGGATAGACCAGTGAAATGGGATAGACGGATTTAGGAGATTAAACAAAAACATGCCACTTATTCTAAACATCGATAATTAAATTATGTACTAGGCACGCATCCAAAAATACACCTCTCTTGAGTTTTTTACCTAATAATTTCAGTATCTACTTTTCTTGATCTGAAAACTAAGTATGGAAAACCCCAAGTATATTTTTATACCTGTAATTTCATTAGCTAGCAAAACATCAGACTACACCTAAGCGTATGGTCATCCCACAACAAGCGATATTGAATTATCCCTTACTGTAGCAATTCTTAAGACTAAAACCGATTTTTCTCGGGCTCCTTTAATTATTTTTATTTAAGCTATTTTAATTGAACGTAATTACTTGAAAAAAAAAGCCCGACTACATTTTGAATGAAACCTCCATGAGTAGGTACTTTATTGGATGGACTTCTCTAGTAATTAGAAATAGCTTTTTGTCCGCCCCTGAATTAAGTCGTTCATTAATTTCCTAATTACTTTTTACATAGCCATTAAAATTTTATTACATTTCCACCCTCTTCGAGGACCGTTCCCAACACCTCAAGGTAATATAATCAGTGTTGTCAGTGTAAAATTTTGCAATACTTAAAGATATTGGTGTTTGTATTTATTAAGCCGCTGAATTTACCGGCAACTATTTACAGACCCCTTGAAAATTCTTCGAGTTTATTAAAATATACAAAATTATTAAGTACAAAACACAGTTTACAGCTTTTAAGCTTGTTCTAACACTAGTATTGTGTGAAAAGACTTAAAATTATGACAAGTGAAGACAAGACCTTCAGTTGTCGCGCTGCGAAAGACGATTATTAAATAAATTTGAAAATTGTAAGGTTTGTATTCAATTAAGTTAACAAAAAATTGCGATTTATCTTTATTATACAATTACCGAATATGTGCAAAACTCAATAGGTAACTCGCGCGATGCATTTCAAGATCTTATGTTGTATATCAACGGGTTTTTTTTAAATGAATTCATCCAAAGCTAGTCCTCTATGCTGTAGCTCAGTGGAGATACCTTGTTTTGACATGTCCCCGTGGAAAGTAGGCCGCGTCGTGTGTGGCGGTCCGTCGCGATAGGCCGTCACCACTGAGGGTTACGTCCGTGGAGATTGTTTTTGTTTATTTTAAGACCGCGTTTGTTTTCGGCTGTAAAGAGGTTTTGTGTAGTTGATGATGGCCTCTTTCGTGTGAACTTCTTTTTAATGACGAAAAGAGGTACGACGCCTTGTTCGTAGGCTTTCATTCGAATTTTGAAATTGAATTTGGAAATATGTCTGTTTTCGAATTTGATTAGTGGGCTATTTAATTTAGTATTTAGGCGATCGCTGCTAATTAAATAGTTTTTAATGTTACTGAATGTCAAAACACGTTAGATTTATTACTCATTTATTTATACCACCAAAAACACACAATAAAGACACGAGAGTGCACAATTTTACAACTGTTTAAGTAGCCCAATTATCTGCCACAGCTGGGCTAAAGCATCCCCTTTAGTTCTCCAATCCGCTAGTAGTCGCCTTCTGCCAACCCGGTAGAAAGGTAGTGAGATCGTCCCGCCATCTCCGCTTGGGCCATCCGCATTTGCGATACCCGTCGCATGGTACCCAGCGAGTGGCAAGTTTTTCTCACAGGTCCCATACGGCTCACGGGGCTCGCCCAATTCCAATTCAGCTTCGCGGTCTGAGCTCCAAAATCGACAATATTGGTTCCGGAGTTTTCAATTCTCTTCACATCTAGAATACTACGCTCACTACCCGCTGACGAACTTTGAGTCCGGGATGTTTGATGCTCGGTCAAAGATTAGGTCTGGGCACCGTAAGTTAGGACAGACAGGATGCACAAAAATATTAGCGTATATCGCAAGCTCATTCTGAGTTTGTTCAAGCTATTTGCCGAGCATAGCACTTTTATTATACTATTTCCAACAACATGTTAAGCTGGTGACTACTAAACCCAATCCACAGATAAACCTAGTCGGTTTCGGGGGATGGGATGCATTATATTGAATGTATTTTTTTCTTACTTTGAATAAATAAATAAAAAAAAAATACACAAAAAAAAATCTCCAAGAATATTTTCTTGGGGAATATTTAGCCCTGATTTGACAATTTTACATGGAATTTACATGACATTACAATACAAAAACCCTAAGGGTTCCGCGAAAATTATGTTTTCGATATCTTTTATTGAATATTTGTATATTTTTTGCGGCTGCTGGACAATGCAGTGTCAAGTGTGTAAAACGTGCATGCACTTTTATGTTTTAGATCCAGACATAAATACACAATGAAAACCGTTGTCAAGTAGGTAGCGGACTCGATATTATGTGTTGAAACTGGAAATATGTTATTATCACGTTTTTAGTTTAGAAACATACCACATTTATATTTTAGATTCAGATATGACAATGAAAACCATTGTCGAGTAGGCAGTGGACTCGATATTATTTGTTGGGATAGGAAACACGTTATTGATAATTCTTTATCTCGATTGCTTACTAGTACCACATAGGAAAGCTAGTACTTACGTTAGAATAAACCAACCATTATGAGAAAACAAAAGTAAACGTATTAAGGGATTCTCTTTGTAATAGAGATTCTTGTGACAGTATCCATTTCCAGAGAAAAAGGAAAGCGTATTTTTGTTGGAGAGAAATATAACAGTCTTTCTTACACGCCAAATATTGTTGAAATTTTCTAACCTAATTCTTTAAGCCCTAAGACATTTTTGGTTCATTGCGTAAGAATATATACTGATAGACTCTCTAATAACATTTTTGTTTTGCGTGGCTATCTTACCTTGTATTTGCTTATCTTTGTCAAAGATAGCGAAAGATCTGTTTTCGGACAGTCTGGTTTTGTTGAAAACCTTATTTTGAAACTGACAATTCTCAAAGCAGCACCTCAAGGTGCAATACCCATTCAAGCGTATCAAGCGCTCAGGGCCTAGTCGAACCGAGTGATTAGAATGCTTGAGTTAAGCAACAACAGGCGCGGTCAGGTGCAGGATGAGTGACCGTCCCGTGACTACCTCTAGAGGCATTTTTTCCAAGCGCTTCCGTGCTTCGCAAGGCACGTCAAGCTGTTGGTGCCGGCTGTCGTGTAATGACGGTCGTCAAGCCATGTAAGAATCCTTATGGGCGGCTTGATGTAAGGCCAGCCACTGTCTTACAATCCTCCACCAACCCAGACTTGGCCTCCGTGGTGGAGTATGACCTAACCTTCCTGCGATGCAGAAGGAGACCCGTGGCCCACCAGTGGGGATATACAAGGGTTTATATCGATCGATCGTATGATAAGCCTTTTCACAGAAATTATACACAAGGCTGTAATTTCGTTTTGATAGCTTTATTTCCAATTTTAAGCACGATCAAACCTCAATCGTCGTTCAAACGTATTGGCAAAAGACGTTTGTAAGTAAAAACCAAATAACGTTTGTGTGCTCGTCGAGAGGCTGCCTAAGATTCATGAATTCACAATTGCGTGCACTAACATTTAAACACGTTAAAGCCTTGTGACATTAACCTTTTCTACCCTAATGTATGACAAACTGACTATTTTTACTTTGACAAGGGACTGAAGTGCATACATAAAATAAAAAATAAAATAAAAGAAACCAGCGTGCCGTGGCACACACTTTGAGAAACACTGCTTTAAATGTCAAATTGTACGGTCACTTTTCTTCTCACTCTGTCGGTACAGTGTGTGGTAATCGCGAGTACTCCATGAAGGCTTTTATTACGCTTTGAATAAGAGCGAATATTGAGGAAAAGATATCAGCAGGCGACGCTGCCTGTATCTTCACTGTACAGTCATGCGATGATCCATTTTAATCTCAACCAGTAAACAGAGAACAAAGGCTATCCGACATCAAACAAATCCTTTGCCGTGTAATAAGATTGTATCTGTTAAAAGTGTTTTAAGGCGTATGCGATAGCATAGAGTGATATGAAATAATATTTCATTTTTATTAAAACCTAGTTGACCCCGCGAACTTCGTACCGCATAACATTTTTTTTCTCTCCGTGAGAACCATCCTCGTACCTCAAGGGATATTCTTAAAAATTATTACTGAAATCGGTTCAACTGTTCTTCAGATTTGCAGTTACCAACACATTCAGCGATTCATTTTTATATTACAGAGGATACATAGATTCCATATTTAATTAATATATTCCGATAAAGTATAGTGGCGGTCTAGCGCCTTCAATTACTATCACTGGAAGCTTCTATTAAAATTTTTTTGTTGACCGAGTTAAAAAAAGGAGAAGATAAATAGATAAAATATTCTTTATTGCATGTACAACAGGGATTACATAAGAGACTTAAAAAATAACAGTACAGCACAAGTGGCGGCCTTATTACTAAAAGTAATTTCTTCCAGACAACCATTTACGGAAAAGAAGAAACGGAAACTGATTGACGGATAGTCGGCGCAACTAAACAATATTAGGACAGTATTATTTTATAGTTGATACACATACATAAACGGTACATAAATAAGAGAAGGTTAGGAGAAGGTTCTCAATTTGACGCATTTGGCTTTTTTGCTACGTTATCCCATTTTTTTTGTATAGCCTATAAATGTCTCACGGCGCCTGTCTCACTGCGGGGCACAGGCCTTCTCCCAGAGAGAGAGAGAGAGTATATTTTTAATTACCACGCGCGCCCACCGCGGATTGGCAATTTCAAGCGCTGAGGTATTTGAACACCGTAGTTACTCAGGTTTCCTCAAGATGTTTTTATTCACGGTTAGCGAGTGGGACTGCTCCTATAACTTCACAAATGTACATATCTTAGAACGTTATTACATAACCCCGTCAAATTATTAAGGACATTGACAGTTAAATTTTTTAGTTCGAGCAGTTTTCATTAGTATAATTGAGTTAATCATTTATTGATAGTTAAGTACGAAAGATCATTAATTCTACGTTAACGCAGTGCGTAGAGATTAAGCCTATAAGTACTTTAAGTTTCTAAGAGAAGGCCTACATCCCTTAGTAGGACTTCAATAAACTGCTTATTTTATGTTGTAATTGTTATGAACAATCAAAAAAATAAAACTTTCTTGTTGGATTATATTCTTTGTAATGCATTAACCCGTGCTAAGGACAATTTTAAAAACCTATTTAGAGAGGCATGGGTGGAATTTTAAGTCTCTAAATAGGTTTCTTTTTCTTGTTGGATCTATCAATATAAACGTTTGTAAATTAGCGAACCGTTGACCAAAACGCAGTTGGTCCGAACGTCCTACAAGGTATTTATATTAAAAATACCCGTACATTCGCTACCTTAGGTACAACTAATTTAAATACCTGGCAGGACGTTCTAAAAGCTTTTGGTCGCAATTTACTGATGTCGAAGAATCCCCGTCTAATTGCCGTTGAGTAATTTAGTTACAGAAAAATGTAAATGAAAAGAAGTTTCAAATTTGCCCCTTAGCTCGAGCTGTTACACTGAAAAAAGTGTATTAAAGTTAAAGTTAAAAATCTTAAAGGCATTCTTTCTGGTTCTGGTTCCTACGTCACAGGGCATCCTAGTGTGACATCCTAGTCATCATCATCATCAACCCATTATGTCCCCACCATGGGACGCTCTTCTCTAAGGAAGGTATAGGCTCCACCACGGAGGCTAAGTCCGGATTGGTGGAGACTTGCAAGACTAGTGGCTGGTCTTACTTACAATGTATGTGCTTGTATGTAAATGTTAAATGTCTAAGCTTTTCTCCCGTTCAAAATAGGAAACTGACTTAGCAGTTTATTTTTAAAAACCTATTTAGAGGCTAAAAATTCCACCCATGCCGGGATTCGAACCCGCGTCCTCTGGCTATCCGTGCCAGCTTATTTTTACTAAAGAAAATGCAGTGGAAACTTTTTTTGGTATTTTTCAGATAATAATTATGTGGTTTTGCATATGAAACTTTTTGAACATTTTTATTCGCGTTTCTTACACCTCTCGAATAACTACGGTTTCTATTCAATTAAGGCCACCTATAAACTCCAATTTTCAGTTATAAAGTGCATTTCACGGAACGCAAGCTTGTTAGTTTGTAGTGGCACTTAAAGGGGCTGGCCCTAGTCCCGACATGTGTACATTTGGCTTTTACGTTATGTAACATGAGCCACAAGGAAATACACTTTTAGATTTTACGGTTATCTGAACAAAAAGACTTTTTATTGGCTCTTTCATTCAGTGACAGCTTTTGGAATCAACTAAGAGAGCTGGGATAACTTCGAACTTCTTCTATACAGGTGTCTTTGTCTACAGAAAACTTATCCCATGTTTCGTAGTTGATCACAAAGGCGAAGCAAAGCAAAAGCAGATCCAACTAGATAAAGAAGGATTTGTATCTGAAGACCCGATTCCAGGTGCTCAATTTCTATACTGTTTTACAAAGAGCTAAACATACCTAAGGTACGAAACGAAATAAATACCAACCTTACAGGAACCAGAGGCAGAGGATTACAAAAACCCTAACGTCTTGGCATCATTTTATTGACAAATCCAATAAAATCCAAATGGCAGGATTCTAACGTTTTATCAACCAACGTACCTCGTTGACTGTACAAAATGCCTTGTATGTTGGTTAGCGGCGCCATAGGGGGACTCAATTAGTGACGCTTTCAAGTCCAAACGTCAGGTCTCTTATCGCCACTTAAGCCACTCGTATCTTTGTAGCAAACGCCTTTGCAGTGTATTTTTTCGCGTCTTTCTGTGAGCTTGACATGTTTCACGAAATTACGTAGATAAGATAAGAATATTCTTTACTGTACGCACCAGAAAATAATTATAAAGAAGACAGTAGATATGTTTTTGATCTGTCAGAATAGTGTCAAGTTCATATTATTATCCTGATCTCTGTCTTTGGCATACAGGCGTGTGTTTTTATGTGTGTATCTAAATTGGAACGGTCTTAGTGGTTGTAAATATGCTGATTTCAAATAGTTCAGCTAGGAGTACAAGTTGGTTGATTCAGGAATCATGGTCGAGGTTGAGAATGACTTCAGTGATCCGTGTGATATGATTGGTCCTGTATAAAGCAGATGTTGGTATGAAATTATGATATTACGGCAGTAATCGCTTATTATTATGATCACAGATTTGTAACGAAATTCACGTAATCAGTGTGAAGAGCACGCTGAAATTTAATTCCAAAATTGGAAGATCCAGAATTTCCAACAAACTGGAACACTAAAGTAATCAAACTAAACAATCAGAAAGGATTAAAACAGAATAGGACTTTTATTAATCCATCAGAGTCGACAACGGTTTACGGTTTTGCTTTTCAGGTCCTATCAGGACCACACAGGCTGACGTTAAATACCTGAACACAGACTCGACGAGTTGAACGTAATACGATAATGACTTTTAGATATGGCACTCATGCCAGTTGCATTTCTGTAGCTAGTTAACTAGTCCCAATTAAAAATTTTCCTTCATGACTCAAGAAATAAAACCTAATGGAGAACTTGCAAAAAATATACAATTGATCTCATTGACAGGTCACGTAAAATAATATTTCTGTTCATAAACATGAACTATCCAAAAGCGATTCAATTCAATCTTTTATTGCCATAATTTACAGGATGTTAAGATGTTGCTTAGAGTTAATATTGCACTGTGTAATTTTACCGATACGGCATAGCAACGGTGAATACGCTGATTCTAATTGCGTGCTACAAATAAGGAATAAACTTCCCCGTCACAAGGTGCTATTCAAGTTCAAGCAAGGGCAAGTTCCTCATTATTGATCGATCCTTTCATCTTTATCGTCAATCGTGACAGTTTAGTGAGGCATATTTCACGAGAATCACGATCTACTTTTTACTTATTTCGAAATTATTGTTATGACTTAAGTAAACGTTTTAAAGTAAAAAATAAGTGGAATAGTGTTTAAAGGACCAAATAAAATCAATACACTCTAAAAGTGAAAATAAAAATATAGTAAGTGACTAACAAATTTTAAGGCAACTTCCAACTCCTAAACTAGGATTAACCTGTATTTTAGGAGTTGGACCGCTTTCAACGATTGACTTACATCACAGTTACATTAAGTAAAATATTAATGGCAAGTAATTTTTTAGTAGACCCTCCCCAGAGGCGGCGATGATCTGGGCGCAGTAATTGGCTTATAGGTAGTTTTTTAATGTAATTAATTTATACATTATAGTTAGGTTTTTTTTGTTAGTATTTAAATTTACCTTATAATTAGTAATACATATTTAGTTATTTTCTTTACAAAAACCTATTTAGAGGCAATAAATTCCACCCATGCCGGAATTCGAACCCGCGACCTCTGGCTATCCGTGCCAGATTATATACTAAAAATGGAAAATGAAAACAAAACACTCGAAACAGAAAAAACCAAACAAAAAAAAAAAACTAAAAGAATAAGCCGCCCCGGGACACATCCGACCCAAAGGTTCCCACTACGCTAGCGGCTATTTATTTAGTCGGCTATTGTCTTTGGTATACGGGAAGAAATACTGTGATTTTGTTTGCTCATACCACGGAGCTCATACTAGGTCATTTATTCATCTTATTAAATTAAGTACCTAATATCAACCCCTATAGTAAATTTCATGACTTTAAATAGAGACCACCAAACCCAAATGAATCGGCACAGTCATAATATCTCTGGCGGAAATTTCGGTCTCTAAGTTGGTGGGCACTTTGTACTATATTGAGGTGGCAAATAAAAGGCGGTCAGAGTTGTGAAACTAGTAAACAAGTGCCCTAACGGTCCCGAAAACGACGTGGAACAACCGGGAACGCCCAGTACAACTATTTACTTGCAATGCAGTCAGGTTTGGAATAGAATAATATGGGCACCGTATGTTTATGACAAAAGATATGCATGTTATGGAGTTGTACAAATGACATCCCATCTCTGTGTCTACCCTGAAGCTCCACAGTGCACTCAGCAGGATCTCTTGGAGGCATCACCCAGCGCAATCGCAGTTTTGGGAGCGATATGTGGGAATATCGCCGCTTTCGACGTGAAAGAAGAAGAAGAAAATAAATACATGGTAATAAACTAAAAAGCTTAGATAGACAGATTGATAGAATATTATTATTATTATTTCTTATGGATATAGCAACCAGCCGATGCCCACAAATTCTGCCAAAGTCACGTCTTGACACGAAATGAGCAACTCTTTATTGTACACAGATATTACAGTGACAGTTTACTTTTTTCTGGGATTGTAGCAATAAGTGGGTACCAGACTCAGCCTATTTCTGTAACACTGGTATTCTGTAAGGCACGTGGTGATATTCACGAGAGTCAACAGAAACAGAAATTCTTATTTTAATTTAACGAAAATTTACCATTTCCCCACTAAAAAGCTCACTCCCGGACAACAGTAAATAAACAAGACTTTTTAATACAATTTTGGTGTTTGCATTTAGAACACACCAATATATTCAACCTTCAACACAATGCTACAACCTCCTTAATGCTCAAAATACTCCAAAAGAGTACGGAGAGTACATGACATACAAATCAATCTCAAAAGTCATGACATACATGACTTTTGAGATTGATTTTTGACAAAGAGTATAAAATAAAAACTATTAGATACGTGTAGGCTAAATAAATAAATAGCATATATCTCGGTAAGTGAGAACAAGAGTTCGGAGAGCTGAGAATTTATCGTAGGGTAAGATAAATATGGCACACCAACGTTTGCGGCGCCAGCTAATACCATATAATATTAATATGGACTGCTATATTTACAGAATGTTTAGTTAAGGAATAAATAATATTGACGTTTTCGTGTTGAATTTCCCATCCTTATTGATATCTACTTTTGTCTATGACCCCTATATAACTATGACTTTCTATATGCAACCTAGTACGATTGTAAAATTTCGGGTGTACGACTACACTGCAGTTGTCCCTTTCTGGCATAAAGAATCATCGTAAGAGTAACAAGGAAAGCTATTTAATAATTACTTTTTATTTTACGGCTCCTATGCTTTAGTTATTATTCTGAGGCCTATATACATCCCATAGAGCAAAAGGCCTCCTCTCAGAGAGATGAGCTTAATCACCACGCATGCCCAACACGGATTGGCAATTTGAAGCGCTGCGGTACTGTGGCGGAGGCATGTTTACACCTCAGCGTTCATTAAATATTCTCAACAACCATATTTGTAAATGTTGATCTGTGCTACACATGAAATAATGCCAAAAGTTAAGAACCGAACTCGTTAGTACAGTGCTACACAAGAAATAAGTCTCGCGGATGTACCTGCGCACATGACCAAATTTTGGATGTGCGGCAAGTTGAACGACCAATCAGATAGTTTAATTATATGGCAGGCCGCGCGCCTTTGTTGCTATTGTTTGATTCAACGTCATCGATGCAGGTGACTATTATTTTGGCAATATTAGCGTGAGCGAAACAGGTAGCACTACTGCGGCAATCAATTCTGCACCTTAACCGTATCGGTTAAAGATCATGTTGAATGTACTTATAGCTTCGGGTACTTTCGTTACACTTCTTCCTAGTCTGCGCGAACGTAGATTCCCGAAGGGACTTTTATGGTGTGTAGTACTGTACCTATCTTTTAATCCAAACACATCTTCTACGTCTCCGAAACCAAAGCGTATAGGAATGTAAGCCCTTGCATTGGACAAAGATTGGTCTGTTAAAATTTAAGACCACGCAAGTTAGCACCCGAGTAATCTCTTTACTAATTTTTTTGTTCGTTTTGTTAGTTTCCTTCAGATTCAGAGATCTTTGTAATTTAGGGATTTTTACAACGCAGTCGTTAACTCTGTTTATTCGGGAAACAGAACATTATAACCGGAAAATTACATCCTTCGGGACCTCACCTCGGGTATTGTTAGAGAAAATAGTACTAGCTTGATTTGGTTTTTATCCCATTTGTTTCGGTTATTTTGGTAGTGTTAATTACTGAGCACAATCAACGATATTTACGCACGCTCAAAAAATCCTCGCTGCTGATGAGTACAAGCGTCTTTTATTCTGTTACATTTACCTATGTAATTGCGACCATTGCATTTTATTTCATAATCGCAGCCACGAAACATGTGGTCATCCATAATACTGAGGAACAAAACTATCGGCTACCTTGCACTTACACCACAATAGCTTTCTTTGTAATAGTATTTCGTATTTCCCTTATGATGTACGCATGATGTCTTTGAACCTTTTCTCATCTGCGCTACAAAAATACAAGTTCTGTTGTTCGTGACATACATTATTTTACCATACTTTTGTTGTGGCAACATTGTTTTACACTCTTGTTAGTATTCGTTGCTAGTATTGTAAAGTGAGTTGTTTTGCTGTTTTTTTAAACAAACCACGTGTTCCGACGCGCAGTTTGTCTCACTTTATAATTTAATTTAAAAATAGTAAAGGACTGAAAATCAGCACTACGGGCTCACTCCTTCAGCACAACGCTCAATCAGCTGCCTTTTGTGGCAATTTAGACACACCGCAGGTTAAATCTGTGTTTTTTTTGTTTCGTTTAATGTATTTGGTTTATTTCTGTTGTGCTCATATTATGTCAATTTATCTATTTATTTTGTTTCTGTGATGTGTCTTGTTGTAATAACAAATATCGTTTTTCCTTCCTTTTCTTTAATCGTCGGTTTTAATCAAAATCATCCGCATCCAAAATACAAAATACAGCCCATTAAGCTACAGTCTGTTAGCTTTTAGAATATACCTGAGGCTCTAGAGTAGGTTTCAGTTTTCGCCGAAAGCACACGAGTGTAATACTACTTCTTGCTCTGTATAAAACTTTTCTTCACTATTTTGTAAAGTTATAAATGACAATACAAAATAAACGTTATCTTATATATAGCGTATACGATTCTATCAGATAGTAGCCGAGGTATATTCTAAAAACTAACAGGCTGTATATGTGTGTGCTACATACCTTTTGGTTCTTCGAGCCAGAGAAAAAGCTTGCTATCTTTAGTGCAGTGTAAACACACCACCGCTAACCGTTGACAGACAGCCGCCTTGTTAACACGCATCACTGTAATTACAAGCGTAAGATAAGCCAAACCTGATATCCCCCGCGTGGGCTCTATCTGACGATAACAGATTACCGGAAAATTATACGGTACGTGCAAATTTTACGGGCCATTTGTTGGATCCGGGTGCTTTTCTCAAGGGAGAAAAGTTGCGCAGCAACGCTCAAAAGTTTGCGGAGGAAATAGGCACGTTCTTGAATTTGATTGGATTTGGCGACTAATTCAGGGTTACTTTACTAATGCGCAGTTCTGGAAACATGCGAATTAGAGTAGTTTGATTTGCGACTTTTGGTCTCATGATTTCACTGACTGTAAACTTGTCTCGGACAATATTTGAAACCTTAATGTGGATTGAGTCAAAAGTAGCACCAGATTATAAAATTAGATATTTTTTTTGTTTGTTTGCTCTAGTCATTGACAAAGAAAATTGGCATAAAAGATGAAAACGAACTTGTTAAGACTTATTTAACTGTGTACGGTTATAAGGCGTAGAAATAAATCCCTCAAAATTGTAAGATGAAAAATTACTAAGTTTGTAATATTAAATTTATGAATTACAATACAATTCAATCTTATTATGAATCTATGAAAGCACGCTCATTCATAGCTCGTTTAATAAGTATGGGTAATTTTATCTAATAAGATGTATTTATATGAAATATCTGATGTCAATGCTGACATGACAAACTAATGATCTGACTACTTTGCCCGTACAGACTTCAAGCATAGCCTATTCTATAACGACTTTTTTTAAATGTACCTTATAGAAAGAAAGAGAGAGTACGGGCTTTATTACCACGCGTGCACTATGCACTATGCAAACCTAGTGATTGGAATAAATTACTTGGTTAAGCAACAACAGGCGCGGTCAGGTACGGGATGGGTGAGCGTCCCGTGACTACCGCTAGTGGCTTTTTTCCGAGCGCTTTCGTGCTTCGCAAGGCACGTTAAGCCGTTGGTGCCGGCTGTCATGTCATGGCAGTCGTAAAGCCATGTCAGAGGCCTTATGGGCGGTTTGATAACTTCTGACAGTAAGGCCCGCCACTGTCATACAATCCTCCACCAACCCGAACTTTGCCCCCGTGGTGGAGTATGGCCTAACCTTCCTGCGATACAGGAAAAGACCCGTGCCACAGCAGTGGGGACATGCAAGGGTTGATAACGACGATAACGTGCACTAGGTAGTTCCTTAGGCACTCGGGTTTTTCTTCCTGTTTTCCTTCCAGTATCCAGTGGTATTGCTACCATGATTTCACAAATTATTTCAACTTAGAAAGCAAAGTCGTTGCTACAATCCGGGATTCGGCCCCACGACCTCGCGATGGAGTAGCCGGTGTACTGTCACTCCACTACCACCGCTCCTACGAAATTTTTAAACCCAAACTCGTGATGCAGAGTACATCGCCATCACTTTTGTACTAACCTGATAAATGCCCCAAATACGTCGTATTGTGACAACTTTCACTTTGGCTCTACCAAATCCTCAGTTGTTGTTCAATATTTGCTTCTGCATCGTGAGTGATAAGAGCTAAGTATTTGTATGAGTCGTAAACTTGATACGCACCCCGCACCCATAAGTGGTTTATTACGGTATGGGTGTGGCAGTAAAATTACAGTACAGACATAGTGTACTTGTCGTTTGAGTGTGTTTATGCTGTAGGTATGGTACATACACGCGCCAGAGAACCACTAATGTAAAAAAATACATAATATTAAACACATTACAATAAAAAATTATATTTGTTTTGAACCTACAACCTAGAGTCAATAACCTAGACCTTTAAACAAATTCCGTATAACTGCCATTTTTGATAAAGAACTTTGCGCCGACTCAAAGACATCGCCCGACTATCTAGCTGCCGGACTGCTCACTGACCATTGTCTTGTTTTGTTGATTGCCTTTGAGAGAGAGAGAGAGAGCGAGAGAGAGAGAAATAATTTGGTCCAGTTGCCTATCTTCCCTCCTTGCTAGGTATATATTACATATACATTCATTCATGCCTCACCTTGTGTCCCGATCATTTTCATTTCACTCGCGAGACCCTAAAATCAATATTACCACACCTAAAAATTTGATGTAATGATAATGTACACCTAATATTGTAGGTATGACTACAGTATAAACAAAATTTCATTCATCCAATGATGTAATTTATAAAAAGATCAACACCAAGAATAACCAAGGAACCAAAAGCATTTCGAGAAATCCTCCTATTCTTTGCATTTTCAATTTCAGTAGCACTTTTTCCTTGTCATATCAGTATCACATTTGGTCCCCTTCGACTTTGTCACTGTCAATATAATCAACGGGAGTGTACCAAGAAACCCTTTGCGAAATATATGTACATATTTACAATAAGGTCCTGCATTTTGTATGACATGAGGTTGTTTGTGTAGAAAATTTTCCTCGTCTTTTCTATTGGATTATTTTTTATTAAATTGAACTTTCGAAATGGTGTAGGTAATCATTCTTTCTCTCCCTATTCTCAGCTTTTCTACGTATCTTTGAATACAATTTGAAACTAACTGGTTTATTACCTAAAATATTTCTTTGGACGCAATTCCATCCGCGCAAATTTTTCTTTTTTTCCCTTTCGCAGTTCATACAAGGGATCGACAATTTCTTAAAGTAACGTTCTCCTTGTAACATATTTTTCCAAAATTAAATTCATGAATTTTCCTAGAACCCTTTAATCGATCGATCTTCGTTTTGTTTTAGAAAATGACATAAAAATGTATCTTTTACGAAATTTTGTAATTTTTACCCCATTAATGAAATCAAAGGATCAAAAACCAAGGTCAGATAGCATTTGTGCTAAGACAACCGTTTTGTTGTATAGTCCTAGAAACCCTAGAAGTTTATTCCTACAAACTTACTCTTAAAAACGGTTTCAGTCCATTCCCAAAAGTAAGAGTCCAATACTTTGTTTCAACATAATGATATAAGTACGACAATAGTTGTTATTTAACTCTGTTTGGTGGTCTGCAGAGCAATACCAATACAATGTATTGCCAATAGCATAACCCGCGCAAATTGAATAGGCATGTAGTGAGAAGAAGATCGAATCACAAGAATTAAGTTGAACGGGCACAAGAGACTAATTGGAGTTACTGGAGCCCATTAGAATGCAATTTGTTACTAGACTACCAATCCAATACAGTCAATACAACTACCATTACAGTACTAATAGACTCTATTTAACAACTATGCATTTATAGACTCGCTCCCCTGTTGTATGAGCTGACAGGAGGGCGTGTGCGACTCTCGTCGTAGAGATGATGGTCGGTGATTTAAAGATGGTTCAGCTTGTAGATATTTAGTTCCAAGCTTATACCACATTTATTGATAGTAGTGTTCTGCTGAGTGTCGCAATGTGTAAGTCCAATGAGTGTCACAAGCCAACTGAGTTTACAATGTCCTAACTGTGTGAACTGATCATTGTTTAGGGCTACGTCAAAACGGCGCCCTGACAGTACGTTGCTAGCTCGCTTAGACACACCACAGGCGAAATCTATGTTTTTTTTTTGTTTCGTTTATTTGTATATTTGGTTTATTTCTGTTGTGCTCGTGTTGTGTTAATGGTCTGGTTTTTTATTTCTGTGATGTGTCTTGTTGGTATAATAAATATCTTTCTTTCTTCTTTCTTTTTTTCGTGCACCTGGCGATAAGTCTAACGTAATGAAATAAGTGCGAGGTGGAATAAGTTTGCGATGGACCATAACTTCTTTTAACTATTTGGTACGAGTAATTGGAGTAGTCTGAAGAATTGTAAGACACATGCCGCGTCCCGAAACCCGAAATACGTCATATACTACCTACCTCCATGCGAAAAAGTCATTTGTACAAGTTATTTATCGTGCATTATACCTCGCAAGAAGGCGGCCTGATGGTGGCAGGTGCCTAAATAATTCACCGGGTAGCACCGAACTCAATTGGCTAATACAATTGGTAAGCCCCGCGCCCTGGCACTACGAGTATTGAGTGTAGGGTCAGTTTTTTGGCGCTATTTGGATATTGATAATTTTTACTGTCACTGATTCTACGTTTTTTTAGGTTCTTAGTCGTGGTCCCACTTTTTTCAAAGACGATCTTAAATATATCGTACACGGCTGTACCCCGCGGTGTTGCTTGCGGTTTATCGATTTTCCCATAGGAATAAGATAATTTGGCGCAGTAAAATGTTGCCATGTGTTAATCCAGGGTGTCAACTAACTCCATACTTAATTTTATTAAAATCACTCCAGCCGTTTAGACGTGAAGTAATTAAATTATTAATTTGTGAGTTTGATGACCATGGAAACCTTAAGTGTGATAAAGCTAGTTGCAGCGACAAGTTAAGCAAAAGGGCAACTTCGGAAGTTGCCCCTTTAGTACCCTTGCAAATTCTAGTTTTTCCATTTATAACATAGGCGACGAAACTGTTGCGGAGGCGGCATATCGCATGTGTTTACCGACGCATGTTTCCTTTATATAGGTCCGGTTCGGGTGACCTTTTTGTTTGGAAAAACAATCCCTTTTTACGTAATGTGCAATGAATATGCTGTTTGCGTGTTAACAAGACCACTGTAACTTATTTTCGCATTTCTAGAATCCTTTAAGTAAGATTGATTGACGTCTCTCTTTCTATGCTACTTTGAATAAAACCTTTCCATATTTAATTTCATTTCTTAGGTTATCTTATTATCATTAGTAAGGGTGCCTTAAAGGGCCTTACCTTGTCTTTCGTCGACATGTAAAATTTCACCCATGCCGGGATTCGAACCCGCGACCTCTGGTCCTCCGTGCCAGCGCTCTTTCCAACTGAGCTAATAGGCTACTCACCGGCATCAGTGAAATTTGGAACCTCTTTACAATATTCTCTGTATTACGTACAGGCAGCGACATCTGGTTGAAGTAATTTGCATCACTTCTCTTTAGCACGGGTTAATGCATAAAAAAAAAATGTAATGTTAAATTAATGTTTTTACCCCAGTCTGAACTGTAGTTGTTTATGTTTTTTTTATTTTTATTTATTTATTTTATTATGTCTACCAACACTTTTTGTATCTTAACATGCGTAACAAGTAACTTAAGTCTAGGCTGAGTCTTCATACAAAAACCAATTAAAGGTAAACACCACATGCGTTACTTTTTTTATCTTAAAATAGAGTATAAATAAAAACAAAAAGGCACGTATTGTATAAAAAGCTTAGGGATCTCCAATCAAGTGGTCGCAAAATATATTATTTTTTAATTTCCAAATGTTGTCATTAAACAAATCAAAACTACCGCTGTAGTGATTTGCCAATTCGCAGAGTCTAGGAACAGCAGAGTTAGCTCCGAGAACCGAACGACGCAAGGGAGGGCATAAAGGTGTTATGGGATTTCGGGGATTGTTTCGGGGTACCCTAAGGTTCAATTTTTCAAGTAAAAGAGGGCAGTCGATTTTATTGTTTAAGTTGTTATGCAGGAATTTTAAATCGAGAAAATCTAACCTTTTAGACATAGGCGATATGCCAAAATGTTCTAACCTTTGATGATATGCCCCCAATTTTTTACTTAACCCAACAGAGTAGACTAAGTGCCACATAAACCTCTTTTGTACCCTCTCTATTCGTAGCATATGTACTGCGTAGTGAGGGCGCCATACTACACTACCATATTCCAGTATACTCCGCACCAAACTATTATTAAGGAGTATTTTCGTTCTACTGTTCCTAAATACCTTACCGTTTCTTAACACAAACCCTAACATTCGTGATGCTTTTTTTACTATATTGTCAACCTGTGGTACAAATGTTAATTTACTGTCAAACAGAACTCCTAAATCCCTTATTAGGTCTGTCTTTTGTAGTTTAATACCGTCTATAGAATAGTGAAACAGCGTCAGATTTTTTTTACGCGAAAATGTGACTTGTGAGCACTTTTTAGGGTTAAGTTGCATTCCATTAATGTAACACCATTTGCTTAACCTGAGCAGATCATCTTGCAGTAGGTCAGCATCGTTGGTAGATTGTATTACGCGTAATGTTTTTAGGTAATCAGCGTATAAGAAGGGCGAAGAATTTGTGAAGCATTTAGGAATGTCATTTATAAACAAATTGAAAAGGATTTGGCCCAAATGTGAACTTGTGGTACACCGAAAATAATGACATGTTGATCAGATTGGAAACCATTAACGACTACGTAAAAGGATCTATTTTTTAGGTATGATTACGCCAACGCGATTCTCCTACGCCAAGGTAGGAGTTTCTTTATTAGTACATAATGTAGAACCTTGTCGAATGCCTTACAGAAATCTGTATATATTACGTCGGCTTAACTTTTTTGATCTAAGGTTTCAACCACTATGTTTTCGAATGTAACGAGATTAGTAAGTGTTGACCTCGCAGCCAGAAAATCATGCTGATGGTTACTAAATATCTGCTTGCAATAAGATTGCAAGTAGGGGCAAATCAAAGATTCAAAGACTTTCCCAAAAATGCACAATAATGATATTGGTCTGTAATTACTGACCATATTTGACTCCCCACCTTTAGGAATAGGTACGACCCTTGCCGTTCACCATTGCGATGGACATATTCCAGTCCTTAACGATTCATTAAAAATTAGTAGTAAGGGGTCCACCAGATTCTCTGCGCATAGTTTAATAAAGAGTGGCGGGAAATCGTCAGGGCCAGGCCCTTTACTATCATTGAGAAGTTTTAGTTTTTTTAAATATTTCTTCACGATTGAGTTTTAGACCGGCAAAACTATCGTGGTGCGAATACACAGATGTTTGGTTAAGATGATCAGTCTCCAGTTTAGTGTCATTATAGACGGAGGCGAAGTATGATGCAAATACCTGGCACACTTCCTCTTCGCTTGTTTCTATATGAGAATCATGGTTAATCATATTAGGAAATGTACTGTGCCCATTTCGTTTTCCTTTTATAAATGACCAAAAAAGTTTTGGATTCTTACCTATGTTATCTTCTATGCCTTTAATATACCGCCTAAAGCAAGATGTCGCGAGTGTCACGCATCTGCTCTTAAGCAAGTCGAATGAAAATTTATCCATCGGATTTTTATATTTGCTAAGTCGTCGTCTGATGTTATTTTTTTCACGTAGTAGATTAATAAGTTGTACCGTGAACCAAGGGGGATACTTCTGTTTTGCATGATTTTTTAATGGTACGTATTTTATTATAATAGTCCTTATTAGTATAGTCCTCCAGAGCTTTAACATGTTCACACACGCCATCTTCGGGCTTAAATATATCTGTCCAGCTAATTTCACTAAGATTCCTGTTGATTGCCTTGTAGTCTGCTTTATAAAAGTTATACCTTGGTTTTTCTTTATTATATAAAATATTTTTTCGATAAACATTACACATTTTAAAGACCAACGGTGGATGAGGAGAGTCAATTTTAGACAAAACATCATTTGCGAGGTGAGTCGGACAATTTGGAGCATTTGTAAGTACCAAATCTAAGATATTACCACTCGTGTTTAAAATATTGTTAACCTGACTCAGGTCATTAAGTGTCATAAAATCGTTTAGCATTACCTCCATCGTAGACTCTGCAGAATGGTTTTCGTTAGTAGAATTCTTATTTGACCACTTTATTTTACCAAGATTAAAGTCCCCTACTATGCAGTTAAAACTTTCCTTTGTGAGGGATTCAAAGTTTCGGTTACAGTTCGTCAAAAACTTGTCCAGCAATGAAAGAGTCACCGGCGGTGCGAGATACACTGTACATATATTTATTTGTTTGACTGAATTAAAAAAAGGAATTTCTATGCGAACCCAAAGATCTTCACAATTACTTTCAAATTGTTTTACCCTTTTGGAGTTATACTTATTTAACACAGAAATTAAAACTCCCCCGCCATCAGACTTCTTGCTTGTTGTTTTATCTCTGTCACGCCTGTAAACCGTATATTTGTTATCAAATAACTCCTGGCTAAATATATTTTAAATGTTAAAGCCTGTTAGAGGTATTTTCTCGTGAAAGCTTAAGTATTGATAATATTTGGTGTCTATGTCTAATTAGCATCTGGGCAGCCTATTAATAAACCACCTCACAAAGCTAATTGGATCAATAATTACTATCGCTTCCAATTAGACGGGTATCGTGAAGAGAATAATTAATTTCACCTCGATACCTATATGTTCATTATCGCTTAACCCGCAATACGTGCGGTAGCGGATTAGGGGGTTCCAGCAGTAACGATAGCGTCAACGATGTAAAAAACTCATATCTTTAAAAAGATCACTTTTGTAAAAAGTGTCATTACAATCTCTCAATTCCTTAGTAGCGACGTAAGGCTTTCAAAACATCATCGGCTGATTTCGTGCCTTCTATTCGAGCTTAATAATATTTGTCTCGATGCTGGTGGCTTCCTGACTTTGCTTAGTGAGACACTTAGGATAATACAATCTCATACATTTTTGTATGAATATAATTATAATAATGTTAACTCACCAATGGAGAACGCTTCGTGGCATACAAGAAAATCTATCAAAGAAGTTTTTAACAGTTGAATGAATTCTGTTGAAAAAATCGTATAATTTATTTCATTCAGAAGTTAAAGGGGCAGGTTGTGTTTACATAATTCAACCTTTTGCCTTTAACAAATGACGACAGCCCGCATTTTATAACAGTCCCAGACAGTTCTTATTTCGAAAATAAAACAGTGTTAATTTTAGCCGACAATGCCCGCGAAAGCTCTATTTTTACCCTCTATTTTAGCTCCACTTGGCACGAGGCCAGACTCACAAAGTGTTTACTTTCATTCAGAAGTTCACTAAGTACTGAAGTCCCAAATGCACACGTGCACTAAATAATTGTCTGAGTATGCTCTCAATCATGTGTAGTGATTTTTAGGACGCGCGACCGAGTACCTGGGATACTGAAAGCTATAACAAACTTATACTTAATTTATATTATCATACAATAAAATAGTAAAATTAAATTTTTATTTTATAGATATCTACAGTAATAGGTACAGTTAAAATAAACAATAGGTACTTAATAATTTGTAGCTACATGCAGCCAATGATGGATTTTACTATGTAGTTTGGAAATTATACTATAAAGAAAAATTTTATGATTAAAAAAATATATTATTTAAATAAATCTTTTCTATATATTTTTTTTAATAACTTTATATTTTTTATTAATGAAAATAAAATATGTTTTGCTAAATTACATAATAAACAAACTTTTTCACTAGGCGTAACACTGTTTACAATTGAGAAATCTAAAGAATGAAATTAAGTTGCTAATTATGAAATGAAGACTTAATATTTGTATTTGTAAATATCTATTAAAGCAATGAGACCTGCTTGGAACTATACCACGGTCCTTTTTCGCTGAGTACTAACGCCGTAAGCCATCATGTATTCAGAGAGTATCTGAAAATAACTCAACATAGCTTAAATCAATATTGGCGGGACCTATACGCTCACGATACAATTACACAACTTGTTCCGTCTGGAAAGTTTAATGATTCTGTTCTTGTTCTAGAGTTTATACACCAAAATATTATATTTCATAAACTTTCTAATGAGATAATTCTGTAATACGTGTTTACAGTTAAAATGAACTTAAGTAATAATTTCTGGGACAAATTACCTGTTCTGTGCTATTCTAACAGCTGTTCTAATACAGGTGATGATTTTATTTACCTATTTACAAAATCTGTTGTTAGAAATGTTTCATGTTAGCTAGTAGGAAACTACACTTAGTGCTGATGATAACCGTTTGAAAGAAGAAAATATATAAATACTCTAAACTAAGAATGATAACTAAAACGTTCTTAATGAATCATACAAATAATAATAACATGTTTGCGCCGGCCAAAAAGTTTGTAACCTTCTTGCTAGTTGTAACTTATTGTTTTCCTATAAAACGTTTCTTGTTTTTCTTCTTGTAAAATGTTTTCCTATAAATCGTCTATTGTTTTCCATCTTGTTAGTGGTAGCGTAAACAACATGTAATTTTTATTATAGAACCCTTCGATTCTATAGCCAAGCCGTGGTAGTATTAGGGAATTTACAGAAAATATTTTAATTCGGCCACAAAAGATTTGTTTTCTGAGTAAGATTATGAATTCATATCATTCATGATCATTCACTGCCGTTTATGAAATGGTTGCAAGTTTGAGTCCAAACAAATTTCTTCATTGCTGCTTCTGTGCGGAGCCAACCGAACCGCGGGTTTCCTCACACTTTTTTTCCTTCACCGTTAGCGTGTAGTATTGCGACTTCAAATTCGCAAATGTACGTAACTTTGAAATTATAAAAAAATCATTGTCATATGCCCCACTGTAGATCGAACGTGGGTCTCTTGCTTGCGAGTCCAGTATTCTATCTACTACCACGACTCTCACACAAGACTATTGCAAAGATCAGTTCGCAACGCAAAGTCTCTAGTAACATTTCTGTTGTGAATATTTTGTGCTGCACAGCAGGATTAAAAAATAGATTGCAAAAAAAATAAACCGTAGAGGCCCACGTATTCAGTTCATTCAGCCTTTGTGACGTTACATCCGTTTCCGGTTCACCTTGTATGGTGTCATAGGGGAACTTTTGTTGGTGTTCTTTGTCCCCGTACAGCTTTTGAGATAGTTACGTACTAAAATTTTATTGGGAAGAAACAAATAAGTGCAAAAAGTAGTTATACTTGATCGCGAAGTAACATAAAGTACATAAAGCTCATTCGGAATCTTAAGAGATTCCGATTGAAGAATTAAAGTTTAAGATTAGTATTTATGATTGATAGATAGATAGATAAATAGATAGATAGATAAATCATTTATTTAAATAAGACACACACACGTTTACAAAGTGAAGCCTTGAAATCTAATTACGAGTCACAGCACGAAGAAAGCATGAACAAAATAGTAGCATAATTAAAAAGCGAAACACACAGAGAAAAAGAAATACTTTCGACAAATCTTTTACTTTAAAGACAAGACTCTAAAACGCAAAACATAATTTTCAGGAACTGTCGATTAATGTACGGATGGACTATAAGGAGAGCAATTTGTTACTCCCCCGCTAACAAACTACGATGGAAATAACAATAAATTCCAATTGAAATAACCTCTTTGAGGAATGCAGCCAATCAGTTCTATGAAGCTGCCAATATTTCTACTGTCAGTTAAAGCGGCATTATAAGCTCTCAGCCTTGCCTTTGCGACTTATTGGAATTCTAAAAGTAATTTCGTATCAACTTGGAAATTTATCAAGACGATGAAAGGTAAACCTCTAATTTAATAACGTCTATCCACGTTACAAGGCTGGGGGGCGGCACATTTTTAATCTACTTCGTAAATACTTTCGACGTTAACCTACTCGGTACAGGATTAATCACAATATGTACCCCACACCATTGTATAGTCATTGTATTGTACCATTGTATGGTATTTAACTTGCCCTTTGCAAGATAAAATACTAATGTGGTGTATAATAACAGTAACAAAATTTAATACACTCCTTTATTAACTCAAGAGGGGTGAAACGATCTAAGATACAAAACGACTTTTAACAGAGTATAATAAGGTGGAAGCTATACTTTTGAAAGCAAACAACTTTTACAGCAAACATTTTAGTTTTCTTTGTATGTTTTGTCGAGTATAAGCTAGTATAGTAGAATAAAATATTTTTTTCCACATCCTGCACATCAAATACAAGTTGCTTTGAAGAACAGAAGACAACTACAACGTTTAAAAGAAAATTACAGCTCTATCACACTAGCGATTTGAAAGCGATCCAATTGCGCAGGGTAGTCGCGGTTACGTGGCGAGTTGGCTGCGACAATGCCACCCACGACGATGCAGTGTCGTCGTTACGAGCTTGCGGCGTGCGTTTTGAACAGTCAGTAGTATAATGGATGAATCTGATGAGGAAACACAACTGGTAGCTTTATTATTTCGAAAACGAAAGAAATGAAAGCAGATTAAGTAATCGACTGGAAGAGAACGACTACAATGTGTTGTATATAACGGGACGATTATAAATTTTATTTATAAATTTCTTGTTTGATACACAGAATTGACAAAAAATATTCACTATAAAAACAAAATGTTTAATTATATTGAACGTCAACGATGTTAGTTTCACAAATTAATAGATGATGTGGAGAAGAAGCTTACAAAGAAACTGCACGTTTATTTTTTTAAAACAGCTTGTAACTTAATTACCAGAGTTTTCGAGTTAAAGTTGTCAAGTATTATTATACTTTATTGCACACGAAACATTAAATAGGACATTACATAAGTTGTAAAACGTTTTATAAATAATAAACTGGAACGACAACAACAGTTTTATTTACGACGATAAATAGAAAAAAAACTTGACAGAAAATAGAACAAGCATGTAAAGGACAATTTATGTACGATTCTGATCTGGTTGAAATGTGAAGTATTAATGTGAAAAAGTCAAGGAAATCTCAAAATTGGGTGACGTCATTTTAAAATTTGTAGGTAAGTTGGGCGGGGCGAACTGTCGAAAGCGATTGTAGAAAATGGTGTCGACATACCGTGATAATTGCGGCGACATTGCCGCCTTATCGCCGCGATTACACAGCGTTCTCGCGGCGTGCTCGCTGCGAAATCGCATCGCTTTCAAAGACCTCTTGGACTTTGAGTTCACAGTGATAAATAATTATGGCGTCACGCCATAATTGCACAAATTCTTCTGTATGTACTCGACAGCAATCAACCTGGATCGAGTCTGGAAAGCTTCTTGGGTCGCCACGTCAAGGTGTTGTGTAAAAGTTGAAAATAGATTTACCAGCACAGGATCTGAAAGAAGACGTTCGAGTTAAATTAGGTACCCCACTTAGATACAGCTTGGAAGAAATGGCGTTTAACCTACAATTACATAATTTATACACTTCATTTTACTTTTAGTAGGTATCTTATTTTACATTTTGGTAAATAGAAACTATAAATGAAGAAAGAAATAATTATAACTTGAATCCACAAAAACTGAAGTTCTTAGTTAGTTGGATTGCTCTTTAGGTTCTTGGTTCTGACTTGCGGCAGATTTGCATAGAATGACAAATTTCTTTTTGGTCCTTTTGTGATTATTCGAAAATATACATTATCAGTACCGCTTAAGTTTAGCTGGAATTTGCATAACTGTAATGAAGATTCTATCTCATATGTTATTGCGTTTAATACAAATTTCATTACTTTGCTTCTTATTTATACAATCGTATTTATACAATCGGCGTTAGACTGGATGTAATCTGTTATTGCGTGTAATACAAATTTCATTACTTTGCTACCTATTTATACAATCTTATTTATACAATCGGCGTTAGACTGGATGTAAGATAAGATAAGAATATTATTTATTGTATACCGGAAAAATAGTTACAGAAACGGCAGATACAAAAGATAAAATACAATTGGCGGTCTTATTGCTAATAGCAATTTCTTCCTGACAATCTCAAATTGGAGAATTTGCCGAGGACAAATAGATATATGGATGCATTACAATGTTTGGAATGTCTTTGTGTGTTTTACCACTGCCTTTAATACAAATTTCATTACTTTATCCTTATTTATACAATCGGCCTTAGTCTGGATGTATTACCATGTTTGAAATGTCTTTGCCTGGTTAACCACTGCACAGGTCTATCCCAATATGGGGCCAAAACACGTGATTGTACCATGTGGAACTTATTAAAATGGTTCAATTATCTTTACTCAAGATAATTGAACCATTACGGGTCGTCAGCCCAGCAGTGCGGACACACAAAGGGTTGATATCATAATATCTTTATGAAACGGTTTCTATGTTTTTCATGATTGCAGTAACACGTATAGCTTTGCATTTTTGAATGTATACGTAGTTACTGTGAATGAAAAATTCGGGAGGAAATAATATAATTGCCAGTCCGCGGTGGGCACGCATAGTAATTAAGCCCACTCTTCTCTGTTTGTGTACTCCTGTTAGTTCTAAGTATACACATTACAAACAAAAGATTATGTATTGTCTATCAGCCTTCGAAGCCCTAAAATTTTCCCTTATAGATACTTGTTTAACTATATTATTTTAAGTACCTTTAGTTTCAGTGACACAAGGTCCTAGTGTACGAGTATAAATAGGAGTACCGCTTATGTAAGCCACGGAAAATATGTCGTCAATTTTGGGACGGCTTGCATATAGAATATCATTGTAATTATCAGCGATTCTGAAACAAATGGTTAACAAGTACCAAATATTGTTATTTTTGTAACAAATATGTTCAATCAGATCTTCGTTAGATTTTTTTACCTTAAACCACCAGAAATTAGACGCCAAACATCGTGTCTTCTCGCTTCAATCAGATTGCGTAAAGCAAGACCACGTTCTGTTTAACAGCTAGCTACATTTAAGGCACAGGTTATAGCTTTACGACTAAAACTTAACGAAAACAAGCGATTTGTGTCTCTGTGTTCCGACTACCCAGTCTGAGACAGTGCGTTATCTTTTTTTATAATATAAAAATGAATCGCTGAATGTGTGAAAGCGCAAATCTCGAGAGCAGCTGAACCGATTTCGATAATTATTTTTTTAGAATATTTCTTGAAGTAGGTACGAGGATGGTTCTTACGGAGAGAAAAAATATTTAAAGAATGGACTGTTAAGCGGTATGAAGTTCGCTGGGTCAGCTAGTATTTTTATTATTTTATTTTTACTTTTTATTAAAAATGCAAACGTTATAAATTACTAACATAAGACCACTTTAGGATTGCGTATTTTTTAAATATCCCTAAATGGAGTTGCTAGTCCTGCAAGTTAAGCAGCGACAAATAAGTGAACTAAATTAGGTTTTTATGGACTTCGTAACAAACTATAACTTCATATTTCATTTGACTATATTTACTACATTATTTTATTTGAAACGCCTTATACACTCCTGGTCACATCTGATCTATTGGCCCACCTTGCATTTTTATTTTTAGTTTCGTTTAGTCCTAGCTAAAAATGTATATTAGGTCGAGCAAAAAGTTTTTATGCAGTTTTGAACCAGGCACATTCATAATTTTATTCAATAGTCTTTTAATGCATCAGGTTTAAAACTGCATCAATAGTTTTTGTTCAATCTAGCAATCATATTTAGGTAGGGGCCATCGAAACCTAAACTCTAACTAAAGTGGGCCAATAGATGTGTCCAGGAGCGTAATTTCTAAAACAAAAATCAAGACAGAAAAGTTTTAAATGTAAGAGATTTCTAGGCACAAGACTTGGCAAACTTGGAAAATTTCCGGCCTGGGGGTCACTCGTGACAGCCAAAGCTTGTGTAATTTACGTGAGTAGACCTTTTAAATAGCATATTTGCGAAATTGATTTATGCAACAATTAGTCCATTTTGATATAGCTGACAAAAAAACAGAGCAAGACCTTGCAGGTTTGGGAGTGGCCATAATTAGATACCATTTTTGGAGTTATGCAACCATAAATTGTTAATATTTTCGATGTCTAGCCTTCGGCTTATTAATCTTACGGTATAGTTCGGTTGTTTTCGAACGTGTGCGTAGTGGTTCCTTGGCGGGTTGATAGTATATATAAAGTGACTTACAGACTCGAGCGTTATATTAACAAATTTCACCTTCAAAACTAATATATTTCTCTGGTAGTCAACCCTGAAAATTCAATTGCCATCAATCATAGTGATAACTTACACAAATTCATGGAACGAGATGTTAGACTCGTCACAGTATATTTTTCTAGACATATAATATAACTTGGGCCTTCTAAGCGGTTACCTGAAGGTGGTATTCTGAATGTATTCTGATCAGGTGAAATAGATGTTAAGTACAAATCTCACTTAATTAAAAAAAACTGTCAAACAAAGTGACAATATTTTTTCTTTTAATTAAGTACTTCAACGCAATTCAATAATTTTAAGATTAGGGTCAAATATGTAACACATTTTTATTTTATTTTCTTTAGGATCTAAAATCCGTTCACATTAAGATACGTATTAAGGGCTCTATATACCGAGAACCTAGGATCTCTGAACTGGTATAACCCAGCTGTTTTTGCGCTAATGCTATCCAATCCTAGTCTTTATGTTCACACCCATGGATTGTTAAAATCACTAAATGCAATTGAGATATTGTAAGGGTAACTTATAGTTTTTGCAAGTTATCGCTTAAAAAATACGTTTGTTTTCATTGATGGTACTAGTTAAATAAATAATTAATTATAATTATACTTTATTGCACACGAAACATTTAACAGGACATTACATAAGAAATAACATGTACAAAGGCGAGTTTATCTCTGAAAGAGATTTCTTTCAGCAAACCTTAGAGTCGGAGAAGCAGTAAAAGCCGGGTCTATATACGTGTACAAAATATACTACATAAATATTGAATAACCTACCTAACTATCAAAGAAAGAAATAAACTATGTAAACTTAAAATAAATACATAAATATATAGCTCAATGTTATGTATGATAGAGATAGATAATGCTCTTTCAACCGCTTCTTAAATGTACCAGCAGTGGGACTAGCGCATATCTTTTGTGGCAGCGCGTTCCACAGCCTGACCGAATGTGCTGTTAATTGTATGGAATCAGGCGTCACTTTGCGGAAATCCATAATAGCATTAAAATGTGAAAATTAGTCTTGCAAATCTTGCACTTATGAGCCCGAGGATGCCTCTTGTTAGAGGCGAAACGCGTCGCGTATTTTCTCACACAAGTATTGGTGTCCGGAGGTGGTGTGTTCGTATCTTGCTTCTGCTTGAAAAAGTGGGAGGGAGGGCGGTGCATTAACTAACAGCATGGTGCTTGTGGGATTTTTGGCGGAATTTAGCAAAGTAATTTTTACATTTTAATGCTTTGTGCTGTTAAGCTGATGTTTTATTTCAACAGCATTTTTAAATAGGATCAAGATTTAAAGTTCGAATTTCAAGTTTTAGACTTGAAGTGTAAAGATAAGGACGCTGTATTAATTTAGCTCTAGTGTACAGAATAACCTGCTATACTTACAGGAAGTCAATTATTTCGCCTGAGCTGATACCACCGATAGTCGCATTGTACTGGTCGACGGTGAGATTAAAATACAGTAAGTAGCCCTTCAGGTCATCTTTTTGGATAGTGTCACTGGCGGGTACGTCAGCCTCGCAAACCGTGCTAATTTGGATATAAGCTCTTACGCAGGCCTTGATATTTCCCGGATAAGGCCTTACTGGGTACTCGTTCTCTGCACCTAAAAGTTTTCAACGTTACCACACAGCTCGGCTGCCAAATGGAAAACTTTGCTGGAAAGAATCATCGGTCGTATGGTTGGTACATCAAATGAGAATTTAGTAACTAGAATTAGATTCACTTAATTTCCATACAATAACTAGCATTCTAAAGCGGCGGCGGTAGCCTACTGGTTAGAACAATGGAGTCGGAAGGGAGAGACTCAGGTGCGACTCTCAGAGCGGGCATGTACAGTGACATTGTTTTCTAAGTTATGTACATTTGTGACGTTATAGTAGCAATACCACTCGCTAATGGGGAAGGAAACCATCGTGAGGAAACCTGAGAGTCTAGGTGGACAAATAACTCAGCGTTTGAAGTTACTATTGCTAAAAATAAATTAAAATTGCAATCCAAAACACTCCTTGGTTTACTTACCACATTGGGAGTCATCACTTAAAACATGTGCAATTAACAGAAAGACACCGAACAAAATGAATTGTTTCATTATTACCGGTTCCAAAGATAGTACAAAATACTGCACGAGAATATTTTAGCAGCGACTAGTGTCGCTGGTAACTTATTGGATTATATAGATGAAAGTTCTGGGTTCCGCGATGAAATAAGGCAGGATCACAAATAAAATATTTTTGGATGTCTGATATTAGTCCTGTGAACAGTATGAACTGTTGATGCCCTTAATAAAATAAATAAATATAACCAGTTATGACATTTCATAGTTCGTTTAATTTGAGAAGTGCTCGTGGCTAGTTAAAGCGCTCCGGAGAACAGAGTGATTGGAATCAATGCGCGCCTGTTATTGCTTGATTCTAATCACTCGGTACCAAGCAACAATAGGCGCAGTCCGATACTGGATGGGTGACCATCCGGTGACTACCTCTAGTGGCATTATTTCCGAGCGCTTCCGTGCTTTGGAAGGCACGCTAAGCCATTGGTGCTGGCTGTCATGTAGTAGCAGTCGTTACGACAGGTTAGAGGCCTTTGGGCGGCTTGATAACTTCTGACAATTAGGTCTAACATCCTCCACCAACACGGACTTGACCCCGTGGTGAAATATGGCCTAATCTTTCTGCAATGCAAGAAGAGTCCCGTTCCCTAGCAGTGCGGACATACAAAGGGTGGATATTAAATGTAATTTGTATTGTCTCGTCAAAGACTCGATGCTTCTGCGCGTGTATTTTTTTGTTTTTGTTTCCTTTTTTCTTGCAATCTGTCCTTGACATTAAGCTAGAATTTTGGTAGTGGGCTTGCGTGGTATATGCCCTGTGGCATATCCATATATTACTTTCTCTTGGCTGGGTGGGTTTCCACCAAGTAGATCGTTTGGTGATTTTCTTTTCAGTCTCTTGAATGTGCGTGTTTTCGTCAGGAGTGCGCTGGCCAGCTTATTTGGGTGTGATTTAATTCTCTTTGTGTAGGTCTCGTATTTGATCTTTATTTCGTCTTTAATTGTAGGTATTCCTAACTCCTTATGAAGTGTAAAATAGAAGCGACAAAAAAAAACTAAATTGATGCAGATAGGTCTAAGACGCATTTTGCCACATTCAACGAGAAACAAATAATATTAATAATAAATATTCATGGACATATTACACAGACCTCGTTAGCCCTATACTAAGTACAACTAAATGACTTGTGTTATAGGTGCTAACTCGGCGATAGATTTAATACAATAAATACAAAGATAACATCCAAGACCCGAGACAAACTTGAAAAGTTCGTTTCCTAGTTTGACCCGGTCGGGGATCGAACCCGAGACCTTCGGTTGTACAGGAGCGTGCCAAACCGCTGCGCCACCGAGGCCGTCAACAAAGAAGTTGAATGAATAGTTTTCAGTAAGTCCGCGAACTAAGTAGTCAGGTCAGTCACGTTCAGCAGTAAGTGAGCTGTAAAGAGGCTTACGACTATGTTTAACGATACCTCTGACGCCGGCCTGGCCATAATCGGTTTACTGCGTGTCACTTCATTTACAGATAAGTACTTTATAGACGTGCGTCAAACGCTTCATTGAAAAAAGAAGAGTAATTTAGTTCATTTCCTTCATTTCAAGTGGTTCATCTTCCTAGTAGCTAATCAACTCACGTTTCTTTCCAGCACTAGTAACATTTGACTTCATTAGTTCGCGAAAGGCAGTGAAGGAATGCGTTGTTATATAAATGACTAACAAATATATTCGGACTCCTAAGATACAGGTTACTCTAGTTTAGGTGTCAGGGACTAACAACAGTGTTTTAACCTTACAGATACCTAACCATTAAATTGTAACATTTTTTTGTAAGTTACAGCTAATAAATTACTTATTATTATTACTCAATATAGTCCTAACATAATGAACAAATGAATGCTTATTTTAATTACTTAAATGAAACTGAGAGGACAGGTAGTGTGTGTCTTACGAGAGGTCTTTATCAACAGTGTACGAATACAGCCTGATTGATTCATTGAAATTAAAATGTGGTTATGCTTTTTATTTTATTTTATTCTCTAGGAAGACTAACAGCTATTACCGGTTTACAATACATAGATAAATAGGACATACTCAGGCAATTAACAGTCTTCACAATTAGTTTTAGATTAGCTTGAACGCAGACAGTTCACATGTGATAGCACCATAAACGTAATGAGGAAATTACACTAAAAATAAAAATACAGATAAGAAAGCAGTAATTAATCAATTTATAAAATAGATTGATTTAACCAAGCTCCACCCAGTTCAAAAAAAAAACTACGTGTTTAAATACAACTGATTAAGCACGCGCCTCGCCTCAGAATGTTTAGTATTAAACCAATCCATTTCACACTTATCAGACAGTAAATTGAAAAATCTGCCTGCACGCAGGAGATAGGTGTTCTTCCTGTAGTTAGTAGATGCATGCGTGGGATGTGTAATGCTGTTTTCCGTCACAAGAGTTTAGATGGTACATGAATATGTAATTGTCTCAAAAGATCGGTACAATAGATGTCTCCATTAGCAATTTTCAATAAAAAAAGAATATCGACGTTCTTACGACGTAATTGCAAGGGGAGAAGGTGATGCTTTTTACACAAATCTAGGTATTCAGATTTCAGACTACAGCGTCGGAGTGGTCCCTTCACCCATCTAGTGTGAGTGAAGATACCACTGGACGCTGCATAAATCATCTCATTAAGTAGATGCAAAAAGGCCAATATTATTTAGGTATTCAGAAGAAGATTATTGTTCCTTAAGTCTATAGCAGAGATATTTAATGATTTTTTTATGTATATTTTCGATGCGCGAGATATACACATTATAGACCGGGTTCCAAATTGGCGACGCGTACTTCAAAATACTGCGCACATATGTGCAGTAAAGTATTTTTAATGTCTTGATTTTTTTAAAGTCTTTCGCGTTTCTCATAACAAATCCTAGTGCTCCAGACGCTTTACTAATGATTTTTTCAATGAGCGCATCAAATAGTAATTTAGAATCGTGATGGACTCCAAGATCGCGGATGATGCTGACCCGGGGCAGAACTGTCCCTTTTAGCCTATAGTCGAAAAAAAATAGTTTGCGTTTACGACTTTAAGTAGCTATGTTGCACTTTGTTGGATTCAGATCTAATTGGTTGTCGTAACAGTAATTTTCAAGGCGCTGAAGATCTTTTTGTAGGCACTGAGCATCAGTAATCGAAGAAATAGTTGCGAAAACTTCATATCATCTGCGAAACATAGAAGTTTGGACGTGAGAAGACATTTATCGATGTCGCATACAAAAATTGCAAACATTAGCAGCCTTATTCCAAAACGCGGTCTAAATTTAGTACTGGGATTGTTACCAGGTTTAAACCATAGACCAAGTAAAATGTTATTACAAAACGAAGTTTATCGCTACGTCATGGACTATCTATGGTACTAAAGTTAAACTTCTGATACCCCTAGTTTATCTATGGACTAACCTCCAAATTGACGTTTGTATTTGTTTGGTTTTGTGTGTGTGATAGATTGCAATAAATAATTGATATTAAGGACGCCATTGATATGATGGATTTCGATGATTTGGACGATTGGGACATGATTTGGACTTCGTCATCGTGTGAATCCCTTCAAATTAAGCGACGAAGATTTTCGATACAAATATAGGTTCACGTTTTTCTTCAAATGTTCCATTTTATTATTATAATAATCAACAACGAAACCGCCCAAAGTTTAAAAATTAATAATACCTATTCCCAGTATGAAACTATCAGAAATTTTTTGACGTCTCGGATTGGCGCGCGCGCTCGAATATTTCACGCCATTTCACACGAGAGTAGCCATTTGATTATAAAAACGCTCCAATAACAATATAATAATTAATTGGGCTCATTTTTGTTAGATTGGAACCTAAACAAAGAACAGTTTACGATGCATAGGTATTTTAAACGCAATAATGAATATTTTTGCGTTTAAAATGTGAAGATAATATCCATTTAGTGAAACGGAACGCAGCATTGAATGAAAGCTGAATGAACGAATCAGTGAATATTATTTGAGCCATGGCTGATTTCTGGTTTAACTGATCCTCGAATAGTCTTCTATTTGTAATAACGACACACATTTGATCTGGGTCTAACTTTGATACCGTAACAATCCTAGATCTTTTAGTCTTGGTTTAAACCAGGACTTATTCAGGTTTTTATAATAAGGCGGTAGGGGTCCGAGCAAAGATCTCTGTGGAACTCCGTTAAGAATAGATACCCAACCAGACATGTAATTGTTAATAAGAACAGCTTGAGACCGGTTTATCTCCTAGAAGGGAGAGAAAGACAAACGCCGATAGTAAAAAAGTATCGTAAGTTAAAGAATTTTAGTTTTTAATGTAATGCATCGGTAACTACGCGAGCGCAAGCTCTAATAATAATAATACCTATGTGAAGTATGAACTATTATGTGAACTTTTAAGATCAAGAAGATACAATAACATATGAAGTATACGAATAATATTTTATAAAGTGAAGTAGTTCATTGAAAGCATTCATTGGCGAACTACTAACGTATCCTTCTTTAGAAGTACATACTATGTTTGGCTACCGGTCAAGAATAGAAAAGGCTGACTTTAAATCTAGAAAGTGTCAAGGATGAAAGACACCAACGTGGTGGCTCTGGCATGGCTGATGGCGGTTCACACATACGTCCACATAAATGCTACTGCAGTAATTTCCGCATACTGGGTCGCCCCACCACCGCGATGGTGTGTTTCGTTCTTTATAACGCAAAACCTGAGATCCGTTTTTTTCAGAATGGATAATTGGTTTAATTATTAAATAAGATATTTATCGATTTGCCTGGTTAGTTAGTTAGTCAGACCTAAGTATTCCGCACTAGCCTCATAGTTGGGCCATTGTACGTATCAAGCGCTGAGGTACGTTAACACTTCAGACACTAGAGGTTTTCTTACGATGATTTCCTTCACCATCAGCGAGTAGTATTGCTACTATAATTTCACATTATTACAATATTTTCGGGGCTTAATCGCGTAGTAATTTATTGCTATTTTACCTCGACGTTTCGACGACGTTAGTCATCGTGGTCACGAGAAGACTGATGACTGGCACCCGTTCGCATCTTCGGCTGATGAGGTTTCAGACTACCCTCAATCAGCTATCACAAAGCACTATTAGGGTTGCGACACACTACACTGACAATGTCGGACGATAAGCCATGCGACTTTTTTCCACTCGAACACATCTTGATGACCGGATCCCACGTTTGCGACAGTTTGAAACCACATTCCCGATTGTGTACAAGTCGCGAAAGTTTAAAATATGTTATAACTTCACAAATGTACATAATTTAGAAAACAAAATCATTGGTACATACCGGGGTTCAAAATCACGACCCCCTGATTGAGAAGCCGGCATTCTACACCGCTCCGCTAGCACCGCTTTTTTATTCCATTCGTCTGGTTATTGAGGTCCTTGTATTCTAATATGTATCTAACTGCCTGAATAGTCTAGAGGTTAACACGCTTGAAAAACCTATCTAGAGGCTAAAAATTCCACCCATGCCGGGATTCGAACCCGCGACCTCTGGCTATCCGTGCCAGCGCTCTTTCCAACTGAGCTAATGGGCGACTCACCGGCATCAGTGAAATTTCGAACCTCTTTACAATATTCTTTGTATTACGTACACGCTTAACACGCTTGTCTAGCGAAACAGACGTCGTCGATTTCCACTGGAGGCCGACGTACTAGATCACCAAAAATGATCTCAGTCTGGGTGTATTTCCTTGTAGGTACGTTATGTCCTTGCCTGGTTACAAGAGCTCCTAGTTTGCAACCAGGACAAGTACGAAATGTTTGTTTTATTCACAAAAACGCAGCATAACCTTTGTTACACTGAGTATACCCGTAGAAATATATGGATATGAAAAACGCCTACTGTTGGCCAAAGGCCTATTCACCGTCACGCCAACCTATCCGGTCCCCTGCCAATCTCGTCCACTGACCAACAGTGGGCGTCTTAGATAGGGTGTATAGATAATAGATAATACAGGTAGATAATGGGTAGATAGATGGTTGTATAGATTAATGTGAAAGGCATCGAGTTATTTACAACATCGTGTCGTGGTGAAATAAGTCCTACTTAGAATATATTACTCTAATTAATCGCATCAGCTTTCGATTTACGAGAGCTACTGCAAAATACATTTTAGGAGGTATTAATTTATATTTTCCACCCCTCTCTTATTTTATAATACCTTTAGGGTCGGTAGGAGATTTGCAGTGTACTTGAATTATTGTTAATGAATATTAATGACCTGCCGGGAGAGTATTGAAAGCTTTTTTGACACTCCCTTGGGCTGATAATCCTTTATATTCAATATTCAGTCTCAACACAGTTAAAGGGCTGAAACGAAGCAGCGGCTGTTTAATGTCAGATCGAATGCCCGCATTAATATAATGTATGAAAATGTACTGAAACTCGCGCGCTTGTTCTTGCCATTTGTTCGTCGAATTAATGGAAACTTGGGGATAATTTTATTCCGTACGAGAGCAGGCGAGAGAGGATTTATGTAGTACGTCGTGTTTGCTTAATACCTAAGAATACGGTTAAAGCTGATGTTACAGCTGACATGTTGGATCACTGCAAATGTTAAATGAAAAGAAATGAAAAGGTTTTATTAAGCTCAGAAACTGCGGCTTAATAAACGCTACAAATCAAGCTTGGGGCCATTTCTCGAATCTAGATCATTTTGGAGAAAAAAAAGGATAAAAGCAACAAACTTAGGCTTTTCAAAGTACTTCGATATCAACCTGTATGTCCCCACTGTTAGGGCACAGGTCTCTTCCTACATCGCAACAAGGTTGGGCCATACTCCACCACGGGGGCCAAGTCCGGGTTGATGGAGGATTGTAAGACAGTGGCGAGCCTTACTGTCAGAAGTTATCAAGCCGCCCATAAGGCCTCTGACAAGGCTTAACGACTGCCATTACATGACAGCCGGCACCAACGACTTTACGTGCCTTGCGAAGCACAAGCGCTCGGAAAAAATGTCATTAGCGGTATTCACGGGGCGGTCACCCATCCTGCATCTGACCGCGCCTGTTCTTGCTTAACTCAAGTGATTGATTCCAATCACTCGGTTCGGCTAGGCCACGAGCGCTTCGAATCTCGTCCAGAAAGAACACTCATTTTTTTATACCTACATACAATTTTAGGCTTGGACTATTCTATGATTTATTCAATCATCCCAATAATAAATTTTATTACGGAATCGTTCCGGAGTGTAACTTTACCCGGATTTTATTTATTAGGCAAAGGAAAAAATTGTCATTGGTCGGTTCGGTTTGAGCGACGGATTGTGTGAAGTTTTTTTCTGGCTGAGGCCTGTTTTTTCCTTAACCCGCTCGGTAATCAAGAATACATTTTGCTAGCCTCCAAATTTCAGATCTGTCTGAAAATTAACTATTAAAAAGAGTTACAATTCTCCAAATTCATACGGTAATAATTGTTAACCAATTATTCAAAAATAATAAATGCCATCATCTTCAAGGCGCATATTTGTTTTTAAATCATCAGTTTAGTTGTCAGTATTAATTTATAAATATTAGTACGAATGTTTGCTTTAAGCAATAAGACCGTCAATTAGGGAAGGAAACTATTTTTGATAGCTGTATTTTAATTTTTTTCCTGATATTAGACGTAATTTTAAGAAACTAATTTCGTTTTTTTTCCGATTAATTAAGTTTATCACTATAAAATATTTTTTTGAAATATTTAAATTTGTGACGTCATACGGCGGCCCAGCCGTATAGAGTTTCCCGCGATTGCGTTAGCATATGAGTGAGTCAAAGTCAGGAGTCTGTGAAAAAATACTGTCAAAAAAGCCACAGACTGTGTAAAAAGTCGAGAGACGGCGGGGCGGTATGTTTGTTGCACAGATTATAAATGTTGTCACTGCGTAGGTACGTTGTTTGGTTCGAAAAAATTTACCGTACTGGACACCGATAGATTAAGAACTTGCATTTGACCTGGCTATTTAATTCACGGACTTCAGTTACTGTATCACTCGACGACCTCTGCACCACTGCGTTCTGGACTTCCCGTTTCGTGAACATAAGCACCGGTAATATGAATCGTGGGTTCTCCTCTAGATGCTTTGTGCCGTTTTGCGCCAACACCACAACAGGCGTGATAAAATTTTCAGTGTCCAGGGCGTATGCGAAATCGTCGGTGTTAGCTATACAAATAAAAATTGCCAAGAAAAATTTAAAATCAAGCAAATCCACAACAAACAAACGTGATCAGTCAAGCAAGTCAGTCTGTTACACAGACTACATAGAGGTACTACGTGTCTGTCAGCAAATTTTGACAGCTCGATCTGGATATTGTGTTCACAGTATACCTATATATTTTGGTCTGCTGCCTACAGTACTGTAACCGTAGATAGAGTAGTTACTCCCTCTACGACTGTAACCGTCGTATGACGTCACGCAGCAGTTTGATAACAAATTTAAATTTCAGAAAATAAAGCCCATCTTTTGATTTCATTAGCTGTAACATTGTAAATACTGCTATTTGGATAAAAACCTCGAAATGGTTTTCGATATAGCCTATGTAACAAAATCTTTCTTTCGTGAATCGCACTATGTACAGTTATAATTATTTTGTATTTGTTGTTTTTCAAGTGTACAATAAAGAATATTCATATCTTATGAAAAAAAGTGGTTGTTCTATCGTGATTACCTGTCTCCAGGGAGCTTAATATTCTATTAGGACAAAAGATTACAAGCCCAGTGAAAAAGCACTGACTTGGCCAAATGTTTTTAATACTCTAACGGCACAAGGACTTGGTACGTCTACGCGGACAAACTTAAAACGGAAACGGGTAAAACTCTGTCAAAGTCAGTGACTTCGAACTGGTTTCATGCACTTGCTTTGATAAAAGGCCCTGGTTGAATATATATATATTGGCCTTTTTGCATCTACTTAATGAGATGATTTATGCAGCGTCCAGTGGTATCTTCACTCACACTAGATGGGTGAAGGGACCACTCCGACGCTGTAGTGCCTGGGACATGGTTTTAAAGATGGTGTAGGCTTGCCCAGCACCTATACCACCCTGACAGCTTAGTCGGCCTAGCCCACAGGAAAGATTAGTCAATATGTGCGGAGCCAACCAAGCCGCGGGTTTCCTCACGATGTTTTCCTTCACCGTTAGCGTGTGGTATTGCGACTACAAATTCGCAAATGTACGTAACTTTGAAATTAAACAAAGTCATTGGTACATGCCCGCACTCGGGATCGAACCTGGGGCTCTCGCTTGCCAGTCTATGGTTCTACCCACTGAGCTACCACCGCTTACCACCTGGTTGAATAGTTCTAAGTATTATCGAGCAGTCGACGATGGTATTACACTGTCATTTGCAGAAAGGCACTACCTATTTGCTTCTCTTATGTAACCACTGCTTTCTTATGTAACCTAAAAATATTCCAATGTAAGGCGTTGTACCTGTCTCTCAGTTGGAGAATATGGGCTCAATTACCACGCGTGCCCATCGCGGATTAACAATTTTAAGCGCTGAAAATTTAAGTTTTTACAACAAAGAAGACGATATTACGCGAGATAGTTAATCAACAATAACAATAATTCAATGGTTTGCCTAATAAATAATCGCGATTAGACCCATTATACGTATAACTAAATAGTTTTCCGTATCTTTTCTAACACTGCTATATGTCCAGTATTCAGCAGGATTTAACGCTTTTTACGCAAGTAGGTATTCTTTTGTTCCTGGCTCTTTCTTTGAACGCCGGAAAAAAGAAAGAAGGAAGAAAAAGTTCATTAATCTTTTTCAATGATTTTCCTGGAGGAAGGAAGCTTAACTCTTGAAATATTTTTAGATGATGTTCAACATAACGTCGGAAAAACATTACTTGTACATAGTGAAATCTATCTATCTGACAGTTTCTGAATTGTGAATTTTAACAAAGTAAATACAAATACAACATGAAAAATAATGAGTCAAAAACATTGTTTTCTAGCTATTTTATACTTAGTTTTAAATTCTTTGAAACTGTTAAAATTCTAAGGAGTAATGTCAATTCTATTTTTGTATTTTTTTTGATGCACTAACCCGTGCTATGGGCACGTTTAAAAACCTATTTAGAGGCTAAAAAAAAAACCACCCGGCCTAACTTTCCTGCGATGCAGGAAGAAATTGGTGCCCCAGCAGTGGGGATACAAGGGTTGCTGTCGAATAAGTAATCACGATTAGACCCATTTAATATATAACTATGTATTGCGAGTCATTAAGAAAATACACCTTACACACTTGGGTGTTTCTCAAATGTATGTAACTTAGAAATCAAAGTCATTGGTATATACCGAGATTCGAAACCACGACCTGCGGAATGTGAGACCGGATCCTATCGCTGCGCTACCGCCGCTTAATGTGACGTCATATAGGCACCAGCAGAAAGAGCACTCTGGCAATCGAGGTAATCGGTGTCGGAAAATGGCAAAGTAACTAAAGAACATTTCCCCCATCTGAAGGCAGTAAAGACAAATAATATCAAGATTGAAACTCGAGTGCGCTCGATATGAGTGGAAATCGAAAACGAATAAGCGAGGTAAGTTTTTGATCCCGTGTTAGGGAACTTTCTCGTTCGCTTAGAACTTTTCAGGGATCCGCGGTCTAGGAGAGAAGACCTTTTAAGGATTGAATCGAGAACGTAATTTTTTTACAAAAGAGGCTGTATGAGAAGATTGTTTTAGGTCAATTACTTATATATTTTAATAACTACGAGTATGTATCAATAAAAATGAGAATTCCTTCTGGACGAGATTGGCAGAGGACCGTCGTTTAGGCAAGTTCGCGTGAGAAATTAATATTGTAGTGTGGGGAAGTTCAAACCTCTGCGTGGGGAAGTTGAGACAACGATCATACAGGATGCATAATGTGGTGGTTTTCAATCATTAAAAAAAGTGTTTTACATATGATATGCTGTCCCGCTCGCACATTTTGACATATTTTATTATTGTAATAAAATGTTACTTTTGATAAATGTGGTTTGATACATAATAAAATCGCGGAAATTGAAGACAAATTTTTCCTATCCTGCACTTATTTTTTGACAGAAAATTAAGTTTGAAGTTTTTGGAAACCACTTTTCTTCATCAAATATTAAGTACAGAAAAACAAACATTTATATTAAATGTCCGTAACTTTATTATCTATCATTTGATAATTTTAATTTTAATAATTAATAATTTAGGAATTCTTCTAATAAATGTGGTCTGACATTTGCTCAGACCACATTTATTAGAAGAATTCCTAAATTATTTTCACAATTACACAAATGTTAAATTTAAAAACCTATTTAGCGGCTAAAAATTTCACCCATGCCGGGATTCGAACCCGCAACCTCTGGCTATCCGTGCCAGAGGTTGCGGGTTCGAATCCCGGCATGGGTGAAATTTTTAGCCTCAAAATAGGTTTTTAAATTTGTCCTTAGCACGGGTTAGTGCATTAAAAATAAAAATAGTATAAAAATGTTAAATTATGTAAGCAAGATAGCTTGAGACTTAACAACAGCCTCAAGGCGCATTTAAAAAAACGTAGTCTATACATAGCGTAATGACTGCACTTTCATTATTTAAAAACTCATTTTTATCGGACAACTTTGAGTACTTCAACAATCCTTTGTTTTCCTTACTATTCTGACAACTCTTTTGTACGGAAGCACCTCTTCCCCGCGACCTCATTTATTTCTCGCGCAAAAGATGTGCCCAAGGGAGCTCGAGAGGGTTGTCGACACGACTTGGCCACGTAACTACCGTCGGAACTTCATCGGGCTCGTTTACATCGTACAAAACTTCGCGAGAGAGTGAGTCACACGCAAGTTAACTGCCTTGTCCAGGTAGACATTTATACTTTGTGTACTGCACAACAAACATTCAAGAGTTTTGCGGTTACCTTAGTACTTGTGTGAGGCATTAAACTCTAAAATTACTTGATTCTCAGTCCCTGTGATATTTTAGAACATTTAAAATGTTTTTGATGGCTTCAGTATCAAGGAATAGAAAAATCATTTTCTTGATCAAGTGATTTTTTTTTATTTTAAGTATTACAAGGTAAGTCAACTACCCATAGCACAGGAAATCCTAGTTTGGGAGCCAGTAACCATCATTCTAACCCTGTTTTACAATAAAGTTTTTTCATTTCATTCCACAACGGGGGCGTAGTGTTGTTTTAAATTATTCTATGATAACATTATGGTGTCAAAATTATTAAAGGACACAGCTATAACAGGAATTAACTGAGTGGTGCAGAATGAAACACATACCCCTATATGTAGACGCGAGATAGATAATAGACGTCATTGCACTGCCAAAATTTCAAATTTTGGTACCCACAGTTTTGTACGTTTCCAGGCTTAGGACAATATTTTAGAAAAATGTTATTCTTATTTTAAACTGTCATTCTAGAAAATGCTAGTGCTATTTTGGTTTTAATCGTAAAATTTGCTACTCTAAATGTGTTCGATATTTAAAATAATGTAAACAAAACTGAAAACTAAACTATACCACCATGATTTGTTCAGCGATAAAATTTGTGCCTATGAAAAAAGCTTTTGTTGGCACGTTCGTTGTTCGCTAAAACTTTGGGTACCTAGATTTTCAGTTTAGAAACTAGTTTTTAGCTCGCCGAAGGATACGGGCAAATTCAATCACCATGCAAAATTGGATTCTCGCCTCAAACGTGTAGCAATAAAACATCAACGTGTTACAAAATGGCCATACAGCAGCAGGAGGCAGTTTTTTTCTCTTCAGGCTGGGTAGTACGATAACGTTAGTCGCCCGTTTATACTTGTGTGTGTAAATGTTGCGACTTTCTTGTACATTAATTATCAAATTCTGACTTAGTCAAATATAACGGGTCTAATAGCGATTATTCATTAGTTAAAACGTAACTTAACTTCAGTCTATCCGTGACCACGGCAACTGCAACGCTGCCGAAATGTCGGTAATTAAGGTTAATACGTTTTACCTAATAAATAATCGCGATTAAACTTGTTTAGTATGTAATTAAACTGGCGTTAATTACATATTAATATATAATAATATGTAATTAATTAATATAATACATATATAATTAAGCTGGCACTAATTAAGTAGCGTTCCTGAGAGAGTCCTATATCCAGCAATGGACGAGTGTGTGCTGATTTATTGATTGATATTTCTCCTCTTCGTCTATTGATGTATACTCAGTGTAGTCGGATCTCTGGTAATAAGTTACGATTTGCTAAGCTCGGGAATTAAGGTGATTACATTTTACTTAATAAATAATCGCGATTACCCGTCATGTAATCGCACTTAAGCCACGTGAGCGGCTTGATAACTTCTGACAGCAAGACCCGCCATTGTCTTACAATCCTCCAACAACCCGAACTTGGCCTCCGTGGTGTAGTATGGACTAACCTTCCTGCGATGCAGTAAGAGACCCGTGCCCCCAGCAATGGAGAAATACGATTGATATCGACATATCGACCAACCTATGTATGAGCATCGCCAGTCATTAAAGAAATACATATTCTGACATTTTATCGCCACAAAACGCGTTACACTTGCCATTGTACTACCCAGGAAGTCCACATTATTTTAGTAGAGAGGCTTGACGCATTGGTACCTAGACAAACCCAACTCATCTAAGTGTTTAGGTATTCCGGTTAAATGACATTTGTTATTTCTCCTAACGATGCCATTCGCGTACTCCAAAACTCCAGGTCTTGGATGTTTACATGTTTGTGATGTCGTCGTTTCTGGTTTCCACGACACAGGGTATCCTAGTGTATGTGCCTGTATGTAAATGTTATGTTTTGTTGTTGTTATGCCTTAATAAATCTTTGAAAAGGGCTCTTGTTCATTTTTACAAATAGAAAAATGTAATAAAAGTATAAAAAATAATACAGAGAACAATACACTGTACGTAATACAAAGAATATTGTAAAGAGGTTCGAAATTTCACTGATGCCGGTGAGTCGCCCATTAGCTCAGTTGGAAAGAGCGCTGGCACGGATAGCCAGAGGTCGCGGGTTCGAATCCCGGCATGGATGGAATTTTTTGCCTCTATATAGGTTTTTAAAATAGAAAAATGTTTTTACTTGTGTCACAATACAATTACAATACAATTTAACTTAACAATAGTTTAGCTTAGCCTGTCATAGCTTCATACCAGAGGTCTGACTGCACGGAGTATAGATAAATAAATGGAGAGGAGAAATACCTGTGTCTTATGTAAATAAATGATTTATCTATCTATCTAAATATCAATCAATAAATGAGCACATACTCGTCCATTGCTGGACACAGGACTCCATCAGGGCATACCACTTCTTAGTATATTAAACGGGTCTTATCACGAAACTACTTTAATATGGGTCTAGTGTCGTCAGGTGCCTCCTTAAGGTCCCATCTTGATAACTTGTTTACGTCAGGAAGACGGGAACCTTCATTTGTTTTGTTTATTTGCTAAGAAAAAAGGTCGAGGGATAAAGGCGGTTTTCCACTAACACATCGCGGTATTCATTGCCTACTTAACGCTCGGTTGGGTACTTTTAACTATACAAACGATAGAACCCTACTCAGCTGTTAATGGCAGAGTCAACTGAGCCGGTAAATTACTTTGTCTTGTTTACCTACGCTGACAGTGAAAAATTCGAATTATAGATATTCAGATTTTACTTTTGATAATTTTCTTTGCCATTAAAGTGGCTTTGCTTGGTTTGTTGAATGTCATGATCCCCATACTAAAAAAATGGATTGATTTTTCAAAACATGTGTTAATATGTCTTCAGAGACTATGACATACTAATGGAGCCGGATAACAGAGAACTGCAGAATTATTCTTCTATCTTCCTAGAATCTTAGCTAATACACCTACGAAAATTCGTATAAGAATGTTTGAAATCTTGACTGATGATTCACTTGTTAAAACGTCGATTCACTGTATTGTTCTAATTGGTCTATAAGGTATTTAATATCTTCCAAATTTCCTACACTTCTTGGTAGTGGTAACTTATGTTCTTTATACGTGCGAGTTCATTATTAGCCTTTTTATTAAGTATTTTGTCTGCTCAATCAATTTATTTCGTATACCATTGCGGATTTAATTTTATGTAAAACTTGCTAAGTAGGTAGTTTTTTTAAACATTGCTTTTAGCCGTGCTATTATACTATTAATGGCACCACTTTATATTATACTATATCAATAGTATTTTGGCGTGACTCAGAATACTACACTAGTTTACTTTTTAGAATGCAAACTAGGTTTTCCCATCCTAGCTCTTTTAATGATACAGACAATTTCAAAGTTGTTTGAGTTGTTTTTTTTCAAGTTATTTTTCAAAATGTAGCACAAAAAGTACGACTTAATTGGCCTTTGCCTCAGAGTAATGAGATTATTTATAGAGCGACCAGTAGCACCTTAACTCACACTAGATGGATGAATGGACCGTACCCTGCAGTGGGACATAAATCAACAATTCATTCATTCAAATTCAATTCAAAACTGTTTGTCGTCTCTGTGCTAAGCCTCGGACAGACAAACAAGCAGATAAGGGTTCCTTTTGCCTATATAATAGTAAAAAGACAGAATTTTCGTCTGATTTAATAATTGCCTACTCCTACACTATTTATGTCTTTCGTAGAGTCCATTTACAGCCACGTTTATTTATAAAATCAATAAATCACTTGTCTCGTAAAGTAAATCGTAAAATACCGGGGAACTCCCTCTCTCTAATCAAATTTGACTCGTGCTCAAGTGCGTAATAAGGTCGGATGTCCCCTATTCACTGTTCAGTGTCTGTTAGAGTCGTTTAAAACCTTTTCCGACATGAAAACTTTATAGCATTGATCGAAAGTATGATCCATTAATCCAACCAACGTCTTTAAAGTCGGTAATTCAAAGCTACAATTATTTAAATTTATTTCTGCTGCTAAATTTGCCTCTGTGGTCGGATCCCAATTATTCCGGGTCACAGCAAATTAAATGAATTATTCATGTTTATATATCCACACACGCGTTTGCTTGCAACGATCTTGACAAACGTCATTGCTTCATCAACATTAATTGGTCGCTGCATGTACACCGGTTTCGCAGCTTTCGCATTTTTTATTTTCCAGATAGGCGCCGTTTCTTTTCTATTAATACTTTTCTATAACAGTAAAACTTTCAATCTGTACATCTGTGACTATTTATAACATTCAATACATGACTTGACATGACAATGTAAAAACTAGACTTATCGAAAAACACTCAAACTAAATTTAGAACTCACAATATTAAAAAACAATACCTATAAAAAGGAAAACTGAATAAAACAAACGAATAAACGAAACTTTGAAAAACTAAATGAAAACTGTCTTTAACATGGCACTAATTGTTGTCCAATAGTTTTGAATACATAAAAAAAAAGATATACGATCGTGACCTAAGAACTTAAATAACATAGCCTAGTTTCGATGCAAAATTTAAAAAGAATTGTAAAAAAAATATATTTTATGCCACGTTAGTTTCTTTTAACTTGCGCAGCACAATAGTTTGTTTACAGAAATAAGATGACATCGTTTCTAATAGCGTGTAAGCAAATGAAAGTACATCCTTGTAAACAATACAAAGTAAGAGTAGTATAAACAGTCCACAGGTAATTCGACTTTAAAGCCAATTGTCTTAACTGTCTAAACATTAGTATTATAACTTTTTATCCCCAACTGAGGTACTATTTAACTTTCTAACCATCTCTCAATTAATGGACTTAGAAGTCGTTACAGGGTGAAATTACGGTACAAATTTGATACACAACACCGGGTATTATATTCTGATTCTAACTGAAAGTAAACAAACCGTAGGTCGTAAATAAAACCAGTTGACCCAATTCAAAATCTCATTCCTGAAGGATTACTTCAGGCCAGCTAAACTATCCGGGGGGACAGCCAAGATAGCCGGTTCAGTCGCAATGACAAGTTAATAGGGATTGGATTGTTTTTAAGCTTGGATTAATTGGATTTATTTAAAAAGGTTTTGTTAAGGTTTGTTATTATAAAACGATGACGATGATGAAATAAGTACAAATTAATTTGGAACTTATATGAAGTGATGCAGTGAACGTTATTTTAATCTATCAATAATATAAAAATGAATCGCTGAATGTGTTGGTAAGCGCAAATCTCGAGAGCACCTGAACCGATTTCGCTAATTCTTTTTTTAGAATATTCCTTGAAGTACGAGGATGGTTCTTACGGACAGAAAAATAAAAATAAATTAAAGAGTCGACTGTTAGGCGGTACGAAGTTCGCTGGGTCAGCTAGTTATCAATACAAACAAATTTTATTACATGATCAACTCTGGAAATATCGGCATTTCGTTACATTTTAATATATGTCGTGGCATATGTAGAATACAGCTAATATTTATTTCGCATTTTTAGACTCTATCCCATAATAAAATTTAGAATACTTCACTGTTTTGCTGTTAACCTTCATCCAACACCATGTAAGTAAAAAAAATGCTAATTTTCTCTCTCATTCTGAAGGAAGGTCGAATACAATTTTAATATTGCGAGAAAAATATAAACCCCCTGAAGGCTGGTGCAGTTACGTCGCTAAAGTGACTTTGTGGAATAAATTTAAATTTTAATGAGAAATCCGAAAGAAGGCCTTTAATAACTTTTTGTGCTCATTCAGCACAAAAAGTTATTAAAGGCCTTCTCTGTGAAGGGATGTCAAAGTTATTAATTAATTTGATGCCTGTGAAAGATCATAATTAATTACAAGTTACACATTACCGAAGTACCAGGAACGGGCGTGCGTGCAGGCAACGACTAATGAACGTTGATGAAGCGAAGGTGATCTATTAGGATCGTGGCAAGTGGCATTTCCTGATCTCTGTCTACCCTCTGGCTACAGGTATGAGGTTATGTTATGTTACATCCTCAGATCATCAGATCATGATCTGAGGTTACATCCTAACCTACCAATATTATAAACGCGAAAGTTTGTAAGTATGGATGGATGGATGGAAGGCACGTAAAAACGACTTAAAGGATTTTAAGCAATAATATAGCTTATACATCAGAATAGCACGTAGGATACAATTTATAAAGATATTGTGTGAATTGTCCAAAATATACGAAATAAGTGTCAAGTAAGTAGCAAAAATCGACCATCTGCGAACTATTACACATAATAATTATGTAATGTATAATGGAAATGATTATCTTAAATAGTTCTACAAAAAAGCCCGCCACAGTATATATCTATATTTTATGTGTAAGCCATTATAGCCAATATTAGATTACATTTTACTGCGGGAAAATATCTTATTCCCAAGGGAAAACCGATAAACCGTGAGTAACACGGTGGGGCACAAATAGTTACCTAAATAGAAAGCATTCTCAATTGTGTATAGGTTAATACAGGATATCAGATAGTAAGAGACCGATCTGTCAGTACCTACTACTCGGAGGCGGAGGATATATTCTGGTACGGCTTTGGAGTAGCCTAGTCTGAGCACAGCTCGACAACACGCAAGACGGCGTGTGGTGATGGAGGCAATGAGAAGCGTTCAACTTCTTTTCTTCCTTTGCTTCTCTACTGGCTCCCTGGAAGAAATTACTTTTAGTAAGCCGACAATTGTACTACATTTTTATGTCATTTCTATTACTGTAATTTTTGCACTGTTCTTATGATTAATATGAGTTCTCGAGAACGATCGGCGTGTCCTAGGACTTAATTCACGATTTTCTCTATGGATACAACTTATTCAGTACCTCCTTCGGTAGCCCCACATCTTAAATGCACAGTATTTCTTAATGACTCGCGATTCTTGTACATAGTTACTATATTAAATAGGACTAATCGCGATTATTTATTGAGTAAAGTTGTTCATATTTACAGGTATCTAGTCTATGTAGTGTATTATTTCTGCTTAGGTTATTGTTAAGGGTTTTTGCAGTCTATGTAGTTTATTTTGTACACGTATATAGACTTGTTTTTAGTGCTGCTTCTACTCTCCAAGGTTTGCTGGAAGAAATCTCTTAGGAAGATGAGTTCGCCTTTGTACGTGTTATTTCTTATGTAATGTCCTATTTCATACTTTGTGTGCAATAAAGTATAATGATTTATGATTAACTATCTTAATGCTGCAACTTCTTGCAGATTACTTCCTTCGTGGTCCAAGCTTTACAGCCATACGTTGCAAGACCAGGCATGTATAGCATTGAAGTATCCTAATTCGGAGGTCTAGGTCGCACAACACCTTCGTCATTTTGTTGAAGGACGTCTCGGGCAACTTATTTATTTATTTATTTGTTTATTTATTTAGAACACAAAACAGATTACAGACATATTTACCAAATTGATATACATTTACATTATAGATCAGATCTAGCCTATAACCCTAAACCTGTGTACCTAGCATGCACTTAGAGTAACTAGATTAGACTGAAAACTTATATTAATTTATTGCTGTATATTCCCCCAACTGCTATATATTCCCCCATCACTTTATTAGGACAAAAATGTCAAGTCACTGTTCTCTTTTTTGAAGATTTAGCGCCGACAAGTAAAATTATATTACTATTAAATGTACATGTACCAATGACTTTGTTTTCTAAGTTATGTAGGTACATTTGTGAAATTATAGTAGCCATACCATCCGCTAAAAGAAAATCATCATGAGGAAACCTGAGTGTCTGATGCGTTCTACTACCTCAGCGAGCATTGTGCCCAATTAATCCTAGTAATTAATCCCATACTCTCTTTCTCTCTCAGAGAGAAGAACTGCGCCCTGCAGTGCGACGTATACAGGCTTCATTAAAAAATGAAGATACCACAAAATATTCAAATCCTGACAGCCGTTTCTTTTAGCCGATTTAGATAACCTGCTACAAACTAAGCAATTGCCGACGGGTAATCGATGCCGGCGCCCGTCCGTTCGTGCTCCGCGCCCGCCCGTCCGCCCGTTTATTTTAAATTGAAATTGTTGCACCCGCTGCTCTCGTGCGGTGGAGGCTGTGATGTTGACAGTTAGTATGATATTGCAATATAAACGTCGGGAGTAGAAGGACAAAATAATTTCTAACCGGCATAGTTAGGTTGACCTGACATCTTCGCACTTAGGGCCGGTTTATGAATTGCGAATTTCACTAAGTAAATTCTTAAGTAACGTCCTGTCACGCTCTTTGCTGAGAAATTCGCAGAGACTGCACTACCAGTTAAGTATGTACTTAGCGAAATACTCAATTCAAAAACTGGCCCTTTGCCTCATAGTTGGGCAATTATACCTACGTACGCTCGAACGAAGCGCTCTCGTGGCCTAGGCGATCGGAGTGATTGGAACCAATCACTCGGTTAAGCAACAACAGGCGCGGTCAGTTGCAGGATGGGTGACCGTCCCATGATTACCGCTAGTGGCATTTTCCGAGCGCTTCCGTGCTTCGCAAGGCACGTTAAGCCGTTAGTGCCAGCTGTCATGTAATGGCAGTCGTTATGCCATGTCAGAGGCCTCATAGGTGGCTTGATAATTTCTGACAGTAAGGCCCGCCACTGCCTTACAATCCTCCACCAACCCGGACTTGGCCCGCGTGGTGGAGTATGGCCTAACCTTCCTGCGATACAGGAAGAAACCCGTGCCCCAGCAATGGGGACATACAAGGGACATACAGATATCATACCTACCTACGTACAATGGCCCAACTATGCGACTCTCTGAGAAGAGGTGTGCACCTTAAATTGACGTATTAATGAAAGCATTTCTTTGAGTGACTCTTATGAGTCTCCGAATCCCCATAACAATCCAAAAATTTAAGTAGAAACGGGGCAAACACAAGGACGTCAATCGCCCCCACCCCTTAACCACGGACAATTAAAACGAAGTGCTTGGACCTCAATGGAGGGGTTCAGAGGATCGATCCCACTGCTGACCTAAATAGACAAATGCAATGGTTTTCGGGGGTTTGAAATTAAGGATCTACACAAATTAGTGCTTCCTGAAATTAAGTTTCATGACTTCCGATTAGATTCATAGTTTTTTTGCGAGAAGCGTGGAATTTTTATCAAACTCAACTCTGGACAGGAAATAAGAAAATAATTTTTTTACTTAGCTGTGGGCCAGTTTCTGAATTCAGATTTTCGATGAGTTTTAAAAGTTTTAGTTAAATTCGTGTTTCGTTAACTGTAGTGCTGTCTCTTGGAATTTCTCAGAAACGAGCGTGACAAAACGTTACTTCAGCGTTTACTTACTGAAATTCTCAGTTCCGCAACCGGCCCTGTGTCCCACAGCTAATCTACATATTCACGCTGCAAGGCCGTAATTGCCAAAAAACTTCCATTTAAGTGGATTTCATGCAAAATTTTTAATTATTAATAATCAAAATATCACTAAAAATCACGGAATATTTTAAACTGAGCTCAGTTGGAAGGAGCGCTGGCACGGATAGCCAGAGGTCGCGGGTTTTTGGCAATTTTAGCCTCTTAATAGGTTTTTAAAATTGTCCTTAGCACGGGTTAGTGCATTAAAAATAGTATTATCATGGAATATACCACATAGGTAGCAACTCATATATTATGTTTGAGATGATTTAGGAAGATGGACAGAGTTAAGTTTTTCTTTCCGCTGCCCCTTTCTCCACCACAAATAAGGCCCGGAGGCAGCGGCTTACATTGTACATTGACATGCTACAAACAAGAATGTAAATTGGAAATGTGGAAAAGAGGGGTTTAAGGAATTCCTCATTTTACAATTATTATTTAAGTAAGTAAGTAAATAGTTTATTTCCAAGAAGACGATTCACATTGAAATAACTTATAAATAGACAGTGGAGGGTATGACAAAAAAATGTTTTATGTTTACCGACAGTCCCCAAACTAGGTTAGGCCTGTATCTTGGGGACTTTATTAGTGTGCACAGTTTTCGTTTAACTTAGTCGTTGACAAAACCTAAACACAACATCATAAATATTGTAGACAGATATTGGTTACATCTAATAACCCAATTGTTACTAATTTTTTTTCTTATTAACCTTGTATAGACAGTTACAGTGTATTCCTGGCAGCCAGTGTTGTTAACAGTTCCCTATGTCTATTTCCTAGCCACACCGAAGGTGTAGTTAACGACTTCACCGCAAATTGATCGTAGAGAAGTTGCAGTGAGGAACAGCAGACGAAAAATACTTTGTACACCCGAACACTGCTGTAGACTTAATTTATGAAATAATCCCTATATTAACTGTGTTATCTTTAAAAACGCGATTCCTTTAAAAACATGTCTAATTAGTCACGAAAAATATAAATAGGGGAGACTGTACAAGGAAAATTCTTTGCAGACAATTTATACAGCGTTTATAGACTGATTTGATTGATTTTTTTACAAATAACATTATTTCATTTTTAAATATTTAATAGTGGTAATTATCCCCCAAATAATGGGAGGAGGCAAAGACAAAGAAGAAGAATAATTGAGGTAATTATTATCGCAATCAATTATAGAGAGTTGCGTGTAGAGAAGATCGTGTCAGGTAGTGATTTTCGAAATTATGGGTGCTTAATATCCTTTGCAACCGCTGAATTTATGTGCTCGAGTAACTGTTCATAACCAGTAGGAATAGTCTGCTAGCTTTTAGAATATACCTCGGCTACTATCGGATATATTCGTATAATAGAAATGTTGGAACTAATATGACACTTAATTTCAAAATCGGAACTAATATGACACTCAATTTCGAAATCAGAACTCTATCATCAGTACGAAAACCGGCGAAAATTGGCAAACACCGAAGCCTACTCTAGAGCCCGAGGTATATTCTAAAAGCTAACAGACTATACCTCCTCTTTAATAATGTCAATGAATAGAACCTTAATTAGGTGGCCAGTTGCTCTTCGTTATTTTGTCGTGTTAACGGTGTGACTATTGTAAGTATTCAATAGTGTAACTTATTTATTTTCTTCGTGCTTCACAAGGCATGTTAAGATGTTGTTGCCACGTAAGACATGTAATGGCAGTCATTAAACCATGTCAGAGGCCTTATGGGCGGCTTAATAACTTATGACAGAAAGGCCCGCTACTGTCTCACAATCCTCCACCAACCCGGACTTGGCCCCCGTGGTGGAGTATGGCCTAACCTTTCTGCGATGCAGGAAGAGACCCGTGCCAACAGTGGGAACACAGTGCAGGGGTTGATGTCTTCGTCGATTTTTTGCTGACTTAAAGATACTCGTACATAAACTTGTACCAGCAGGTACCAATGGTTGTCACTTCCAGGTTTGGAGATTGTGCACGAACAATGAACTCCTGTATTCTATATATCGCGGCTTCGAAAAGCTTCTTAATAAAAATCGCTATCGCGAGCTAAAGTTAGAACTCTTATCACCTGCAATATGAAAGTGTATAGAACCGCTAATATGTTTCCAAGATAACGAAACTCTCCGCATTGTAAAAGTTATACTTATTGACGAGTAGACCTCCATTTTCGGATACAGTCAACCCTCTATAATTGAGTGACATTTTCTCAGAGTCCCTTGAAAATAACTCGATAAATTTAATAAAATCGATATTCATTGATTTCCCTACGTGGTCGAATTAATATTAATTGTTTTGAAGTAGAAGGCCTTGTCCGCGAACATGCAAGAATTTGAAGTACGTGCTTCTCTATATTCTATAATTTGAAGCGTCTGTCATGTACAACCCTGTGTCTTGTCGTTTGTTTACATAAATGGGATATGAGGGAGTTTAGTTTTGCAGTGAGGTAAGGAAATGCGCCTTCACAATCGACACAATCGAAAATATTACTCTCAAGAAAATCACAGACTTCTAAAAATAAAATTTTGTGACATTTTGTATGGATTACGAAATCGCAGATTTTTCAAAATTAAAACCTGTGACAAATTGTATGAATCACGAATTTCGAACAAACTCTTATTTACTTGATTTATTTCCTCTCTCCCACTTGATTATTTAAACTCCTGATATTTTGAACGCTTTGTAATTTGAATACTTTTCTTTCCTCCGTCGAGTGCTAAATTATCGAGAGTCGGTGTTAATATGAGGACTTAGTGAAGTCCTAAGCAGTTAGCTTAAAACCATCATGCAAGCTTAATGACTTTCAGATGAGAAAACGTCAAAAGAGCTTTTATAAGGAAAAGTGCTGCCGCAAACTACCTAACACTTTCCGAAGTTGTATACTCTATAGAGTGTTTCGCAAAGTGTGTGCCGCGAACACTGGTGTACCGTGGTCATTAGTTGTGCCTCGGGAAAGTTAAAGTTTCTGTCTAAAATTATCGTTTTTAGAGAAGATAAAACCTTGTACTATGTTTTTGACCCCGGGGAACCTCGAGCCTAAAATATATGCCGAGCCAAAAATCTAATAAAACTTCTGGGTGACCGTTTTTCTAAATCATGTTATGGAAGGCGATACGAAAACCCCTTTTAGGCGATCCAATAACACTTGAAAAAATCATATCTTACAGAACGTTTCATATCTTCACGCAAAAACCTTCTAAGGTTGAAGTGATGCCTACATTTACACACCGAGAGGTTTTTAGACTATACACACCTGTTCTCTATACTATATTTAGAATATTTAATTAATAGCTAGAACACAAAAGATTGCACTGCATATTCAGTACTAATTTCATCATTTTTAATATACAAACAAATGAATCTGTTTTGATTTGGTCTAAACTTTTTTGTAGCTAGATCTATCGGTATATTTTTTCCGGATGGAGGCGCTGTTTGCTGAAGTACAGGTTCACGCCTTGTTATTTGCTTTTTGAAAAATGTACCTAGCATAATAATAATTTAAGAAACAGCTTGTATGATTTTCTTGGAACAAATAAAATTCTATTCTATTCCTTATTAAATGTAAATATTAACCGTGTTTTATCAATAAAATATTATAAAAAATATTATATACTTTATAGACCCTTATAATATAGTATTTGCAAAATTTTTTATTTTATTTACTTGGGATTAAAACAGTATTGCATAAATCAGAGTTAAAATTGAAAATGTGTTACGCGCTACTTAATCCACGGAAACTTATAAGAATTACTAGGTTTGTGATGGGGGTATCAATAAAAATAATGCTTAAAAATGACAAAAAACAAGCATAATTTAAAACCCAGGAACGTGGTGATCGTGGATTATTGGCATAGATAGCATTTATGCCAAAAATGGTCATTTTTTGATGTGGTGTGGATGTTATTTACTTTATTTAATCTTTTATCTCAATCTCTCAATCCAATAATGGTCTATACCACAATTTTTTCACTGATACCAGTGTAAAAAAAATTAAAATTAAGCGTAACATTAAAATATGTATAATACGATACGATGTAGGTACATAAATAGATACGTGTCAGCAAGTACGTTCGCTCGTTAATAAAAATGGTAGGCACGTATTTTATGAAATTTTATTATGTTATAAATTTAAATCAGTTCGTTGGCAGCGACGAAAGTAAGAAAGATTGTTGAAGAGAAAATCATTGACTGAAATGAACTCTCAAGATTTGGATTGTGTGACCGGAATTTTGTTTAGCTAAAGTGTTATACAAACCGTAACCGCCTTACTACAAAAAATGTACACAGCTGCAAGTGTTTCAACACAAGCATAGGTATTTACGATAAATTTGCTAAACAAGAGTTTTCGAGTGTCTAAATATAGACCATATCTAAGCCGTGTCTAGGTCTTACCCATCATAAAAACACAGTATTTTGGTAAACATATTTTGCTCAACACTTGCTCAACACCTGAGCTGGGGAGGATTCTCAAGGCAAGTTACTCCCTTGTCTTTTTTCTCAGAGAGGACGGATTTCTTCTACGTCTAGAACAGTCTTCCGGGTCGTCGAGAGCCACCTTCGGGATGTGGTCTTCGAACCGTACATCTCAGCTAACGCCATTTGCGTTCCATGATGTCTTGAGCTACGGGTTTTTGTAGATAAATGGGAAGCCCTCGTGTCAGCCTCAGACTTCACGGAGGAGTAAAGGGACTAAAGAAGAATAAGAATTAAGCTGCATTCATGAAAAATTGCTTAAATGCATTTATGAAGACATTCCTTTGCAGTCAGTCAATTTAAATTTTGTTATTGGACAGATCGACATCTGAATACACATCGGGTATGAATTACATTGCTCGCCAAAACGTGACCGGATTATGAATTATTCGTTGGTTCTCAATCAAATCCTTATTTATTTTCGATTGGTTTGTTTACTTTTAACTTATTTAATACCAGACAGAAAATTCTGCGGATTTCGTCGCGATATTTTAGATAATGTTTGTTACATGTTTAACCACTATTACTACTTAGTTACATTATTATTATACTTTATTGCACACGAAACATTAAAAAGGACATTATCTCTGTAAGAGATATCTTCCAGCAAACCTTGGAGAGTCGGAGCAGCAGTGAAAAACGGGTACAAAATAAACTACATAGCCTGCAAAAAGCCTTAACAATAATCTAAGCAGAAATAATACACTACATTGACTAAATACCTGTAAATATAAAAAAATAAAATAAAATACATAGTAAATCATAAATAAATATATATAGCTCAACTATATATATTTCAACTGAAACTGTTAAATCCTAATTAAGTAAAAGTGTTTTATAAGAGGGCTGGTGGCTTCCCTCATTAAATAATAAAATAAATGAATAAATAAATATTCATGAATAATATTCATATAGCAATACCACTCGCTAATAGTGAAGGAAAACATCGTGACAAACCTGAGTGTTTGAGGTGTTTAAATAAGTCATCGCTTGAAATTGCCAAGCTACGGTGGGCCCGTGTGGTAATAAAGCCCATACTCTATCTCTGAGTGAGTATTGGGAACGTTAGCGTAACGAGTGGAACCTTAATAAAAATGAAGTGGAAAACATGTAAAAATATGTTTTTATTGTTTACTAGCTGACCCAGCAACTTTATTACCGCCTGACAGTCGATTCTTAATTTTTTTACTATTCAACTCTCTGTAAGAACCATCCTCGTACTTCAAGGAATATTCTAAAAAAAAGAATTAGCGAAATCGGTTCAGCTGTTTTCGAGATTTGCGCTTACCAACAGGTTCAGCGATTCATTTTTATATTATAGATTGGATAATTTGCTATGATAGTATACAATCTGTGGTAAATTCAACTGGTTGAAAGGTAAAGCCCTCAACGAGCTATACACACGAACAGACGTGGCATATACCTAAAAAAGTAGGCTGATATCCTGTTAGGGTTGACGGTGTTCCATCAAGTAAAAACTGGTGTACCTGCGTGTGCTTTATTCAATTTGGACCCTTATTTATTCAAATGTTAATACAGGACCTTCGCCTGACAGAGCAAACTGACATTACGATACCTTTTTTCAGATAATCTGATACAAAAAATACGTGCAATATTTTCGCCCAAACACACACCGCTTGCCTTGAGTGAGTTCGAAAGTTCTAGAACTGTCTGTCGCTAGTCTGACTGTCACGATGGTTTGTGGGCTCGTAGAGCATAGTCTTCTAGTGGAACAATTTCGGACATTTTTTCGTGTTTATTAAGTAGGTATTTCCCTTTTGCAATTATTATCAGACGCACGCGGCAAGGCTAACAATTTTGTCCTCTTTTAAGTATAGAATAAAAATGATGTAGGTATGGTACAATATAATATTCCATGATATTTCGGCGATACAAGAGGAGGGAGAATACTGCCAGGGTCTTAGGAACTCACCGCAACAGCAGCGGTGATTATAATTATTAATTAATTATTGCACTAATTACATATTATGTAAATGCGTAAGGGTTATAACTCAATTTATTGAGTTAGATTTTTTATATGAAACTTCAAACAGTTTTTTTATATTTAACTTATTTTCAATATGCGAAATATTATGATTTAATTATTGAATTATGTAAATTTTTGACATATACATCCAAGCTCATTAATATACCAAAATCATTTACGGTCTTATTTATAAAATCACGATTCCTCTAAATCACTCCTGAAAGTCAGTAAATGTAAACCGTGGTTACGTATTTTCCGTGTGAAAGCTCCATCACAGACTATTTTAATCAGCGTTATTTGTTTTTAAAAACGAAATTAGTTCTTTTTTGATTATAGAATAACGGTATTCTACAATCAAAAAAGGACAAATTTTGTCTCTGACAAAAATATAAGTTCGAATATACAAACAAGTTTATGAGTTCCATATTCAAACTTCATGTCTATTTCACGCCTCATCTATTATGATCGCAAACCTAGAGAACGGACAACAAATTGCTTATACGAGTACAACGGATAAACACAACGATCCGAGTTTACTTCGATAACCAGTCGACTATTATCTTAACCGACCTAACCCTTGAGTTGGCCTCTCAAGTCGTAAATCAAGTGAATGATTAATAAACAATGGTAATTAAACTTTGCCCTGGGGCGGGCTATAAGTTTTCAACCAAATATTTGAAATTCAGGGACTACCCAGAGTTATATATCTATAGAGCTATTCACCATTATTTAGATTAAAAGCCTGCATAGACGATATACTGTCCCCTGGGTAATTTTTTGTCCATCGATATTCAAATTGTTCTTTGCATCACTGTACCCCGGGTACTTTTTTGCCCATAGATATACAATTGACCTTTGCATCTACGTAATGAGTTCATTTATACAGCGTCTAGTGGCATCTTTACTCACATTAGATGGGCGAAGGGACCACTCGGATGCTGTAGTGCCTGGGAGATGGTTTTAGATGGTGTAGGCTTACCCAGCACCTATACCCCCCCGGGTACTTGTTTTTCTATCGATGTAGATCTCTTATGATTTGTATTGAATAGCGAAGTTAAAGGACTAAAAGTGCCCCGTACGAGTCTTCCAAATTACTGAGGACACCAAGAGACGAAACTGGACAAAAGTACGGGGACTCCCCAAAAAATAGAATGGAAAAATCGATTTGAAATAACGGGATGGACCCAAACTCGCTAACTGTGAAGGAAAACATCGTGAAGAAACCAGCGTATCTGAGGTGGACAAGCACCTCAGACATGCAGGTTTAATGCAGGCCCATAGTCTCTCTCTGAGAGAAGACCTGTGTCGTACAATGGGACGTATATAGGCTACATAAAAAAAATCAGGAGAAGTAAATTTTGACGACTAAGAACGTTAGGGTAACGGTAAATGAGAAAGAGCTCCCCTAACAAAAAGGTATTGTTATTAATATCAAATTACAGTTGGACTATCCAACGGACACAAGCCTTTCTAAGTAATGAATAATGACGAAAGTATTAACAGCAAAATAGATCCTATTGTAATTGCTTAATACACTAAATTCAATCATGTCACCATTAAATAAACTAAAATTTTATCTTCAAAAATAAACTTTATCTTCTAATTTTACTTCGAGAAGTACTCAAAAATAATTTTCGTAACTGAGGCACGTACTCTGGAAAACCTAAAGATAAAAATGTTAATAGTTAACTTTTTCAATGATAACACTTTTTTGTTATACAAAAATAATAAATGTAGGCTTCAATTTTAAAATTATGTTGACTTAATTATGCATTTATTGTGCATAATAGATGGATAGATAAAACATTTATTTAACGACACAATACTAAAAGCATAGCTTAATATGAGATGAAAGAGACAAAAAAAGCAGAAAAAAACACAGGTTTAAATACAAAGCATACGTGGGACACTCAGAAAGTTTTGAGAAACTCAAAAACTAACTTGTATGAAAATAGTACATTATGATATACGAGTAAGTGCGGTAAGTTGAAAATTACAGCCGAGGCGATATTACTAGCCCGAGCCATCGGCGAGGGCTATAAGGAAGCAGAGGCTGTAATTTTCAAAGCGCACGTATGTCATACGACGTTTTATAACATATTTACGAGGAAATTAATAAAACTCTGACTTTGTTATCATCACTACTTGACGACATTTTCAAATAAAAACAATACATCGAAAAGAAAAAGCGCGCGGATTTATTTTTACTTGTCTACAAATAAGCGATGCGCGCGCATCAACTTTTTTTTTTTAGGCAAAGGTACAAAAACAGCCAGTATTACTAATAAAGTAAATTAATATTTTTGTGTTTTTGTTACAGATAAATGGTTGTAATTTATTGTCAAAATTAATTGAATTAAAGAATTAAATGTTTATTTGTTATATTTTATTTCCCAAAGTTAATTTTATTCATAAAATATTGACCACTTTCTTGACATAAAACCTCTTTGCTAAGATTTTTAAAAGTGTCGTTCATTTTTAGACGGAGTATCTTAAAACTTTATTAAATAAAAACACGTGCCTTTTACATTACATTATTGCACTAGTACGTAATGAGATACATTACGAAATTGAAATTGGTGTAATTACAACCACTTTACGAGCAAATATGTTATAAAAATATTTTTAATACACTTGCTCAAAAAGTGGCGTATTACAGGACGTATAGCGTGTGGGATGGGGGCTATTACACACGCGTGCTTTTTTTTACCTTTACCGCACTCGTGCCTTTTCTTTCCCAGCTGTCAAAGTCTATTAAAAAGAAAAACCAACCAAGTTTTTACTAAAAAAATTCATAGAGGTTTTTATGAGCTACTAATTTGTTTCAATATCAGATTTATTGATTTGATTGAATGAGTTAAGTTAGGTTTCATTTCATCTCATTAAATTTCATTTTCATTTCATATCAATAAAAAAAATCTACTGAAGACTTGGCTGTATGGGCATAGTTCCCTTTGCCTACTAGAATGGGTGAAGAAAAAAAAATCTCTGCTTATATTTTTTTACGGTTGGCGCCATTTTCCAAATATTTTTACTTTATTAAATTGCTTATTTTTTTCGCAACTGTATTAAAAATAGTCGTTCAGTCAGTACACGTGCGGGACCGTCATTGCAACTTGTTCCGACTGTCAACCCTTGCCGAACTCTTTGCAATGACAGCCTTTCCGCACTTGTAATGAAATATACTATTTCAACAGACTTGCTCGTAAAGTTCCTATATTTTCTTTGGTCTTACGCCCGGAATGCGGATTATTACACAACTAGTGCGTTTTACTTTTCACTGCCGCACTAGTGTTTTTCTTATTCCACTTTTTTTTTAATATCCGTAAAGAGGTTGTTACCAAAAGATATTATTATTATTATTATTTTATTATTATTGATTATTTTGTAAATAAACTTGTAGTCAAAATCTGATAAGATAAGATTATACTTCATTTAATTATCTATTAAAGCATTTAAAAAATACAATATTTTAATCATTAACTACAGTAAATTCTTAATATAAATACATTATTATTTATTTTAATATATTGTAGCTGAATGGCGGTGTTCGGTGCCTCTGGACTTAACCTGAGCGCTCATAGTTATTCAACCAAAGATACGGCGCGCGAAAAAATAAACCTCCGCGCCATTTTGTGCAAACATTTGTTCGTTTATAATTTGCTGATTTTACACCTACCTAATTGTTTTTTCCTCGCAAGTGTGTTGAAAAACGTCGTATGATACGTGTGTGCTTTGTTCATTACAGTCGTGGCTCTATTACAATACCGCCTCGACTGTAATGACCACCTTCGCACACTTGTATCATAATGTATGTACTATTTTCGACTCTCAAAAAAATGCAGAGGGAAATTTGAAAATCGAACAGTAGTATTTTTACTTTTAAATAATTGAATTTTTCAAAACAATTACAAGTGACCAGCGTCTTATACATAAAAGCTTATTTTCGAAAAACTTTCTGAGTGGCCTGGTACAAAGAGTCAAAAGCAAAAAAGAACAAACATACTTAAACATAGGAAAGTTCGTAGAGTGTATATGTATGAGTGTGAAACTATAACTTATACTTATACTTAAATTCATACCCATCTACGGTCAGTAGACTGTTTCGTGCATCCGAAGGCAATTCGGCGGGGACCCATAAAGCTAATCTAATGACTACTACGCATCCTCGGACATAACTTCCTTTCGCTTTACGTCTGCCTCTCCAAAGTAGCCAGTGGCAGAATATTCTCATAGCACTCTGAGAATATTAATCTGGAATTGGATTGCAAAAGTATAATCAAGTTATTTAAGGCTTTTAGGCTCGTTTGAGTAATTAAAAAGACTCCTTTGTCCACTGAGACTGATCGGGAAACACTTCGATCGTAGAATTCTTAGAAGATAGATATCTATCTATCAATATTTAAAAAAATATATATCTACATTTTTTTATTGTACCTACTCCTGGAATAATTTTAAAAGTTTCAGTTTTTTTCTTCTAAGGGCTTCGTAGAGCCTCAACCACAGATTTTCACTTTTGACGGTCGTTCGTCGTAGCTTCCAATTCAGGCAAGTGCGGTTCTTGGGCTATAAATCTTCCCAGATGCTCTTTGGCCGCCCCTTCGTTCGGTTGCCCAAAGTGTACTTGATTGGCTTGTCTGGTCAGCCATCTCATGCGTAGCGTATGGCCTATCCAGCGCTAATTTCTATCGAGGATTAATAAATCTGGTTAGGCACTTCCAGTGGCCCTCATTCTGGATTCTTTGTGGCCAGAATATTCCCAGTATCTGTGAAGTATGTAGCTACAGTCTATTTATTCTTACTTGTCCAATTTAGTAAACAAGATTCTACCCTTAAACTGTGACTTTTTAGTCCAAAACTGGCATATTTTCATAAATGAAGTAACCTGGAACACTCTTTTAAATAACACGCTGCCAATTTTATAAACATAGTTCATGATAGTTCATGAGTTTGCGATAAAATGTCTAGTTTAGGCGTCTAATCTCAATTTTAAGGTTAGAATCTTGTTTAATAAATTGGACACGTGAGAATAAATAGACTGTATGTATTTATTAATATAAAAGAGAACATACATACATTTGGCCTTTTTTTTGCATCTACTTAATGAGATGATTTATACAGCGTCCAGTGGTATCTTCACTCACACTAGATGGGTGAAGGGACCACTCCGACGCTGTAGTGCCTGGGACATGGTTTTATAGATGGTGTAGGCTTGCCCAGCACCTATACCACCCTGACAGCTTAGTCGGCCTAGCCCACAGGAAAGACTAGTCAATACGTGCGGAGCCAACCAAGCCGCGGGTTTCCTCCCGATGTTTTCCTTCACCGTTAGCGTGTGGTATTGCGACTACAAATTCGCAAATGTACGTAACTTTGAAATTATACAAAGTCATTGGTACATGCCTGCACCGGGGATTGAACCTGGAACCTCGTTTGCGAGTCCATTGTTCTAATGACTGGGCTACCATCGCTTTTTGTTTGGAGAGTGTAGTATCTGGTACATGCCCGCACTCGGGATCGAACCTGGGGCGTTACATAATAAGGCCCTACAAAACCAACTACTTGGTTTGACTGTGGAAGCAGTCTCGTCTACAATAGTTTTAGCAGAGATTTTACAAAGCCTTTTTAGATAAGATTTGCAAGCTAGCACTATCTGATAATAAGGATAACTTGGCTGAATTTTTCGTCGGAGTCATTTGTTGATAAAAATCTGCCTAAGTTTAGTGGCATTAAATTATCAGAATTTAACAATTAATTTCTTGAACAGTCGTGACTATTGACATTAAGAACTCGCGACTAGCGTTGCCGTACTGTCCAGGCTGGAGCCTGTGTAAGATATCTGTACTTGCATCAGTCCCCAGCTCATTTTATTGCAATTTGTAAAAATGTTCGATTGTGCGAGCGTGGCAGCGTGTCCGAAATAACAGCAGCCTTAACAGCTGTCAGCTGGCCAAAGTGCATACAGAAGAATAACTAACAGCTGCTAACAGTAGATTAACAAATTACTAGTGTAATAGAAGCTGTGGCATGACTGTGGACCTCGCACAGTGTAGTTTGCGGACATTGTTGCCTGTGCCTGACAGTTAGTTTCAGCCTCTCAGTTCAATAAATTGTTCAAAAATGTTACTGCGTACAGTCCACAGAATTATTCATCGCAATTCGCAAACACGTCAATAACAACACCTTCTACGACGTTTCCGTGCTTCGCAAGCGACACTAAGCCGTTGGCGCCGGCTGACATGTAATGGCAGTCGTTAAGCCATGTCATAGGCCTTAAGGGTGGCTTGATAACTTCTGACAGTAAGGCCCGCCACTGTCTTACAATCCTCCACCAACCCGGACTTGGCTCCGTGGTGGAGTATGGGCTAATCATCCTGCGATGCAGGAAGAGACTCGTGCCTCAGCAATGGAGACATACAAAGGTTGATATCGGCTACGACGTCTGACATTTGTTTAATTCTCTTTATACGAATTTTTGAGGCATTTTTATTCTGTAGTGTTGTAGTTGTTTAGTGTGAAATAAAATGGGCATTGTACTATGAATGTTGGTCCTATGTAGGCTAGCCATCCTTTCTAGGTCGCTGTGTTGTTCGTTGTAGTTAGTTAGCTTTAGCCTCTTAATACAAACATACATACAAAAGCACACTTTGTGCCAAAAGGGCTACTGTAATATAAATAATTATTTAGATGACAATGATAGGGTGATGGTAGCGGAGCGGTGTAGAACGCCGGCCTCTCAATCGGGAGGTCGTGGGTTCAAACCCCGGCATGTACCAATGACTTTGTTTTCTAAGTTATGTACATTTGTGAAATTATAGTAGCAATACCACTTGCCGACGGTGAAGGAAAACATCGTAAGGAAACCCTAGTGTCTGAAGTGTTAACGTACCTCAGCGCTGGCTACGTACAATGGCCCAACTATGAGGCTAAGTGCGGAAATTTCAGGTCTAACTACAACAACTACTAGATGACAATGATGTCTGGAATTAAAGCCAGTACAATGCATGAGTTCTATGTTTTATAATAATTATGTAAACTGTGTTAATAAAGGACTTAGTTTGGGGTTTTTTTTGTCCATTTTTTCCCCAAAATTATCTAGATTTTGAAGTGCACACCTAGTTTGAATTGGAACGTTCATTAAGCCGCAGTTTCTGCGCTACTTTGATTAAACCTTTTAATTTTATACGTCTTAAAACATGTACTACTAAACTAAACTATATTTTTGCAATCCGCTCCATCCAAAGGATTTCTGGAAGAGATAGTTCTAAGCGATAAAACCGCCAAGTGTGTAACATTCTTAGATTTAGGAAATTAAAATTTAAATGCTTTTTCTCTTCGTGTGCAATAAAGTATTTACTATGTATGTAAACGCAATATTATCAGCAATATCGTAAGGCCTCAGCGCACTTAAAATCGTACTCAATAAAAGGGTTTAATTAATGCGGACCTAACCCCTTCGAAGAGGCAAGATACCAATCTTTGCGATAGCGCTCCACACCGCAAACATTACCACTAAAGAACCTGAATCCCCAATTTTGCTGAGACGTAACTGAGATCATAAAACCGGGTGTTTCATTGAACTCCAGACCTACAGATTAGAAATTTACAGATGTCGACCTTCCAACTGTACGTTGTCAGGTATTTTTGGAAGCGTCATGCTCAGATGGCTGACTCACTAGAGATCCTAGATCAGAGAGATTTTGTATGTATGGGCAATTTCTAAAAGTAAGAAGACATAAAAATATATACTTTATTGTACACTGGAAAAACAACAAACACAAAATATTTACAAAGGTACCTACATAGTGCTGCTAATTTGGATTGTAATTAAATGCACTAAATCACGTTTAGATATTAAATACTAACCATAAGCATTTAGCTCATGGTTTATTATTCTACGAGTATATTTATTGCTAGGTACTAACAAAACACTGGACTATGTTTTTTGTAAAGAAATACAATCAGATAAATAAATAATACAATTGGCGGCCGGCGCCAAAGAACTTAATAGATTTCAAAAAGTCTTTCAACAGTATTTAGAATGTTCCTTTAGTGGGATAGACTTGCGCCAGCTACAAGACGCTCAAAACATATTGTTTCCGGATTTCTTTTACTTTTCGTACTCATATTATTAAGCAAAAGAAAAAAATGTAGATGTGTTTCTTTGCAAAACTTGCACGACATGTTTCTAAATCACGGTTAGATTCTCCCCTTCAAATACGGTTAACGAATTCAAAGTCACCCTGTAATGCTGTATCTCCTTTATGGAACTACAAGTCATTGTTTACCATGTTAATCGGGGTACGTTGCACAGCCAATTAACCCACAGATTTACAAGCAGGAAGACTTGGTTTCCTAAGTCTTCTTGCTTGTAAATCTGTGGGTTGGGTTTTGGTTGGCGTGGTGTAAATTGGCTTTTTAATGTACATCGAATTGTCATAATTAACTATGAATTGTATTTTTTAGAATCGTGGTATCATCATATCACTTTGTGCGGTTACCCGTTTTCAGCCCGTCGTTTTGGTTTCTAAGATTTTAAAATTTCTTACGTCTGATACTTGCCACGATCCTAACATATGCATACATGCACGTCTACTTCAGGTACTTTTTATTTTGCCATACTACTAACTTAAAAAAATAGTTACATCGTATGGTTCGAGTGATCATCGTAATTTTTGGCTAACGACAATAAACGACCCGCAGTTTCGCGTACATTACAATGTGTTAAACTAACTGCTATCAGTTGTATTTTGTATGCACTTTGGTTAACTGCTAGCTGTTAACAGTATATAAACAGATTTTTAATGTGCGAGGTACCGGTGGTGAAACGGATTTGGCCCTGCCTTGGAGCCTTTGGTATTCATCTACCTATTTTATGTACCGAAACTCGGCATTAGGTACTTTTCGACTTTATTGGCTGCTCAAATTAATGCCCTTAGATATTTGGACCGTAACCCTCATCTCGCCCTTTAAAGACCTTTAAAGGTAGCGATGAAAAACGAATTTGAGTAAACGAACGCGTTTTTATTAACCGCGTTGGTTCCTTAACGTTTTAAAATTGAAGTTGCACACGAAAAAGTCGCAAAGCACGTTAAGCCGGCTGTCATGTAATGGCAGTCGTTAAGCCATGTCACGGGCCCTATAGGCTTTATAACTTCTGACAGTAAGGCCCGCCACTGTCTTACAATCCCCCACCTAACTGGACTTGCCCCGTGGTGAAGTATGGCCTAACCTTCCTGCGATGCGCGAAAAAACTAGTGCTCCAGCAGTGGGGACATACAAGAGTTGATATCGAGATAAGTTAGTAGAGATATTAATTCATAATAACTAATTAAATTGTTATATTTAAATAATTGCATTTATTTAATGGACATGGTCTTTGCATCTAGGTAATCATATGTTATATTCAGCGTCCAGTGGCACCTTCATTCACACTTGACGGCTGAAGGGACCTCCAGATGTTTCAGTGAATGGGGCGTTATCTTTCAGATGTAGTAGATGTGCTCAGCACCTGTACCATCTGACACTTAGTCGGCCCACAGCAAAGACAAGCCTGGAGTTCACGCAGCTCCATGGCCACTTTGTCCTTGCAGCTTTGTCTGCTTTGTCTTTGGAAGCTTGGAAGCCCCAGTTATGCCTTTTTCTTCGCCCGATCCTTTCCCATCCTCTCTAAGTGACCGAGCCAACGAACGCAATTCATAATTTTATAATATCTATTCGAGTTGAAAAGTCTACTCTGTCTGCCGCTCTATAAACAGAACTTAGCGCGAACGCCCAGCCGCTCCGAGCTGCGCTCTCTCTCTCTCACATATTGTAGTGAATTGTTGCACGGGAATATGTACGTTCTCGGCCTTCAGCCTCGGCCTGGACACAGTTCGGCCTTTTCGATTCGTTGTAGATTTTTCGGTCGGCTATATCTGCGCCGTCATTTTGAATTTCAAACACCCAAAATTTTTTTTTCTCAACCGGATCACTAAAAAGACTATCAAAATTCTATCAAAATTTCATCCAAATCGGCCACTAAACAAAAAAGTTAGCACCCTCGTATAGTGGACGACGCGTTCGAAATTCAAAAATTTGCTTCATAGGATGGCTGTAATTCATACATTTGTTCATAAGTTGTACTTTGTCATACTCGTACATAATTTTCTTCTAAATCTTACCATTTCCGAGAAAACGTATGGATGAATAGATCAGTGAGTATACCGGATTGTAGCTTTATATATATCTATAAACAGATTATACAGATGATTTCTGTATATCAATAAAACACTGAAATTACAAGTTGAAAGTGCTCCAGGGTGGAGACCTTGAACTCCGCTGTCTATACAAAATGGCTTACCTAAATAAAAAACCAATTTTGAAGTTATTTGTTTTGTTGATTGGAAGCAACACTTTTCGCGAATATTTCTTACGCCCTGTAATGTTGGATGACTTATAAATAAGTAGTACAAAATATTTTTATTTCATCGAATAATTCCTAAAATAAAGCTTAATAATACCCCAATATATCTTAGTAATCAATATTAGGTAATTAGATTATCATAATTTTCAAACACGTAGATTATCTGGAAAAGATTTATTTTTGCGATAAGACCGCCTACAGTGTACTACGTAATTAAGCTATTCAAGTATTTCATCTACCCTTAAATGTATCATGTAAAATAAAGAGTACCTATTAATCTATTCTAAACAGCCGTTATTTTCAATAAAGCCATGGATTTTTATGTAATATATAGAGAGATAGAACCAATATGATTTTTTTACGTCCGTCCGTACACACAAACACATAAACAGAAAACATTACAAATAAAGCAAAACAATTTGTTCCATAAGTCCGTCGAGCAATAGACGTAATGGTCGGCAACGTCTAAACCACCTCTATATCGTAAATGTATCGTTACTGAAGGTACATTTCACCTCTTAGCAGGATAGATGGTATTGTTATTTTGATTTTGTAAGCTAGTACTCGTACATCGTCGGTAACCATAATCTATATCTACATAATGAGATGATTTATACAGCGTCCTGTGGCAGATTCACTGACACTAGATGGGTGAAGGCACCATTCGGATGCTTTAGTGGCTCGGACATTGTTTTAGATGCTTGTCAGCACCTATACCATCTTGACAGCTTAGTCGGCCCACCCCACCGGAAAGACTAGTAAATACGTGCGGAGCCGACCAAATCGCGGGTTTCCTCACAACGTTTTCCTTCAGCGTTAGCGTGTGGTATTGCGACTACTGCATATGTACGTAACTTCGAAATTAAATAGAGTGATTGGTACATGCCCGCACCGGGGATCGAACCTAGAACCTCGCTTGCGAGTCCATTGTTCTACAGACAGGGCTACCATCGCTTTTTGTTTGGGGAGTGTAGTATCTAGTATCATTAATCTGTGGACTAGAAGACTCACAATCACAATCTTCACGCCGGAAAAAAAATCGGAGAGCAACAAGTTGTGCCCTACTTATCTGAAGTAGCTTATTGTATTCTTCTCTAGTTGTTGTGTAGGGTCTTCGTTGTATACCTTTTTAACTTGTTTTTTTAATCCTATTATTTAGGGGCTTTGCTCGCGGAAGAAGCATGTCAGCTCAATCGTAACCTAATCATCCAATTATCAGAGATATTATTACATTCATCGTTAAGCTATCCTTTATAAATATTTACATAATAATGACCTTTTCGCTATAAGGTTCGGACAGAATAGTCTAAAGTATTGATAAAATCTATAAAATTTCTTTGCTGCCTCATTCCTTAACTTCTTACACATCAAAACTCGCAATTATATTAAAGAAAAAATCAACATATTCATAGCTAAATTTTAACATAATTTGTGGGGATGCTGACGTGCTATTGGTTAAATAAAATGACATCACAATTTCCAAGGCAGTTTCATCACAAAAAACTATCACTCGCAAACCGCTTCAAACCGGATTTTTGGTTCAGCAAGCCGCCCTGTGTTTAATAAGTTTCCAAATCTCGGCTCATCCCCGACTCATAATGAACTTTGCGCGACGTCTCTGAGCGCCTTTAGTAACAATAGTTGACTTTGAGACTCAACCCAGACCGGTATCTCGTCAAAGGGTGAGAGAGTGGGAAGTTTAATTGCTTGTTCGACAACGCTTGCTGTACCAAATAGCTTAGTATCAATATTCGCCGTGACTACCGCTAGTGGCATTTTCTCAACGCTTCCATGCTTCGCAAGGCACATTAAGCCCTTGGTGCCGGCTGTCATGTAACGGCAGTCGTTAAGCCATGTCAGAAGCCTTATGGGTAGCTTGATAACTTCTGATAGTAAGGCCCGCCAATACCTTACAACACGGACTTGGCCCCTGTTGTGGAGTATGGACGAACCTTCCTGCTATTCAGGATAAAACCCGTGCTCCAGCAGTGGGATCCTACAAAGGGTTGAAAGCGATGCGTTCAGACTCATCGAGTCAATGCGAACTCAGCTCTCTCCAACGGCACTTGGCACTGCCAAAAGGCTACAGAACTTCTTCTTAACGTTCGCCTTGAGGTCAAGTTCGCTCGCTGTCGCTAAACTGAACGTTTACTGATTGATAGATGAAACAGACTTTCGTTTGTCGTTCTCTGTCTGACTTTTTTTATTTCTTTTATTTTGGCTAGCAATAAAACAACATACGAGTATTACTGCCAATAAACAGATTTTAACATTATTATCCATGTAGTACACTACTCTATCTATAGTTACTTAAAAATATAGTTGTAGGTTATATGTAGGTAACTCATTAAAAAATAAAGGAAGGAAGAGCTTTGCAGCTATGCATTTACGCATATAAGATGTTGTATACAGCCTCCAGTCTACTTCACTCACACTGAATGGATGAATGGACCACTCGAATACTGCAGTGCCTGGGTCATTGTTTTCTTTTGTCAATGCTTAGATGATTTACATAATAGTAAGTTTCTTATTTTATATTGTTCATGTGTGCCACAATTTTGGTTTGTGTTAGTATTGTAATCTCTAATCTTATAAGTATTTAAGGTTTATTTCAGTTATCGTATCACTTTACTACGTATCACTTCGCCCGCACTCCACTGGCCCGGTATAACGCGAAAAGTCCTTATTTTCGTTTTGTCTACTATGCTTGTTTCACATGATAGTAACTTAAAAACCTATTTAGAGGCAAAAAATTTCACCCATGCCGGGATTCGAACCCGCAACCTCTGGCTATCCGTACCAGCGCTCTACCAATTGAGCCAATTGGTAGAGCGCTGGTACGGATAGCCAGAGGTTGCGGGTTCGAATCCCGGCATGGGTGAAAATTTTTAGCCTCTAAATAGGTTTTTAAGTTTGTTCCTTAGCACGGGTTAGTGCATTAAAAATAAAAATAGTGTAATCACATGATAGTGCCAAGCAATGTTACGCAATTACTTAAATGTTAGGAAACTACGTTTAATTTTGCAATACTTAGACAAAGTTAGAGTCAAACGTGTCACACCTATGTTTAGATAGAGGGCGCTCTAACAAGGCGTACTGATCGGAAAATAAGTAAGACAGATAACTCTTTTACAGAGATGTTTTACGTAGACCAACACTACAAGTCTAGATAGATAGACAGATAGATATTCTTTATTGCATGTACACCAGGGATTACTGGTGTACATGCAATAAATAATGGATACTTAAAAAATAACAGTACAGTAAGGAGACTTAAAAAATAACAGTACAGTACAAGTGGCGGCCTTATTACTAAAAGTAATTTCCAGACAACCATTGACGGCAAAGAAGAAACGGAAACTGAAATACGGGTAGTCGGCGCAACTAAACAATATTAGACAACATATTATTTTATAGTTGATACACATACATAAACGATACATAAATATGAAATTGATACACATACATAAACGGTACGTAAATATGAAATAAATAAAAATAAACATACACAAAGAATAACATAGGACATGAACGAAAAATATACCTACATAATACTAGAAAAGGATTTCACTACTATTTGCTTATTTAATGCGTAAATATTTTTGGTAACAGTTAGGGCGACAGCCGGTAGCTTTTGGGGCGCGAAATTGTGTCATCGTCATGGACTTCCGATCAATCTAGGCACACAGGCATTGGCGGGCGTTAATCGATCCACTCGCATTCGCCGATCGGAGATGTGATTCGTAATCGATTTCCGCCTACGTGCGAGTTACTATTTCATTCAAGGTGAACTTGGTTCATTTATTAATTTTAGTCCCATAAAGTCAAATAAGCAGTATTGTGCTGCTGTGCAGTATTACACGATTTTGTTAACAAGAACCTCATAAAGGTTTATCATTTATGAAGCTGAAGTTTAAGATCAGGATGAAGTTTATTTCTATCTATTTAGGCAGCCTAAGATTATAGTCCAATTCTTTACATACGCCTCTTCGTACTGTTATAGGTAACCCTAATTACTATGCATTAAATACGATAACTTTGTTATGACAACAACACACTGAAGTAAAATTCCACGCTGTAAAGCGCAGCGTCAGTATTTCCCCATTCATGTCGCATTTGCATCCTTTAATTTCAGTTAGAATCTGGCATTCACGAAGAGCGGTGTCGACCACAACGCTGCCTCCGAAATTTGGGAAGTCATAATTAGTCCGTGTAAATCTCTTATAAAAAAGATATTTGTTAGATATATTGTTGTGTTTTAAAAAAAATTAACGTCCGCCGCATCCTGTCCGAACAGTACGATGAATTTAAAATGTCGTTACATGTTTTTTATCGTTCTTCTTCTTCTACTTCTGGCTATATTAGTCCACTTCTGGACAGAGCCCTCCCCAAATGAGCGCAAGGTTGTGCTATCATTAGGAGGGTAATGCCCATAATCCCCACGCTGGGCATGCGGGTTGGGGACGCAGTTTGGTAGAATTGTACTGCAGGGGACGCTGCTGCCCACCCTCCGGTTTGAGTCCCTTAGTCGCCTTTTACGACACCCGCGGGAAGAATTTGGGTTGGTGCTATTCTCTAGGCCGACACCACACAGCAATCGTTATAATTCGGATTTTATCTATCTTTTCGTGGCTAAAGAAAACTTGCAAAGGTGACGTACACAAGAATTGGGCTTACTTATCAAGCGACGTTCGGGATCAGGTTATTATCTCCAAAGCAATATTTTTCTCCCGTCTAGACGTGACCCAGCTTTTCCCTAATTTCTTACACGTCCAGATTATCTCGTCGGGTGTTTTATTCAGGCTGTCTTGGCACTTAGTATTGTTAATACATTTTTCTTATATAGCCTATAAACGTGTCGCTGCAGGACACAGGCCTTCATGGGCTTAATTACCACGCGTGCCCACCGCGGATTGAAAATTCCCAGCTATTTGAACACCACAAGTTTCCTCAAGATGTTTTCCTTCGAAGTTAGAGAATTTTATTGCAATTATAACTTCACAAATGGTTGGGCCCGCACGTGTTGACTTGACTTTACTTTGGGCTAGGCCGACTAAGCTGTCAGGATGGTATAGGTGCTAGGCAAGACAATGCACCAGGCACTGCAGCATCCGAGTGGTCCCTTCATCATCTAGTGTGAGTGAAAGTACCACTGGATGCTGTATAAATCATCTCATTACGTAGAGGTCATGTATTGCACATAAGTACAATGGCAACTTTACAATGGCAATGCAGCGAATTGAATGTTACTAGCATTTACTTGGATTGTTATTCAGTATTGGATTGAAGGAGTTTAGGTGGAGATTCTGAATGAAGAGTAATGTTTAATGTCTTTGTCTTTAGGTATAAAGTAGCGGTTACTGTTGCTTATTCATATTTTTTGTCAGTTAACTTTCTTAGCTAAGAATTAGCTATCCGATTGTTAATTAATTCACTAGACTTTAATAGGGAAAGTTAAGTTATTGAATTTGCACACGGTAACAGAAGGAAAACGCAATAAAAAAGTGAATATTTTGTGTCCCCGCCGAGGGGCACGGGTCTCTTCCCTGAGAAAGGTATAGGTAGGCCATAGTAGTAATACCACTCGCTTATTGTGAATGAAAACAGTATGAAATGTTAACGTGCCTCAGGCTTGCTACTCGCAATGGCCTAACTATAAGCCTAAGTGCGGAAATCTCAGCTCTAACTAAGGCAGTTTCATTGCGTCGTTCGTTCGAGAGGTTGATCACACACTGTTTTCCAAAAACGATCTATAAAGATATCATTGTTTTTTCCATTCGTGCTACCGCACGCCTCAAGCGTACCAGATTATTTATTCATTGATACCAACTTTTATTGGACTTTTTTTTTAAATAAAATCGTACAGATTAGCCTGCCGATGGAATTCGCGGTCCATTAGACGTTTGTCTCATCATTTCGGCAACGTAATGAAATTGGAGAAAACCCCTCGCGGCAGCGTATTCCCTTCTCGCCTCATGTTCCGCACGAAAATGAGAAATTTCATTCGGGATTTTGGATATCCAAAAGTGTTCGATTCTTCCTCCAAATCGTAATTTGAAGTGTCTAAGAACGGTTAAGCCAGGTCACAGGCCTTATGGGCGGCTTGATTACTTCTGACAATAAGGCCCGCCACTGTCTTACAATCCTCCACCAACCCGGACTTGGCCCCCGTGGTGGAGTATGGCCTGACCTTCCTGCGATGCAGGAAGAGAACCGTGCCCCAGCAGTGGGGACATACAAGGGTTGATAACGACAACGAAGAACGGTTAACTATTAGTAGCGTGGACGCGTCGATACAGTTGAATGAATTTTATTTTTTTACTTTCTACTGAAGGATCAGAAGATTCCAGGTTCGAATTCTGGCAGGGTCGCCGCGTACTTTTGCAGGATCAGTGTTTTGGGTTATTATTGAAACGTCGTCTGTATGGGTTAATGTTGTGTATTGCACTGTTGAGAAGAGAACATGTTACATTATGCTTTAAGGACTATGAATGTGTGGATGTGTCATATATTTTTTCTTCTTCAAAACGATCTAAATCTTGTTTGAAATGGCCTAGAATCAGAAATAGAATATTATTATGTTTATTTGTTTTTACCTATATTTAACTTTGAATCTTCATTGAGACGTAATTTGTGAACCACTTTTATTAAAACATTTTGACTTTGACTTATCACTCTTTTTATTATATATTTATTCATGCAATTTTTGTAAGACCTACACTTAGAACAGACAGCTCTACGACATATTAAACTTTATATTTTGTAGTGAACTCTATTCAGTTGAGTATAATGAGCCGATTTAAACGTTGGTGTTCAACTTAGAATATTCAGATTACGAAGCTATCTAGCTACGTTATCTGAATATTCTGATAGCATGTAGAAAATGTTGTTTGACATCCGTAACCGGTGCTTCAAATTTGCAGCGATGACGTTCTATCTCTTTCTAAGAATAGGCCCGTTCTTTCCTGTGAAACATCTATCCTTAAGAATTCGACAGCAAAACGAATTACGTCAACACTGAATTTTGATTAATAAACCCTGAAAAATTGTTCATATCATTAAAACAGACTTACCTCTCACAATAACCAGCTCCACGTTCCTTTGAGCTTTCGGATTCGGATGAACGAAAAACACTCCCTGTTGCTTTTGTCAGATAATTGTCGGATCTCGTGGTGAGCCTTTGATTCGAATCCTTTAAATGTTGCTGAGGCAGAGCACTAGACCGAAACACGCCAAAGGCTCGATCTGTAGGCCGCCGTAAATTTATGTTGTTAAGTATGATTTGGGATAACAGAACACACATCTCATTCACTTGTAATAGCTTCTTCTTCTTCTTTGGTCGTTTAACTCCTAGCGGAGCATAGGGCTCAACCACAGATTTCCACTTGTGACGGTGGTTCGGGGCTGCTTCCAATTCAGGGCAGCTAGTGCCGATCGACTTGGCCTCTCGGTCTATTGATCTTTTCCAGGTGGTCCTTGGAAGCGCCTTCTTTCGGCTGCCCAATGGGGTATACGTAAGTGCTTGTCTGCTCAAGCATCTCTAATCGCGGCGTAGTGTATGTCCTATCCAGCGCCATTTCCTTTCCAGGATTTCTACTAACACTTGGTATTGTCACAGATTCGCAATTCAAGAAACCACGTGATGTGGTGACGAAACCGGGACTTCACAGAAAATTATGCTTAAGTCTGTTCTTACTTTGAGCTTGTTTATCGCTCGCATAATTTATCATTTTTTGGTAATTGTAAGAAATGAGTACATTTTTATAATTTTGGCCTGAGGATTTGATGGATAATTAAATTGTGATTATTAATCGCATACTTCTATAATTAATTATTTTGGGAAACAATGTTCACTATATTGATATAGGAAAACAGAAATGTTATTAAAATGTCCGTAATTTCATTATGCTTCGAAGACTAGGACCACATTATTAAAAAAATAATCATTTTATTGTAAGGATTAAACATACATTATGTGAGCGAGAGCATGCCCCACGTAAGACCAACCTTAAGCGCCTTGTATTAAACAGTTTATAAATCCATCCTATGCTTCAGACTCAGAAACTACTACTGATATCAGATTGTGTAACTTTACCGCTAGACACAATCACATCGCAGTAATTACTTACTATTTTATTACAACTATCTGACATTGTCTTACATATATATAATAGCCTATAAAAACGGTTCTACCGTTTCGGATGAATTTGATAGATTTATCGGACACCTCCGAAACTCCGAACTCACAGAGTTGTGACATGAGATTTTTGTATATTAGATGAGCTTTAATCCGCGGCTTCGCCTTAGAGAATACCCCGGAAACGTAATACCGGGATATCTAATATCTTATGTGTTAATTCAGACCTACGTCTATCTGTACGCCAAGTTTTCTATTATTGCGTGAATGAGTAACAAAGATTCAAAATTGCTCACAAACTTTCACATTCGGGAACTATTTTTTTTTTAAATTATTATACGTTTATTGCACATAAATTCAAAAAAATACAATGTCGCGGACTTAATGCTATACGCATTTTCTACCAGTCAACCACAAGAACTATTTAATGTCATGACATGTCTTCTGAAGTACAAGAAAGAATAATAATATCATATCTTCTTTATTAATTATTCCGGAACCGGCGTGCGTGCATGCAACGACTTATGAACGTTGATGAAGCGAAGTTGATCTGTCAGGATCGTGGCAAGTGGCAATCCCTGGTCTCTGCCTAGTGCCTACCCCTCTGGGATACAGGCGTGAGTTTATTTATGTATGGATGTCTATTGAGAATAATTTTCTTTTCATTAATATCTAAAATAGACCAGTAGTTGAATTTCAGAGGCTCTACTTTGAGACTTCTGCATATTTAAATTTTGTAGCTGAACCTTCCTCAAAAGGCTTTGTCTTAATGCGGCCAGGGGTAGTAATTGAGAAATTACTCTCAAATTACACTGCTTGTGGTCGTGTCGAGCCGTCTCTAGTAATCTTGACTTGCTTATTTTAATTTCGTTTTGCTAATTGGTTGGTATCGAGTTGCGTAAGGTAAGTTGATAATATTCTGTAAGTATTTTGAATTTTTGCGTACTATAAGGCGTACTGTTCGAGTGCAAAGACTATGCCCATTCACTTTTAAAAATACAGTATATAGGGGGAAGGGTTGATAATATATTCATCAACTTTTACTATGGTGACTACAAAAGCAAAAAAAAACACTATTACTAATAAAGGTTTTACACCCGGCATTAAAATGTATTTTTATACATTTTATACATTACCTAAAATCGTTATATACCCGATAGTAAAAGTTGTTCGTTTATTAAGATTATGCGGTCGCACACAAACAATTTTATTATAGCATTAACAGAAGATCGAACTTGGTACGAGCCGGACAGCGTAAAAATGTTCAACCTGTCCAGTAATGTTACAGCATGAGGTGCAGAAACCCACCAAGTAACTACGGAAGTCATCGTAGTCTTTGTGACGCTTCACAGTGACACCAAAGCATTTCGACAAAGAAGTACCTTCATGCTGTAGCTAATAGAGCCCACTATGCTTTGCAGGCAAGCAGCGGCTGGTGAGGCAGCATGCCGCGCGCCGGCGCACTCCTGCTGGCGCTCGCGGCCGTTCTGCTCGCCGCTGAGTGGTCGCACGCCACCTACGTTGATCCTGGTATGTAGAGTGATAGCACTATGCTTTAATTTTGGTAACCCTTGTACGTTCCCACTGCTGGGTCTCTTCCCGCATCGCAGGAAGGATAGGCCATACTCCACTGGGGTCAAGTCCAAGTGACATTTTTTCCGAGCGCTTCCGTGCTTCGCAAGGCAGGTGCCGGCTGTCATGGCCGGCTGTCATGTATTGGCAGTCGTTAAGCCATGTCAGAGGCCTTATAGTTGGCTTGATAACTTCTGATAGTAAGGCCCACCACTGTCTTACAATCCTCCACCAATGGTATTTTTTGTTAATTTAATAGTATTTAATGGTATTTAATTAAGAATTGCCACTTTTTGAAATAAAACTTTCGTAAGCACTACAATTTATTCCGCTGCGCTTGCTCGCTGTCAGTGCTCGTCTTTACTCACCATAAGCTCTGCGAATCACAATGAAACTTTGTCGGACTCTTCCGACAAAAAGTCCAGTAAGTTTTTATCCGATTACATAATCGATAATAAATTGCCACGTTTAGGCATTTAAGGTTTAATTACATCAACCAATCAACAGGCTCGTCCACTGCTAGACATAGGCCCACCCGCAGCCGCACCACGTTTTGCCGTAAAAGTATTAAAATCTAATAGACAATCACCCCTTATAATACTTAATAAAATACAAGGAATTTCAATTTATTGCTTTTAATTTACTGGACAGCTATTTCTACCGATATGACATTCGATAAATAATTGAACAGTTATTTAATGAAACTTTAATCGAATTTATCTGCCACCCGTTTTATCTACCGATGATTGACTACAGGAAATAATAGAGTAATATGATAACTTTGTTTAAACTTTGTTATCTTGACCTCTCGCATCTTAATAAATTGGATCGCTTGCAGAATACTTGCATCCGCTTCATCTTTGGCTTGCGTAAATACGATCACGTGTCAGCATTTCGTGCCAAGCTGAGGTGGCTCCCCATCCGCGATCGGAGAAGTGTCAGGATTCTCTGTACCCTCTACTCAATCTTCTTTCATCCTAATACCCCTCAATATTTAAAGTCCCAATTTGATTTCTTGTCTAGCACTCATAGTAGACCACTCCGATCTTCTCAAAATAATCTCCTTAGTACCCCCTTTCACCGCTCTGGTTTTGTCTCAAATTCTTTTTCCGTTACAGCTGTTCGTCTCTGGAACTCCCTTCCTGAAAGCATTCGCAAAGCCCCATCTCGGAATGCTTTCAAAGCCCTTGTCCACAAACACTTCCTCGACATGTGTTATCCCGAGATCCCCTGATCCCCTTCCGAGGAGGATCCCAGCTGTGTTTAATTACAATCTCACTACTGTCTTACGTCCTTTTTAATATATATTTATAATACCTATGTTGTGATAGTTATTAGTATATATATTTTTATATATATTTTATATATTTTTAAATATAATTATTATCTTTTATAAGTATATAGTGTATGTTTACTTACTAATATATTATATGTACTTATTAAGTACTTGTCAGCTTATCTAATTTTAACTAAGTTTCTCTTCCGTTTTGTTTCGAATGCCTACCATTTAATCTCTTGCACCATCTGTGGTTGACTGGTAGAAAATGCTTATAGCATTAAGTCCGCCACATTGCCATTGTATTTTTTTTTACTTATGTGCAATAGACGTATTAATAATAATAATAATAATAATAACTTCCACACAACACAACTATTTATAAGAATTGAAATCAACGAAAGTACAATTATTACTATGTGTCCTAAGTACTTTCTTTGGTTCATTGATAAAAGAAAACATTCTTACTCCTTGTGCTATGCATCTATTCCATACGAGCTACGGCGTTTTTAGAATATTTTCGGGGCTTAATCGCGTAGTAATTTATTGCTATTTAACCTCGAAGTTTCGAAATATTCTAATAATGTGTTCAAGTCGCGAAAGTTTAAAATAAGCTACGGCGTAGCGCTACATGCTACTCCGTAGCGCGCTAGGTTAAACGGGTTACGTCTCTCGCGCTTGCATAATGTACTCGTAACATTATCAATGATTGCAAAAAAAAAATTATACTTTTGATAATTATAGGGATATTATAAATACATTTTTGTTTTCTTATACTCAGATTTTATAAGGAAAAGTGGTTTCCAAAATTAATATGTTTAGAATAGATTTTGAAAAAAAAAACTACTACACAGGATCAGAAAAAAATATGTCTTAAATGTCCTAAATGTTATTCTATCTATAAAACCCGCAGACCATATTTAACAAAACAAAGTTTATTATTTTTTTATAATACAGCATGGCAGGTGAAACAACAACCTCAAAGTTGCCTGGAAGAAGTTGATATCGGCAATAAGTTCGCTGACTACCGATTGCAATAATACTTCTTGTTTTGTAACTGGTGTATTTGTAATTCCGGTGTTTACAATAAAGACTATCATCATCTTATATCATCTGTGGTTTTGGTTTACCAACTACGAGTACATGCCGAGCCTTTTGAAATGACAAAACAACTTAAATAAAATAATACTTCCTTTGATCGATAGACGACGCTGACCCAAAACATGAAGGAAGGCCAGCCGACCAGACACTGAAGACAATTCTCATGTTGTGCAACTTTTTTCTTATATGTGACTACATATAAGAAAAAAGTTGCAGAACTTCTGTTGAGTCAATTGTAGTAGATGTGTATGTAGGTACAGTCTATTTATTCTTACTTGTCCAATTTAGTAAACAAGATTCTAACCTTAAAATTGAGATTAGATGCCTAAACTAGACATTTTCTCGCAAATTCATGAACTATCATGAACTCTGTTTCGTGTATAAACTATGTTTATAAAATTGGCAGCTTGTTATCTAAAAGAGTGTTCCAGGTTACTTCATTTATGGAAATATGGCAGTTTTGGACTAAAAAGTCACAGTTTAAGGATAGAATCTTGTTTACTAAATTGGTCAAGTAAGAATAAATAGACTGTAGTTGGCTACGTTTAATTCTGCCCGGCACACTGACTTCTTGTTCGTGGCAATGTCATGTGACTGACCGAACGCAAGCCTTAGGCGTAGGGCAAGCAAGAGGGTAGTGTGTAGGGAGTCTTCAAATATCTTTTTTAGTATTAAAATATGTACCTAGCACATAAAAAACTTTAATTTGTAAAACCAAGAGCATCTGCCAACAGACGTTATGCAGTTTGGCAGAAACTAACTTCTGTATTAATTTGTGTTTTTGTTTGAATAAACGTCTTCAATCAATCAATCAGTTCTTCTGTTGCATTCAGTTTTCACTTTGGCGCTCTGAAATATAGCTAAGCAGCCGAGGGGAGTCATTCCCGCCGAGTTAATAAATCCGCCAAGATGTTATAACTCCACGCTCAATTTGAAAATGTTTTGCTTGATGAAAGTATATTTCGTAGACGTAGGGGGCAAGAAAATTGCTGAAGTTTAGATAGTTGAATCTTTGTCATGGAAACGTTCACAAACAATGGAATGCATATGGATGAAGATAAACCATAAAAAATAAACTATAACCATATTGTTCCGCGGCGGGTTGAAACGCTTTAAGGCGCTACAAGGTGCTAACTAACGCCACCGATGGAAAAAAACTTGTTTTTTTTAAAGAAGATGCGCTCTTTGGAAAAAGTGAATACCATAAATCTCGTCCTTGGAAAAAGTTAACACCATAAATTCGCCTTTGGAAAAAGTAAACATCATAAGACAAGTAAAAAGTAATTTTTTTAATAAAATGGTTACACAGATGAAGAGTTAAGTGATCACCACGGTAGGTCAAACCTGTTTTGTGGCGGCCTTTGAATTCAATTATGAATTGACTAACAGTCATAAATTTTACATTAGAATTAATGAACAATTAAATACTGGGCAGACCACCGACACGATGGTCAGATGACATCCTGAGCGTGCGGGTCAGAGATGGATCAGATTAGTACAGGAGCGTGAGGGATGGATTAGTAAAAAGGAGGCCTATGCCCAGCAGTGGGCTGATGTGGGCTTATTATTGATAGATATAGATAGATAAGCACTGGGCTTGCATAACTCGGTTAATAAGAACCTAAAGTAAAAACTAAGGTAACAATAACCGTATATAAATCTGAATAAATATAAAAGCTCTTTTCACAAGTTACTGACAAGAGCCTAGAGGACTTAAAAGCAGGCAGCTTCTCAAAAATGGCCGTTTTTAGCGGAAATCGATTGAAGTCCTAGGTTTTTGATCCTAGGCGCTGGACCGTAGGTTGTAAAATTAAGATTTATGGTGTTAAATTTAAAAAAAAACCGTATTATACATTATGATTTTTTTCCATAGGTGGAGCTATTTGGCACCAGCTAGCTTGTCTTGAGAAAAAATGGTAAAAATAAAGTTTCATTTTCCCGCTGCCTTTTCCTCCATCAAACTACTTCCCGAAGGCAGGGTGAATTAATTTACATAGAGAATTAAATTTTACATTGTACATAGACATTCAGCATACAGAATAATAATGATTTGCGTTGAGATAAAAAAATATGTCGATATCGATATCAACCCTTAGGGTTGCGATGCGTATTCGGATCCCAGCATGTACCAATTACCAGTTCTCTAAAACATCGATCGATCGATATCAACCCTTGTATGTCTCCACTGCTGGGGCACGGGTCTCTTCCTGCATCGCAGAAAGGTTAGGCCATACTCCACCACGGGGGCCAAGTCCGGGTTGGTGGAGGAAAAAAATATATATTTTATTTGAATCCAAAGAAAGTAAAGTCACGTAACCAGGATGGCCTTTAACTATGCCACGAAGTTGGCAGCAAACAAACGCCCAATTAAAGTGGTAGCGAAGTCGCCTCTAAGTCCGACAGAAGTCGAAATTTCGAGCTTAGTTGTTGCCCGGGAAGTTGCTAAGAGCCACAAAAGGAGAGTTGTCTCCGTAGGTACACGTGGGTCTAAATTGGGATGCAATACTTGACTTTAGCAAGAAGAAAATTGAATATTCTGCATCTAATCAAATGTTCCTATTTCGGCATGGGTGGAATTTTTAGCTTTTAAATAGGTTTTTAAAATTGTCCTTAGCACGGATTAGTGCATTAAAAATAATATAATAAATAATGTGGGTACAGCGATATCATTCCGATGTAAAATCGAACTGCAACGTAAGGTACTCGGGGCTGCAAGTGATGCAAATTACTTCAGCCAGATGTTGCTGCCTGTACGTAATACAGAGAGTAGGTATTGTAAAGAGGTTCGAAATTTCACTGGTGCTGGTAAGTCACCCATTAGCTCAGTTGGGAGAGCGCCGGCACGGTTAGCCAGAGGTCGCGGGTTCGAGTCCCGGCATGAGTGGAGTTTTTAGCCTCTAAATAGGTTTTTAAAATTGTCCTTAGCATGGGTTAGTGCTAATGTAATCAAATGTTCATATTCAAATTTTAAAACGAACTCTCGTTAGTCTTAAGTGACTCGCTGGCTATGGGGTCTACTATATTTTGATTGAAATAGACTTAGTCAGAAGTAAACGTGCTGCGTCATGTCATAGCTCTATTCAATCTTTAAGAACATAGTTATATATTAAATGGGTCTAATCGCGATTACTTATTAGGTAAAACGTAATTACCTTATTTCCCGACGTTTCGGCAGCGTTACAATTGCCGTGGTCTCGGGTTTAATATATAACTATGTATGAGTATCGCGAATCTTTAAGAACAGTTTGTTCAAAAAAAACAAGAGTAGTTTGTTTGTTTGTTTTTTTTTTGTTTTTAGTTTGTGGAGAGGATGAAGGAAGAAAGATTAAAGAAGAAAGAAAGAATTGAGAAGAAGAAGAAACAAATATGAATTGCGAATGTAAGTGGAAGGGCTGGTCAAGGACGTTCGAGGCGGACCTACATCGAACAAATAGGGCATGTATTAGCAAAGGGGAAGATAAAAGTACCCGCAAGTGGTAGTCCCAGGTCTTTGCCTACCACTCTGGGATACTGGCGTGAGGTTATTTGTAACAGTTCGTTTAAGAACCACATGAAGCACAAAAATTTGTTACGTGGAGGTTAATATTAATATTTTAACCGTACAACTGACAGGCAGATAAATTAATTGAATGTGGCTTCGAGGGTATTTAATTTGTAACTTCTAAGTACCACCTCTTTTCGGCTACCAACGACATATGTAATACGAGTACAATGATTCAAAAATCTTCTAACAACCAAGATGAATTAACTAGGATTAAATTAAACTTCAAAATTTGTTGCATTTTGTGCAACATTTTGCCTCCGGGATACAGACGTGCGTTTATGTATGTATGTATGTATGTATGTATGTATGTATGTATGTATGTATGTATGTATGTATGTATGTATGTATGTATGTATGTATGTATGTATGTATGTATGTATGTATGTATGTATGTATGTATGTATGTATGTATGTATGTATGTATGTATGTATGTATGTATGTATGTATGTATGTATGTATGTATGTATGTATGTATGTATGTGTGTATGTATAGTCCACAACGGGGGCTAAGTCCAGATTGGTGGAGGCTTGCAAAACTAGTGGCTGGTCTTACTGTCAGTAGTTTTCAAGACGCCCTAAGGCCTCGACGTGGCTTAACGGCTGCCATCTATCGACGCAGCTGCCACCAACTACTAAACGTGCCTAGCGAAGCACTAAATAAAATGCCACTAGCGTTAGTCATAGACGGTCACCCATCCATGGACTGAACGCGCCCAGTGTTGCTTAATCTTCGTGATCGTTTAAATGGCTCTGACAGCATGGAAAATACTATATTAAGAAAATTAATTGCTTTATGTTGACCTACTTTTAATTAATGTACTCGTATGTTCTTTGGCATACAATAAAGACTTTTTTAGTTAGCCGTGTTTAAGAATAAAATAAAAATAATAATGCATCCTATATCCGTCACTAAGAAGGCCTGTGACCAAGGCAGGTCACAGGCCTTCTTAGAGAGTGATAATACGGTGTTTAAGAATATCCTTACCTTAACTTCGATGGATATTAACCCCGGTATGTCCCCGCTGCTGGGGCACGAATCTCTGCTAACAAGGGGTAGCATCTTGCTAACAAGGAAAACTGTTAGGAATCCTGAATGTCTGAGGTTTGCAAATACCTCAGCTCTTGATATTGCCAATCTGTGGTGGGCACGCATGATAATTAAGCGTATACTCTCTCTCTCTCTAAAAGAAGCCCTTTGCCCTACACTGGGACGTTTATAGGCTTAATCTACAGTCTATTTTTAGTCCTTTTATTGCGATATGGATCCAAGCAACTGGGAGGAATGCGCTGCTGAGAGACCAGCGTGGAGACACCTGGTGCAAACAAGTGTCTTCACTTTTGTAGAGAAGAGACGAACTGATCTCGACGCTAAGCGGGATCACTTAAAAGCCCGACCACCTGCGGCAATACATTATAATTATGTCAACGGAATTTTAAAATGTGGCACATGCCACAGCCACACTCGGGCACATCAACGAAGCCTGATGGTCCCACAACATTCGCCGTAGCTGGATCGGCATGGACGACATCATCACTGCGATAAATCAAATTCAGAGGCCACAATAAAATGTGCCGACCAAATATCAATGATATCTTTGATAGTTTACGTTAGCTGGTAGATAATGCTAAGTAGCATTAAGCTCGCCTATGTCCAAAATTTTTATGCAATAAAGAATTTTAATAATAATAATGGTTTGTTGGAGAATCCTAAGTAATCTCTGTAGTAAATTTTGTCCATATTTGTGAGTAAGACCATCTACTTCAAACAACATAATCTGCAAGCGTTTGCCAGTTCCCGAAATAGTCTTCTTAATTTCCGATGTACCTTCCGCAGGTGACGAGGACGTGGAAATAAACCTGTCAGACTACGGAGAGGACCCGGTCGACCTGCAACTGCTGCAGGATGTTGGCAAGTGAGTGCACACCCTTACACCTAGGGCTGCCCCTCTATAAAATATCAGGACCGGAGATGAAGAAAATTTTATTTTTATACTATTCTCTTATTTTGTACCTTAGCAACCTAATCCGCTACTTGACTCTCTTTTCAAGTAAGTTTTAAATGGTACATATCTCTTCCATTAGACCAAAAAATATTTTAGTACATTTTTGAGGACATAAAAGCAACAAGAAATCTATTTTAAAACGTTGCTTTGCTAAAAAGCCAAAAACGCGGTCATTCATTTTTGTCTATGGTTTGAAGTTCTAAGGCTTGTAAACCAAGTTTGACATTCAACGTAGATACCTAGTCTTAAAATCTGTGAGTGATCTGTGAGCATAGGTAGTGAAATAACAACAACACAACCGTGAAATCGAGTTTACATGCAAAATATAGCCATTATCATTAGGTATTGCATTGTTCAAGGACACATCAACAACACGTCAAGAAGGCCCCCGGGAAGTTGTGGATTCGTGTACCCATTGAAATAAATAGGTATACAAAAAACTTGGCTCTTACTGGAAAAAAGAGACCCCGATTCTTTATCTACTGAAACTCGAGAGTTTTTATGTAAAGATCACTTTGATGTAAGTCCTTTAATAATTAATGTCCACAGAAACTGTCTGACAGATGTTTGTTTACAAACCAAAGATGGCCGATAGCGTTTTCACCGTTCCAAAGTAAAAGCGGAAAATATTTTTTTTATTTGCAACTATGCAGTCATCCTGCATACTTACTAAGAAAAGTCGATATATTTCGGTTTTTTACGTTAAATACTACAGGAAATATTTATTTATCGCGTCAAATTTGATACGAGTGAAGTAGCGGATTATTCCATTTTTTCAAATAAATAGAGTCTTTAATATATTTATTTTAATACCTACGGCTTTTATATGATTAAATAAAAATCATATAAAAGCCGTACTAATATAAATATACTTTAGAAAGATACTCACTTATTAAGCCGTATTTGCATTCGGGTTTTTATATGATTTTTAAGATTTGTATGACGCGGGTCAAATAAATAAATAAATAGTATACATATTTCGAACCCCGGCTGGAGATAAAAAAACCCCAGGTCTTGGATGTTTACATGCTTGTGCGCATCTGCCTACCATGCAAGAGGTCCCAGGTTCACAGCCCCACACTGGGTATCCTAGTGTAGGGCTAGAAGTAATGAATGTGCCTGTATGTAAATGTTATGTATGTGCATGTATGTGGGGTATAACATAACTTATATCCAGTAAACTATTTCTTATCGCGCCGTAGTATTAATTATTTTTGGCACCCAGCCAAGCTTCACCCCGCAAAGAGCTGAGTCATTCTTACAAGGAAAACTGCAGATTACAGTGAAACTAACCGAGGAAATAGTGCGTTTTTGGGATGACTTGCGCCAAGTTACAAGATATAAATAAATAGATAAATATTTATCCAGGAATAAACACAGCTGATTACTCTGTTAATAATACAATTTATTTATGGAGCTCTCCCGAAATCATGGACAATGGTACAAGACTTTTTTGTACTTATTCACTGGATAGATCTAAGGCTAAGCGCGCACGGGTTACTTTTGTCACCGTGACTGTTTCGTCACTCCATAGATATGTATGTCACCCAGTTGTCACGTCGTAACATACGCGCATCTCCATACTTATCCACGGTCTTGATAAGAGTGACGGAAACAGTCACGGTGACAAAAGTAACCCGTGCGCGCGTAGCCTACGCCTTGGTCGGTGCCCTGAGATCTTATTCTATCAGATTTAAAGCTACAATTTACTGACAGATGTATAAACAGGGGGCATTACCCTCCAATGATAGCACAACGTTGCGCTTTGGCGCTCATTAGGGGAGGGCTGTGTCCAGCAGTGGACTAATATAGCCAGAAGAAGAAGAAGTATTGAGCATGTGTGGAATTGTTCATGAAGTACTGCAAAAACAATAAACAAACCGACAATTTTTATTATTTATGATTTTCCATCGCATGGCACTCGGATTGGTTAAACAAAACATTGTTATCCGCGGTGGGCATGCGTGGCAATTAAGCCCATACTCTTTCTCTGAGAGAAGACCTGTGTCATGCAGTGGGACGTTCATTTATAAGTAATTCCGTGGGAATCTGTAATTGGCCATGTTATTTATCGTAAAAGTTAAGTTTTTTTTGGTACTGATTTCGCTGTAGATTTCCCTGTCATTAAATAAAATAAAATAGTCTACATGAAAAAAAAATAACCAACGTCACTAATGTTGTTAATATCATGACTTAATAATAGAAGTAACACCACTGCCTAAATTAGCGTATGAATAAAGAAAATTCTGCGGTGAAGATCTAAGCGCCAGCTAATAACGAAACCCTTCTCTAATGAAGGATAGAAAGAAAAGAATCCGGCTCCAGCTTTATAAGATTCCGGCCAGTGAAAGAACGTTTTGTTTTACGATTATGACGCCTACCCGGCCATTGTTTGACCAGCCACGAGCTACATAAAAACCCGGGAAAATGAGATTTTCGCAAGCAGATCTTTAAAAGAACTAAATCCGTATTTGTTTATTTAGAAGATACGGGTTTTCTTGGCGCGAGTTTTTCTTTATAAAGATTATTATTTATGAACACTTGTAGATTAATTCTTTTAATAAAATGTATTGTGGTGTACGATAGAGAAACTGTCATTCAAATAATAAAAAAAACATCTTATTTCAATGACATATTTCACACATTATTTTCCTACGTTACGTTACTTTAACCTCGTAAGGTCGGCACCTTAAAAATAACAGTTGTTTTTGTGATCACTTGAGGACATTCGGCCTTAGAAGGTACATTTGTCTACATTTACATACATTTGTCTAGACGCACGGCCATATATGCATTATGCACAGATGAACATAATAGATATATCTCAACAAATATCCAATATCCAACTGTATTGTCAAAGCAGTTTTCTAATACCATCGTGAACAAAAGTCGTACAGTACACAATAGACGTGGGTCAAGTAGGCTAGACAATGGAAAACTCGGTACAATGCGGCTTCTTACTGTAGCGCCCCAGCACTTTTCCTCTCAATCTTCCTCCCCTACGCACGTAACTAAACTCGTCTAGCTTAAGTTGACGCCTCCACAGCCACTCGCACAAAATAAATCACCGTTGTTACATTGTGAAGTAAAGTCTAATTTAGTTGGCCAACTAAAAGCCGGCGGTCCCATTGAAACGTTACTTCGAGATTCTTTGCTAAACTCATAAACGGCCTCTAAATAATATTTCCACTGTAACTCTGTATCATTCCGGTAGTTGTTAGGGTAGCCATCATTAGAAAATACAAACTGAAGTTTATACTTTCAAATTTCGACACTTAACAGTCGCCAGAACTTCGAGTTTCCTAATTAAAGCGCTATTTCACAATTCCGCGCTTATCACACCTAATGTTGTTTAGTAGTAGTCTGATATTATTTACAACTAGCTGTGCCCCGCGGTTTATCGAATTTCCCATGGGAATAAGATATTTTCCCGCAGTAAAACTTAGCCTTTGTTTTAATCCAGAGTGTCAGCTAACTCTAAACTAATTCAAAAAAATCACTCCAGAAGTTTAGACACCAAGAAGTAACAAACATACACACTCACTAACTTTCGCCTTTAGAATATTAATAATATAATCGATATCAATCCTTGTATGTCCTCACTGTTGGGGCACGGGTCTCTTCCTGCATCGCAGAAAGGTTAGGCCCTACTCCATCACGGGGGCCAAGTCCGGGTTGGTGGAGGATTGTAAGACAGTGGCAGGCCTTACTGTCTGAAGTTATCAAGCCGCCCATAAGGCCTATGACATGGCTTAGCGACTGCAATTACATGACAGCCGGCACCAACGGCTTAACGTGCCTTGCGAAGCATGGAAGCACTCGGAAAAATGCCCACACCCACCCATCCTGCACCTGACCGCGCCTGTTGTTGCTTAACTCAAGTGATTGATTCCAATCACTCGGTTCCGCTAGGCCACGAGCGCTTCTAATAATATAATAGCATAATATAATATAGTGTGATGTGATGATGATCCTTCCCACGTGGTGGATGCGTTAGCTCGAGCCAGACGGCCCCTGCTCGCCCAAACTTAGGCTAGTATTCGCTAATGTGGTTTCAGACGATCGTCGCTGGTCTACGTTTTCAGGCGCGCCTGCATCCGCCGCGGAGGGAACTGCGACCATCGACCTGGTGACTGCTGCCACTCGTCCTCCTGCCGCTGTAACCTCTGGGGTTCCAACTGCCGCTGCCAGCGCATGGGACTCTTCCAGAAGTGGGGGTAAAGGTGCACCAACGTCCACACCGCCTGAAGCTGTGGTCAGCTCCCGCCAGCCGACCTGACTGCCGCTCCAGGTGGCACCCAGAACAACGGACTCTTTGCGTTATAAATTTTACTTCAACTACTGTAGTTTTCTGACTTAGTTTTCGAGCGAAACAGGGACCTGAATATTGTTTTGCGAAATGATTTTCTAAATTGGAGTTGATTTTTTTTCCTTCATTGAAGGCCTATCACGAGTTTTCAAATGTTTGCGTAGCGACCCACCGCTGTCAACTAAACATTGTTGATTGACATATGTACTTACAAAAATATCGCCCCTCTTCTAATTTCACATGTTCTGTTATGATTACTGTTCTTCTTTAACTGATTAGGTTGAGTGTCCGCTTACTAGGTTGGGCAATCACCCAGCCTTATTGCCCAATCAGTACGCCTTGACATTGAACTCCGCCAATCAGATTTCAGCAACTGCCTCCGGAGACAGACCCCAAGGGTATTTTCATTTCAAAGTTTTAGTTTCACCCAAGGGGTCCGTCGCTCGCAGGCAGTTCGGTTCTATCGCATATTATGTATGTATGTATGTATGTAGAGTTAAGTACATAAGCTAAAAGTAGATTCTTAAAAACAGTAGAAACTAACAAAATTGGTGGTAAACTTATGTCGATAGGAAGTAGTAGACACTACAAAGAAGTAGTAACAAAAAAAAACCTAAAAATAAATTTAAAAATTAATGTTTTAGTCATTTAAGGGACTACGATCTAAAGAAAAACTTGGTGAAAGACGCTATTGTAAGCCTTTATATAAAATCGCTTGTATTTGCGATTGGCAACTTAGTCGTATAATATTCATAACATTATATAAACCATATTTATCGTGCTCTATGTGACTCTCGGACAGGGGGTATCTTGGTATTGCAGCCTAGTAGATCTTCTGTACGTAGCTTCTTACAACGTGCGTTCCTTACGTGGAATATGATAAATGTACCATTGATTATGAAATACGAAGAAATGATAAATTATATTAATAAATGTTTATGGACGATCTGTGCGTTTTATTTTCAACTTCCCAATACATAATTAACACATTCGCTGATTTACGTCAAACGATATGGAAATGGCTGCAAACCAGTTTACGTGACTCCATTGGGATTAATTACGTACAACCAGTACAACTGGGAATACCGTACAATGCAAATTATGTTTACATTATTCAGTTCAATAATGGAAACGGAAAGCCTTGATAATGCCCTCAACATAGAGGCCTGTACAAAATAAGCAAGTATAAAAAGTAATTGAAAAAGAAGCAACAAAGCCAAACATTCAAATCAAGGAAATCAAACCTTTACAAAAGTCACCCCTGCCTTCCCGTAGTAAGAAAATAGGAATACTCACGCTGACATACCAATAGGTATGTCAGCGTGAGTATTCCTATTTTCTTTGTACAGAATTGTGTTTGACACTTGTCTAATAAAACAACCCATTAACGTTATACCTGTCAGTCTAAAGTCACCTTGAGAAGCAGAGTCTTTGTTAGAGAACCTATTGTGACTGGAACCTAGGTTTACCATAGTTTAATTTTTATCATTATCATTAAGAAATTATTTGCAGTACTCATATATTTTTAACGGATCAAATCGCAATTATTCCGGGAATAACGGTAATATAAGTTTTATCTAATAAATAATCGCGATTAGACCCGTTTAATATATACCTACGTTTAGCACTCTGACTGGAGTTCCATATTATGCCTTTTTAGTACTGCAAAGCTCCGTTGAGCCGTTTTCTTGTGAGTATTCAATGGCCTGACACATGGCCTGAGAGTAGAGCCTGAGAGTCTATCATTCGTTGCGGGTTTTACACAATCGGCATTATAGGATTGTCCTGTGAAACTCGCTGTAAGATAAATTCGCTGATTCTCATACGAGTGTGTACAGTACAGCCGCCAACAGAAAATTCGAGTCGAGTGTGTAAACTCTGTTGAAAGTGTTGAAAACACTGGGGCCACCAATGGGAAAAAATCATCATATAGATTAGATTAGAACTCTTTATACTCAGTAGAAAATAAAATACAATAAAAGGCTTACATATCTAAGTTTTGCCGTATGCAATTGGCGGTCCTATCGCTAAAAGCTCTCTTCCAGACAACTTTAAGATTGATAGAACCGAAAGATAAAGATTGTAGGTAGGTGGGTTTACAGATCGTATTTGTGTCAGTACTATCTCTCAATCATGTTAATAGGGATTTTTAGAACTCGTGGCCGTGAAGGCAATAAACCTAGGACTAGATAGCATTAACGCCAAAAACGGCATATTTGGAAAAATACTATCTAGTCCCAAGTCCGCCATCCTAGGTTCTTGGTCGAGGGTCCTAAAAACCGCTATTAACATACTTGACACTTTTTTTGAACTAAAACTTTCGTAAGCACAACACATTGTAGACTTTTAGTCCGATATAAAAACACCCGTAAGTAGATCCGGACTAAAAGTCTACAAAACTTGACACTTTTTGCCAAAAAGATATGAAATTTTTCATTGGTGGTAAAACACTTACTTGTGTCCTGCGGTGATAAGTCTATAATTATACTTCTCACTGCAGGACAAACATGCTTCCAGAGAGAGAGGGAGAAAGTATGGGCTTAATAGTCTTACAAGCCCACCGTGGACAGGCGATATGAAGCGTTGTGAACACCTCAGATTCATTCTGATACTAAGAGTTCCTAACGACGTGAAGAAAAAACGAAGCTTACGAACTGATGGCCGTATTTATAAAAAGTCGACTCTACTAAAACACACATAAGACGCAGTCAGAGCTGGTTTATAGCAGAAATCTCTGCTGTAAACCTGCCTTAACTGCGTCTTAATAGGGTTTAAGTGGAGTTGACTTTTTAGGGTTCCGTAGTCGACAAGGATCCCTTGTAGCGGCCCATTCTGGTACTACAAGGATTCCTTAACACAATTTGGCTAATCGGTTGATTGCAGAACCATGAACAAATTCAGTGTAGTAGCATATACAACAAACTTAAAAGAAAAACTATCACGACTAGTTAGTGTTAGTGCATTAAAAAGAATATAATCGTGTGGGTACAGCGATATCATTCCGATGTAAAACCTAACTGCAAATTAAGGTACTCGGGGCTGCAAGTGAAGCAAATTACTTCAGCCAGATGTTGCTGCATATACGTAATACAGAGAGTATTGTAAGGAGGTTCGAAATTTCACTGATGCCGGTAAGTCGCCCATTAGCTCAGTTGGGAGAGCGCTGGCACGGTTAGCCAGAGGTCACGGGTTCGATTCCCGGCATGGCTGGAATTTTAAGCCTCTAAATAGGTTTTTAAAATCGTTCTTAGCACGGGTTAAGTAGGTTTTACAAGTTAAAAGGCGGCCAACGTGTAAAAGGAAAACTTCGTACAAAATCTAGCGAAAATTACGTTGATGAAGTTGTCAGTTCTAAAGCGGGTAAAACCCACTCTGTCTAGAGCGTTTCGCAGCTCGAAACTCACTTGGCCGTGTTTTCATAAATACGACCGTAAAAATATTACTTGTACGGATTAGAAGTAACATTTTCAGATCAGTGTACTTTGTCTTTTTGTCAACCCAACACATTATACCTACCCTTTTTATCTGATTCCCGAACCGATATATTATGTCATCCCGATGTCACAGAAAACTTGGTAAGGTTGCTAGGGGAAGACAAACGATGTCAACTCATAAATCATTCAGTCTCGGGAAAAAAGGAAAACTTATAAGCAACCGTAGGAAAGTTTTCGGTAACTCCAAACGAGGTAAATTAGGAAAGGGTCAGTATAGTTAGCGTCCAAATAAAACAGACGAACAACTTTACCATTTAGAGCTATCCTATATGAAGCACAGCAAAACAATTTCAATCATTTACTCGTAACTGTCAAATCCTATACGAATTCTTAATGCAAACGTCAGGTTTCGGACAGTATTTGCTGCGCATAATTAAGCCCCGGAACAAATGAGACGAGTTACACCTAGAATTGTCACAGGTAAGATTGGTAAGATTTGTTATAAGACCAGGGACTGCCACTTGCCACGATCCTGACAGATCACCTTTGCTTCATCAACGTTCATAAGTCGTTGCATGCACGCACGCCGGTTCCGGGTACTTTTTATCTTTCCCTTTGCTAATACATCCCCTATCTGGTCTCTGCCTACCCCTCTGGCATACAGGCGTGAGGTTATGTAAGACCAAAAGGTATTTAGGGCAGTAATGAGCCCTTAGAAGAAGAAATGGTGGTAAATACGTTGATCTATATAACGCGCCGAACGACCCAATTGGCACCAAGTAGGGAACCAACTCTTGGATCTACATGGCGCGCTATGCAACCCTATTACAACTGCTGAAGACCTAAGGAGAAAGCTAATACTTGCAGCTGGAGAGCGCGCTTTTCTAAAACCACCAAAGCTCTAGGGGCGCCCTTGTGCTGGTTGGGAACTGAATGCGGGAACATACCTTAGAACTTCGCGACGACATAATATGGAGATCTATCCAGACGACTTCAAAGACGAAATCCATCACCACGCAAAGCAGGTATCTTCTACAGGAAGTTTCGGAAAAAATATTTAATGAATTTGATGATGAATTAACATTCAAATCTTCAAATTGAGTAATTAGATTTTACGCTCATCGTCTTAGTCGTTTACTTAATTACCTGTTATGGTGTTACACAGATTGAGATAGTGATATAATCATAAAAACAAATAACGGTATTCTACTATCATTAAAAAATGATGTATTAGATCCCAATTATATGGTATCTGAGTACATAGTTAAAAAGACCTGTCATTTCCGCACTTAGTCATGTCTCACTGGTCTGGCAGTTATAGCGCTTGCTACCAAGACAGAGGTCGTGGGTCCGATTCCCACTAGGGGCCTCCGTACATTTGTATAAGTGGCCTCAGTCTGGGTGTATTTTCAGGTATGTGACGTCCTTGCCTGGTTACCATAGTACAGGATATAGCTTGCGACCAGTGATTATGTTGTGTGGAAGTTATGGTCTCATAGTTGGGCCATTATACGAGATATTGAGGTATGTATCTAGGTACATAGAAGCACGTGCAATACACAGCTATCATCACTTTCAAGGAAACTTAGCTTCGAGTTAGACTTCTGAAACAAAATACAACTTTTCTTAAAAAAAGAAAATAAGGAGAAACAGGCAAGAAAGGTACTTAAGGCCTTCATTATTCATGTATAATTTAGCAGTACCACTAGGAAAAAATTAGGGACAGGCAGAGCTCTCGTAGAATATTTAGTAGCTATACGTTTTGCATGCATAAACGGCTCGGTAAAACTATAATTTTTCGCAAGCGAAGGCTGAATAACATTACGGGAATATGGCTCACGATTTGTTTAGTACGAGTAAGTTCCTTAATATGCGTAAAGTTCCTGAGAGTTATTATTGATTATATCATAGATTATCTAACCTAACACGTATCTGACTTAATGTGAACAGTACCTGAACAATGCAAAAGGGATCTTATTTATATGATATGACGTCTGTCTTTCCGTAATAAGATGAATGCATTTGCGTCTGTCCTATTAAGGGCATATAAGCCATAATATTTTTTCAAAATGTATACATGTAAATTTTAACTATGACGGGTTTGTCATCAAATACAATACACAACAGTTAAAATAAGTGAAGTTGCCTTTCAAAGAACGTGTTATTTTATTCCTTCATTGTAAATACGGTAAGACCAATACCATCTGTACCTATAACTGTCTACGTGGTTTAGCAATAAAGAATTTATGTATATGAACTGACCAAGTGTGACTCAAACTAACGGCCCTAAAATGAATGAAAACAAAATTGTTTGCTTATTTTGGGCACTTATTTGCAGGTGTATCGGGTAGCTATGGTGGTACAAAAACCTCGGTGAGCGAGTCAGATTCACACATGGGCAACCCTTTTTTTACACATAACATATTTAGTAATATGTTAAAAATAAGAAATTGAAGTAGCTACGTGTTATGTTGATTAATTATAGGAGTTAAACTAATATTATGTAAATTACTCTCAGCGTTTCTCTAATAAAACTTCAAATACAATACAATAATGAATGACTTCAACCCCTATAATAATAATTACACTCTCGAAACGAATAATGTCTAAACGCAAATGAGAGCTAAATAGTTTAGTGAAGCATAATTTATGCTAAAAATGCTTAAATAGAAGAAAAAGGTCATATGATAAAAGTGCTATCATGAGTTAGCGGCAATAACTATATTATTTTTTTTTCGATTCAATATGCTGTAACTATAAAAGAACGTCCAAGAAATTACTTTTAGTAATAAGGCCACTGCAGGTCAGAACCCATTGGGAGCCTCCCTTGGGGGTTTACAAAACCTGTGGGTACGGGATGATACTTGCTACGATCCTGACAGATCTCTTTCGCTTCATAACCACCCATTAGTCGTTACATGCACGCACGCCGTTTTCGGGAAGATAATTATATACCTACAATATAATATAACGTGTACAATAGCCATCAAATCCGAAAGCATCTGTTGAACAGCAAGCGGAAAAGGTCGTAATTTATCAACTTTATTGAATATCCTTCAGCCAATAAAATAGAAGACGGCTTGCCGTCGATAGCTACTTTACCTAATGATACCCTGTTAATAGGATTTTCGCATCAAATTTAATATATAGAGTAATCTCATAAACGTGCAATTCCTGAAATATTCCAATCATATTTCGTGTTTTACAGAACTCCAACATAAAAGAACGTCAAGTCTATTTAACACATTTAGTTATGTATCAAACAGCGAAGTATTCGTTGTTACAACAAATACTGTTAAAAACCAATATTAAACAAATGAAAAAGAAACATAAGATATAGTTCGAATATTTTCGGGGCTTAATCGCGTAGTAATTTAACTACGTGAACAAGTCGCGAAAGTTTAAAATATGTTATAAACATAAGATGTTTCGGAAATTGCGATAGAGTCCACCCATTGGAGTTCGTCCTCTGCTTCTTTTTCCATCTGCGAGGCAGGTGACAATGAAAAATAGAATAGTTAAAGTAAAGGCTACCAAAGTGCTGTACTTTGTTTTTGTTTAGTCTCATATATAATTTCCGGTGTATTCGAGTAGGTATACAATAAATAATATTTTATCTATACTATTTTTAATGCACTAACCCGTGCTAAGGACAATTTTAAAAAACTATTTAGAGGCAATATTAATACAGAGAATAGTGAAAAGAGGTTCGAAATTTCACTGATGCCGGTGAGTCGCCCGTTAGCTCAGTTGGATAGAGCGCTGGCACGGATAGCCAGAGATTGCGGGTTGGAATCCCAGCATGGGTGGAATTTTTAGCCTCTGAATAGGTTTTTAATATTTTATCTACAAAACAAATAATATTTTATCTACAATGAATAGACTTTTACTATACGATGGTAAAAGCCTTTGTGCTGAGACTGCGACTTAGTGCTATTCATCGGAGGAATGCGGCCAGCCTTACTGAACGCCTGTAGCCAAAAAAACGGGTAAGTGCTTGTAAACAAACGATTAAAGTGAAAATTAAATGATTTCTAAGTTTAGATGACGACTAGCGTCGAGTAATACGCGATCCAACATTATCTTCTTGCGGACCAACTTGAGCTAAGTATGTTCAATACTGGGTCAACGACCCGAGCGTGACGGTTTAGTTACAAAGTTATAAGGGGCTAAACTTATAAGGGTAAACTTAGTTACCTTAACTTCCAACGCTAAATGTATGAGTATCGCGTACAAAAAAACACTTCGGTTACGTTCACTGTTTTGAAAATGTTTGCCTAAAAAGTTTACGTTTCAAATAGACCGATAGAAATTAACCAAATAGAAAGGAACCGTTCGTCCAATTTTATTGTGTACGTCAGGTCCGCGAGTGACTAAAAATTCATTGTTGATTTTACTGACGTCACAAAAGATAGATCTGAATTGGTTGCCACTAGTTTACACTGGTTTACATTGGTTAGCGACTGTCTGTACCGAGTTATAGCGAGACAGAGCGTATAGACAGACACTAACCAATGTATATGCAGCTCGGAACAATGACACCGATGGACTATCCCGGTTTCATTTCGGCAGAGAAGTCCAAAGTCTTGCAGCGTGCACATTATGGTCGATGAGAATTCCTCTGCCTCGTCCTAAAAATGAGGAATTTCCTCATATTTTTGAGGTTCCTCAAAATTGATTTAAAAAAATTCCTCTTCCTCATATTTTAAGAGGAATTTAATTGGAAGAAGAGATATAAGTTTGCTGCTGACTGTTTGACTGCTGTGTGGTGTCGGCCTAGAGAATAGACCAACCCAAATTCTTCCCGCGGGTGTCGCAAAAGGCGACTAAGGGACACAAACCGGAGGGTGGGCAGCAGCGCCCCCTGCAGTACAATTCCACCAAACTGCGATCCCCAACCCGCATGCCCAGCGTGGGGATTATGGGCATTACCCCAATGATGGCACAAGCTTGCGCTATGGCGCTCATTAGGGGAGGGCTACGTCCAGCAGTGGACTAATATAGCCTGAAGAAGAAGAGTTATAAGTTTTGTTGTAATGAAATGTGTGAGGAAGAGAGAGAGAATTCTCCTGCATCCTCTTCTTCATCCTCATCCTACTCCTCAAAATTGATTTTAAAAAATTCCTTTTCCTCAGTCTTTTTCACATAACAAACTCCTCAACAACCCTAATGCACATAGTGAGCGTAGCGATAGAAAATAGTGCTACAGAATTCCATCGTAACACCATATCTGTAGTCTCTACGCGGCAACAGCGGGAATGTGCTGTTTGTCTACAAACGCTTGAATATGCAAACATTTACATTTAATTTGAGAGTTAAGTCACTTCTGAATTACAGCGAATGCACACGTTGTGGTAGGATTAATTTTAGCTTGGGTTCATTTCCGGTGAGTACTTATCTACCTAAACAGAATGTAATAATGAGTATATAAGAGCAGAGTGCAAAATCACTATTTTTCCTTAATGTAAGTTTGTTATTTTTATTTGTGAAACCCCTTTGTAGTATTATGTAGGTATATTTTTCGTTCATGTTCTATGTTTTTTTTTGTGTATGTTTATTTATTTCATATTTATGTACCGTTTATGCATGTCTATCAAGTATAAAATAATATTTTGTCTAATATTGTTTAGTTGCGCCGACTACCCGTCATTCAGTTTCCGTTTTTTCTTTTCCGTCAATGGTTGTCTGGAAGAAATTGCTTTTAGTAACAAGGCCACCACTTGTACTATTATTTTTTAAGTCTTACGTAATCCCTGGTGTACATGCAATAAAGAATATTCTATCTATCTACATTAGAAGAAATAATATGTTACGCCCTATAATTTCTTAAAACGCTCCAAAAAGAGCCGGCTAAAATAGGCTGCGGTGGAGATTTCACAAGGAAACGACGTAACCACAGATTCAATAAAACGCATCTAGGAGGGCTTGGAACCTTCTGATAGCAAGTAAAGGTAATTACATTATTTCCCGACGTTTCGGCAGCGTTACAGTTGCCGTGGTCTCGGGTAGACTTCATCGTGATTAGACCCGTTTAATATAGTATAACTATATATGAGTATCGCGAATCATTAAGAATTAGTTCTGATAGTAAGACCAGCCACTAGTCTTGCGAGTCTTCACCAATCCTGACTTGGCCCCCGTGGCCCCTCGGTGGGGACGTAATGGGTTGATGTTGATGAGTGCTTTAGCGGAATTGTGTTTTATAAATAAGGCGCATAATGTTTAAGGGGATAGATTTTCTACCAATGGAAAAAATATATATCTTTGTGGCAAATATATTGTAAAAAGTGGCTAATTAATCGCCCTAGTGAACCTTATTGAAGCTTCTCACTACAGATGAGAAGAATTCTAGTTACTATTATGAAACATAATACGAAACTTAGGTAACAAAACGGACACATGTTGCCCATACGAAATATTTACAGCGTGCTTCTTTCTCTAGCTAGTAGGTCTAAGAACACTATTTTAGCCGGTGGGGAACATTTTCCACTTGAGTTACATCACCTAGCTAGATTGTAATTGTACATTTTTTTTATGTAGCCTCGATAGCGTCCCATTGCTGGGCAAAGTCCTCCCCTTTTGTCTTCCACTCCTCCCTGTTCATGGCCACCTCCTGCCAGCCCGGCAGAAAGGTTGTGAGGTTATAAATTATAATTGTACATATAAAAGAAAAAAAATATTTCAGTCTTACGACCGCCGTGCGGCTAACTTTTATAAAGAATGTTATAAAATGCGAATTAGTAGATTATAATGAAATAAAACATCGAGGGAGATTTTTTATCTACAGTATCGAAAGGGTTCATAAAATAATAATATATTAAAAAAACCTATTTGGAGACTAAAAATTCCACCCATGCCGGCACTCGAACCCGCGACCTCCGGCTAACTGTGCCAGCGCTCATCCAACTGAGCTAATGGGCGACTCACCGGCATCAGAGAAATTTCGAACCTCTTTACAATACTTTCTGTATTACGCACAGGCAGCAACAGTAATTTGCATCACTTGCAGCCCCGAGTAGTATCTACTTTGCAGTTAGGTTTTACATCGGAATGATAATCACTTGTCATGGTCCCAAAACGAGTTTTCCCAGTGCTATGGTAACCTGGCAATGACATCACAAACATGAAAATACAATCATATTGAGGCCAGTGTGCAAATCTACGGTGGCCCCCAGAATTTATTCAATTATTCCTAAAGTTAAATGCTAGATATACTTACAACAGTTTCTTAGTTAAAATGTTTACCCCCTATACCTATTACGATACGATGTCAACCTTTGTATGTCTCCACTGCTGGGGCACGGGTTTTTGATACATCGCAGGAAGGTTAGGCGCTAATGGGCGCTATGGCCCTTATTAAGGGAGGGCTATGTCCAGCAGTGGACTACATAATATAGCCTGAAGAAGAAGAAGAAAAGTTAGGCTATACTCCACCACGGGGGCCAAGCCCGGTTTGGTGGAAGATTGTAAGACAGTGGGGGCCTCACCGTCAGAAGTTATCAAGCCGCCCATAAGGCCTCTGACCTGCCTCTGGTATATGCAAATGCATTTTTTTTAATACTGCAAACGTGTCTTCTATTGGTATTTCATCACAATGTTAAACGTGATGGTACGATTTGCAAATGTTACTCTTAAGAACGCGTAAAAATCATAAAGACCGCACAATAAGCTAACGTCGTGTTTGAAATATTAACGCAACCATCTGCTTTTGACCTAAAACATCTGACACACAAACCACAAGAGCCATCGTCGGAACGCATAAACCCCTAACATGACTAAGTGCCCGTAAAGATATTCACTGGAGACGCACAGAGTTAACACGACAGAGAATCCGCTTCAAAGCACAAGTTCACTGACGTTTACACGTTAATTCATCCGCCCATCAATTTATTTGATGGGTAAATTCTGATTGCGTGCTCTCCGAAGAAGGCAAATTTGTCCAGTTATCATTAAATTGTGCCTAGTTTTGTAGACTTCACAATCCTGCCTCATAGATAGATAGATAGAGAACACTTTATTGTACTCGAACCTTATGGAAATTAATGAAAATTTAAATTACACAGATATTTCTTCACCTAAGAGTACAGACGGCGGCCTTATCACTAAAAGTGATATCTTCCAGACAACCTTTGGATGAACTGGACTAATACATTAGAGAAAGAAGTAGATGTGCAAAAAAACATAGAAAATCATAATTTCAGAGGTATCTATATAAATACATGCCTAAATAACAGTGTAAATAAATAAAATTACCAACAGATACATACAAATACCACCAACCCAATTCTTCCCGCCGCGGGTGTTGTAAAAGGCGACTAAGGGACACAAACCGGGGGTGGGCAGCAGCGCCCCCAATTAGCAATTATTGCAGTACAATTCCACCGAACTGCGATCGACCCCCTATGATAGCACAACGTGGCGCTCTTTAGGGGAGGGATATGTCCAACAGTATAGCCTGACGACGACGACGACATACAAATAATTTACATAAAAATATAAATGAATATTATATATAAATAAATAGATAAATAAATACATAAATAATTAACAAAATATACACATTCAAAGGACATAATTAGAACACAACAACAGCAGAACAATATAACAAAATTAAATAGTAACAGTATTACAGTGTAGTAGTGAGATAGAACTCCTTTACCATAGCCGTAAAAATGGGGAGGGATTTGGCTTTCCGTACCTCCACCGGCAAGGCATAGTTGAAATTTCCACACTTAACATCATAGTTGGCCATAGCACGTAGCAAGCGCTGCGGTATGGTACCACTTCAGACACTACGGTTTCCTCACGATATTTTCCTTCACGATTAACGGGTGTTATGGTTACTATTAAAATTTAACAAATTTACGTAATTATATTATTTTTAATGCACTAACCCGTGCTAAAGACAATTATAAAAACCTATTTAGAGTCACTTTACGTAATACAGAGAATGTTGTAAAGAGGTTCGAAATTTCACTGATGCCGGTGAGTCGCCCATTAGCTCAGTTGGTAAGAGTGCTGGCTCGGATAGCCAGAGGTCGCGGGTTCGAATCCCGGCATGGGTGGAATTTTTAGCCTCTAAATAGGTTTTTAAAATTTACGTAACTTAGAAAACAAACACATTTGTATTGATACGTGCCGAGAATTGAACCCGCGACCTCCCGATTGAGAAGCATTGCGTTCTACCGCTCCGCTGCCACCGCTCTCAATCACCAGGCATTTGTGGCGCAGGGAGCTATATATCATGATCTGAGGATATATCATTCTAAAGAACGGATTGATATAGCCCTTTTATTTATTTAATTTACTAAAGATGGTGTCTTCACAATCGGTCACTATCGAGTCCGATGAAAGATCCTGCTAAAGAGAAACGTAATACTTCTGCAAAATTGTAGTATTTGTTCCGTGGCAAGGGCCTAAGTTGGGAGTCCCTAACGTAAAATAAATCGTATTATCGATAAAAACGTGTCCGCCGGCGGCCTTATCCGTCGGAACGGGCAGTTATGTGTAGATTCGGCCTTAGAATAAGCCTAACATTCATTGTAAAAGTTTTGCAGGTCATTGTTAAAATCTCCTTGTAAGTAAGGGTTGGCTTGCGATATTTTCTTTGTGAAAAATTGATGCATATTTCTTCTCTGAAGTCAATGTCAAGTCTCTGAAATCCCTGCAAATGAGCATTAAAACTAGTAACTTGACCGATTTGAAAATTACGCAAACGAAAAATGCGTCGTTGTCATGAACAATTTTAGCCATTTGTAAGTTTGTTAAAATTTGAAATCCACTTAGAATCCTTTTTTGTTTATAGATTGTGTATAACATTGGCCTTTGCATCTACGTTATGAGATGATTTATTCAGCGTCCAACAGTATCTTCACTCACACTAGATGGTGAAGGGACTACTCGGACGCTGCAGTGAATGGAAAATTGTTTTTTAGATGGAGAAGGCTAGCCCAGCATCTATACCATCCTGACAGCTTAGTCGGCTTAGCCCGAAAGAAAAGACTCGTCAATACGTGCGGAATCAAGCCACGGGTTTCCTCACGATGCTTTCCTTCACTCTGTATAGGTGAAGTGATTTGTGGAATGTACGTGAATTGCCTACCTAGTTCAATCACCTCACCGTATGTGCTGATAAATTTTAGGTAATATTTATTTTGTTTCAACAAACCTCTATATGCTACGCACGGCCAATTTTGGGTTGTCAATTTCACTTACAGAACGTTTGCCTAACATCGCAATTCGCCATCGTAGTATCGGAAAACACCCAAGGTCGTAAACTTGGCAGGCGAAGAACGAAGTTAACAACGAAGTCAGTCGGCAGGATGATCGGTGATGGTCAAAGAGTGGTGGCCTTAGTTAGATGAACGATCGGTGGCCAGACCAGCTACCCGATTACCTTTGAAAAGCAATGGGCGAGATTGACAGCGGCCGTGAGGATTAGCGTGAGAGGGAAGAGGTGGAGGTTTCTATATATAGTCTGAATACGTAGAAACTTTATTGGAATTGGTATACACAATCTATAGGCTACAGAAAATAAATTGTATTAGTAGGTACAGGAAAATTTATTAGTGTGTATTTGTAAAACGAATCTTTTTGTAAGCTGTCAACGTCACACTCTCTCAATGTCACAATTTACCTAATATTATTACTTCGTTTTGATTTGCATCTGTAATTACTCTTAGCCCCTGTTTCACAATGTTCAAATAAAGTTCCAGATAAGCTATCCGCAACCAGGGCTGCCGTTTGTTCTAAATTTAAATAAATTTTCCTATATTGCGTGTGTTCGTTTATGGCCTCAAATTTAAAACAAACGGCAGCCCTGGTTGCGGATAGCTTATCTGGAACTTTATCTGCAGATTGTGAAACAGACCCTTACTCAATTATTATTTATTTATTTATTTTATTGCCACTTGCCAAGATCGTGGCAAGTGGCAGTCACTGGTCTCTCTCTGCCTACCCCTCTGGAATACAGGCGTGAGGTTACGTTATTTTATTTTTTAGTAGATATTTTTATCTGGTTTTGTAGCTGATAATAATATTCTTAATCTTTGGTATCTTTACTCCTCCGTAGAGTTTGGGGCTGACACTAGGTCTTTCCATTTATCTCTGTTCATGGCTACGGATGATAGTTTCAGCCAAGTCACTCCCTTCTCCTTCGGCTCAGAGAGGACGGAGCGGACGAATAGGTAATATGATGAGGTATAAACTGTGAGCGAGTAGTGAATTTGTAGATACAACTACGAATTCATAAAAGTACGGAACATCCATATAAAAGCAAGTCAAAACATCTATGTATGTATGTAAACAATCCATAAAAAACGCATACTGGTGGGCATATTATGCCTCTACTCTCTCACGCTAAGCCATTCAGTCCTGTGCTATTCCCGTCCAATGTTTCACAGTCAAAACATGCCGGGATTCGAACCCGCGCCCTCTTGCATGTGAATTAACCGCTTCAGTGGCACTTGCGATCCTATCAGAATAATAAATTTTAAAAAACTAAGCCTAGTTTAACGACTTCGCGATGTTGGAGAAAAATAAAATTCGAGTACTGTACGTTCTTAAGAATTTAATATGTTTTCCAGTTCAGATCAACACGGTTGCTAAAAATAAAACATACCATACGACGGATCTACACTCTCGAAAGGAAACCTCACACAGGCATTATGTATGGGACGAGGGGCGTTCACACTTTTAATAGACAGCCACGGCCTCGAAGAGAGTGTGATAGCAGTCCACGAGGTCCCGCTCCAATCTCCAAGGAATGACGTTCCAATTCCAATATTGAAAACGGCTACAAATCAAAGTTGCCGATTGCGTCCTCATTGAGGGATTGGAATTGCTTTTTATTATTGCGCTAAAGCCCTTTGACATATGCAGCCCCACGATATTAGATATGCTCTACGAATAAATATCTCTTCAACTAACATGACAAGCATATATGCTCTCGTTTGCGCTAGCCTATGAGAAGTATTCATAAGAAAACTGGCTAATAAGGCTGACATTCAGTGACGAAATGTTCAGTCTCAGAAATGTCAAAATCACGCACTTAGAAATATTTCGTATTCAGAATCGAATCTTATCAAGTTGAGTATGAAATGAGTAAGTAGCCAATATTGGTGACTTTACGTGAACTTAGATAGGCGCTTTACTTTGAGGTTACCTTTTTGTCGTATTGTTTTGGTTGGAGGTTGTGATTAGCATTGTGTTTACTGCGGAGTGTTGTGAGAAAATGAATCGCTTTGAAGTTATAGACTTTTAGATGAAGTGGACGCCTTGGGAAACCTAGGTCTGGATGATGCAGCCGTTGTTCCGATTCAAACAGCGAATTTCGCGATCGTTTGCGCTTCTACAAAGAAACTATTAGAGATGTTATAATGCCCCTGTGCGCTGTCAGAGGAGCAGACAGAAAGAGGTCTTCCCATTCCAATAGAAACGCAGTAAAAGGAGCTTTCCTTTTTCTTTCAGTCATTTTCTATGACATTCTATGAAAAATTAACGAAACTGAATAATAATTTACAGAATTGAGAATAGGTTCAACTTTCGCCAACTTATAAAACTCGCGCCAACCGCCAACCAAAGAATGTAAAAAATTCTTTTGTTCACAGACGACTCCAAATGTTATTTTACTGATGTTCTACGACCATTATCTGTGAGCTTTTTATTTCACTCTCACATACATAAACTTGTATGATGTTGTCCTGCTCTCGTGTAGCGATATCATATTTAAAAAACCGGTAAGAACTACATCACTAAAAAATAATAGACAATATAGATGACAGGTTTTTTCTTAGCTCATGCACAAATCCGGCTCCAGATCGAATGTGAATACGAAAATTTCAGCGCTTTACTAAGTATGAAGTATTTACGAAGTATGATTTAGTTTACTTTGCTAAGACTGCTCTAAGCGTGAACTTGGGATTCGTCTCTGAATGTCAGCCTAAGTGCGTGGTACCGTGAAAATAAGGTTTAATGACCTTTGTTTGTTTATCTATGCCAATTTTAAGCTTTCTAGTACTTATCGCGGATATACAGATAGAAGGACAGACCGACCGACATGGACATGGAGAAACTATAATGGTTTCTTGTTGACGACGTAACCCTAAAAATTAAGAAAAATTATAAAATTAATTTATTAGAACTTTCACCCAACCGTACCCTACCATTACGAGTAATTAAAATAGATTCGTGTAGTTAGATTCCATGTCTGTGTAGTCCTTACGTCGTTACTATAGGATATTTAAGCGCGGCCACTATTTTCACGATTAAGGCTTTTGAAAACGGACAGCTACCTATTTTTTTTCTCTTTTTTCTTGCAAGAAACTGAAAAGCGCTGGCAGCTTTCAGTGAAGAAGACAGTGGCATCGCCACTTAAAAGATAAAAAGTTTTCTTCTTAATGCATTTTAAAAGCGTCATCTGTCAGTGACGCATTTGCCAGCCAGATATTTTAATTTGTTTATTTAAACAAAAGAGGTTGACAATATTACCTGCGTACTTCCGTTGCTTTAATAATAAGACTTTTTTTTTTCAACATTATTATAATGCCACTCGCGAATCGGGTTTTGTACGGAGCAACCACCTCTTAACACTGTTCGAAAGAAATCCGTCATGGCTTTATTATTTATCACCTAAGATATATGGCATTATTATTTATCACCCTGTCATTCATTGGGAAGCCCTCTTTTTTCTGGTCCATTGTTGTATTATTTAGAATGCAATGAGCACAATAATGAAGCCCTTTATTTAATTCACGTACGGGCACGTGACCGAGCCCTCTATTTTTTCGGGGCCTGCGGCACACGAAGAAAATACAGAAAGACCTTGATAGCAAGAAAAACAAATAACGGGATGAACCTAGTTTTTCAACTAAACAGTAAATACGTACTACGATGGTGGTTTGATACAAAAATCTTGAAATATTTTCCTCCATAATCTACTTTCAACTTTATACGCCCCAGCTATGTTCTAACCTCTATAAATTATTTTAAAAAAATGTTTGACTTAACCTGAAAAGCAGGCCTCAGATTTATTGCATTTCTATTTTACGTAGTTCCATATTTTTATTGTTTATCTGTCTAAGCGTGATAGTGAGCCGTTTTCAGACAAATTAGCAACGCAATTTATAGATGGCGCTTACATGCGGTGCCATAGAAAAACCGGAATACCGGAACCGGAATAGTGTGAAAATTTAATCGCTAATTAAAATTTGACAGATACGTCCCTGTTCTTATATGTGCCTTAAATGTGCAAATTTGTGCTGAAACGGCTCATTGACAAACTAAAAACAACTGAAGAAGTTTACTATGTTATTATTATGTTTATTATCTTTACTTTTAATATTTCAACCTAATTTCTTATAGTATAGATCTACATAATAAAATTATTATAGGTTTATTTTTATATATCAGTCATAATCTACTCGTCATAATATTATAGCAAAATACGTCGCATCACTTTGTGAAAAATAGGAGTCAATGAAATGTTGCATTTTTGCCTCTGATTTCCTGTCAAATAAATAAAGAACTTCATGGGTGCATCTGTCAAAAGTTAAATAAATGGTTCGACCGATTTTAGGTTATGCGGTCACCCGTGGTCTTTTGCGTTAACACGCGGTCTATTAAAACAAATGCTCTAACAACTATTGGCCGCAAACATTTCGTTGTTTTTGTGTGTGGCTTCGGTACTCTGTGGTGCGGTACCACAGAGTACCGAAACCACACACCGGCTGCACAGAGAAATTGTTAATTATATGTCACGTCGTGTGATCAAAGAGTGAACCCAAAGAGTATAACCACTAAGTGAACCTTTGGAGTGAACCAGAAATCAACGATTACTCGATTTTATGTAGGTACATTCGAGTGGACTTCTGACTGATTTTGCCTTTAATAGGTATTTATTTTGTGGTGACAAGTTACCAAACGACGGTCCTTATCACGTAGGTCTTAGTTTGGGGCTCCAAACGTAAAGAAGTTTTTTTTGTTTTTATGGTTTGAGGGGACGAGGAAAAAGAAACCCACAATATCTTCTCACAGTCATTCAAAAGACTGCAAAAAATGTCGTTTACTCTAAGACTGTAGTACACATCCCTCTAAAGGACACTAACGAGAAAGAAAGCACTATGTGGTTTTTTCTATCTCGAGAGAAAGTTTGAAATACCACGCATCAATTTCTTCTTAAAGTGCCTCTCCATTACTGGAGGTTGGCAGTCAGCTCTTTACAGCGGTCTCTGTTCAGTGCAGTTCTGAGCAGCTCCTCAGCGGTTTTAACACCGGTCCACTCTTTGATATTGCACAACCAAGACATTTTTCTCCTGCCCGGCCTTCTTTTTCCTTCCATCTTACCCATCAAAATAGTCTGCAGTTATTGGTATTTACTGCATCGCAGCACTTGGCCTAAGTAAGCTACTTTCCGCTGCTTGATGGTACGAACAAGACCACGCATGCCGACCGCAAATTCGAAATCGCAAGCATGAGGTACGTCAATGCCTATAGCATTTAGTCTGCCGTATTGTGCATTTAATTTTGTTTAAGTGCAAGGTTTTAATATTAATACCTAGCTTACCCAGCAAACTTCGTACCGCCTAACAGTCGATTCTTTAATAATTTTTTTTTTTCCGTAAGAACCATCCTCGTACTTCAAGGAATATTCTAAAAAAAGAATTAGCGAAATCGGTTTAGCTGCTCTCGAGATTTGCGCTTACCAACACATTCAGCGATCCATTTTTATATTATAGACTAGCTGACACAGCGAACTTCGTACCGCCTAACAGGCAATTCTTTATTATTTTTATCTCCGTAAGAACCATCCTCGTACTTCAAGCCTTCAATATTTAAAAAAAAGAATGAGCGAAATCGGTTCAGCTGCTCTCGAGATTTGCGCTTACCAACACATTCAGCGATTCATTTTTATATTATAGATAACACCTCTGACAGGTTTCCTCACGTTGTCTTCCTTCACGGTTAGTGAGTGGTATTAATTCTACATCTTCATAAATGTACGTAATTTAGAAAATAGAGTAATTGGTATACGCCGGGTCTCGAGCCTCGGACCTTTCGAATGTGCCGCATGTACCGCACCGCAGCCAACGCTTTAGATAGATAGAGAGCACTTTATTGTGCATAAAATAGAAATTACACAGATATTTCTTTACTAAAGAGTACAGACGGCTGCCTTATCACTAAAACTGATCTCTTCTAGACAACCTTTACGGACTGGACTAATACCTACATTAGAGAAGGCTCTACTGTATACATCTACTGTATACAAAAAAAATCTTGCTTTACTGTGTAATAGGTATTTACCCTCTGTCTTCTCGTTAAAAAATTACAACAGCCGCCGCCATAGCTTCAGGCTAGTTTTGAAGAGATTGAAAAACACAGACTTTATAAATTAATTAACACGACGCGTTTGCGTAACGACTTTGAAGAAAAAGGTCAGTTTTTCACTGAAGTCAACTTTACGATTATCTTTCCTGCAGTGGAAGTAATTTTTATACACTTAATTTTGGTGCTATTTTTACTTCTAATGTGTTTAATAAAAAAAAAACGCTCACCACACTCGATTTTTATGATAATTATTGCCATTCTGAACTCGAAGTGAAGTGATGTTCACACAATGTTTGGTATAAAAGCTACGATATGCATGGAATATAAGCGGACTGCTACTTTAAACCAAATTTTCAGTGATATCATCTAAGGCGTAACGTAGCTTACTACAAAACAATTAATCTGACTTTTCGGATGTTTATTATTTCATATTTGAAAGTGACATTGATATGATGTCGATATGCTCGAGGGTAGTTTTCATCAGCGCCACCGAGCGCATTTTTTAGGGCTACAACAAATATCTGGTCAATGTTTGTAGTATTAAAATAAATGGAAACATCTTCTTGTAATATTGTAATATTTTTCTGGTTGTGCAATAAAGAGTTCTCTCTCTCTCTCTCTCTCTCTTCTTAATTTTTGACATCCATAAGAATAAGACGAAATCGAGCCTAAAATTCATTAATTATAGTTCTGGAATGAGCTAAACCAATTTGAGTGACATTTGTTTTTTAGGTATGTAATTAAAATGATACAATCTATTGATTGTTTTTTAAAAATATTTTTCATTCTTTCTTTCTTTGGTTTGATTTGAAACCATGCGTGATCACTGACCTCCGTGGTGAATTGCAATCGAAAGAGGTCAGCTATATTGCTTGTCTTTTCTTAGAAAACTGAAAATCCTGGCGTTTTACACTGAAAAAATGATAAAATGCCACTAAAAATAAAAAAAAGTTTATTATTTCTGAATTTAAAAGGCTTTCCCAATGGCCAAGGATGTTTTAACCAAAACGTACTTGTCAGTCACGCATTTTTTCAGGAAAGACAATGACTTTGTTTTCTAAGATTCGTACAATTTGAGTTTGAATTTGTAGTAGTAATACCATTCGCTAACTGTCAAGGAAAACATCGTGAGGTAACCTGAATATATGAGGTTGAGATGTTGTAAAGCGTTTTATAAATAGTAAAACTGGAACGACTTCAACCGTGTGTTTTAATTATAATATTGTTTTATTTATAATATAAACAGAAAACTTCGTAAAAAACAGAATAAGCAGGTAAAGGACGATTTATATGGTCTGGTCTAGTCCAGGGGAGGGACACTCTGTACTAAATGACTTTTCAAGAATATAGTGGCGCCATCTCCTAGTCTTCCCTGAAACCCACGAGTTACACTAGATGTCGCTTAGAATATTTTTTGTGATAGAAAGTTTCATTATTTTGTCTATAGATGTCACTACAAAAAAGCTGTTATTTTACTTTAATAATTTAGTTTTTAATATTTTATTTTATCTTAAGGCAGTAAGATATATAAATAAGTCAATTTAATAAGGTAAGTAAATGTGTCAAAAATATAATTCAATGACTTAACTTATTTTTGTTAGTGGCAACATCATTGTTTTAAAATCAAACTTGAATTTCGAATTCGCAGCGTTGTTTGGTTTGTTTGTTGCAGTTAAATTTTCGTCTGAGTGTCCTTTTTTGTTAAATTTGAACTGTGGAAACCTCCAGAAAGTGCGTTTATAGTTGGTGCAGACATATTAACCGGACTTTGGATGGAAAACCGACATACAATGAAAATGAAGGTGACGAGTGTAACTGTGTAAGGAAGCAGCTCAAAAGTATTATAACAAACATAAACACCTTAAAAGTTAGAAATAAATGTTATATATATATCAACCATTTTATAATAAAATAAAAGTTTTATCTGTAAACCAAACTCATTTTATTTTGTACGAGTATCCAATTATTCGCATTATTATTGTAAATGGATTGTTATAGTTACTCTGAATTTGTATTGTTTTATTTTCTTTTTGTATGTGCAGTTGGTAAGTTTTTTTACCTAGGTACGTACCTAAAAGATGTTAAAAATACTCAGAAAAACTATTTCAGAGTAACTATAGCAATACGCATAGCCATGTATACGTATCTATAACAATACGCATAGCTTTGTACACCTATGTATAGCTAAAGAATGTTTCGAGATTCGGGGACGATTTCCAGATGGCGCTTTTACCAAGTTCGATCGTGTTGGCAGAAAAAGGCCGCGAGAGGACTCTCTATTTCCCAGACTTATTATACTCTATGGTCTAGTCAAAATGTGAAGAAGTAATGCTCAGCCTAGCGCAAGTAGGAACTTTGAATTATTTGTTCGCATTTAGCCCCGTTTTAATGGTGGACATATATTTGTCTCACTCTTTAATACTACTTACTCTTTCTTTTCTGTCAAACTGAAAACTCAACAAATGTTATGGCGGAACGCGGCACAAATTAGAAAGTTTTCTAGTTTAAAATTTTTGTGTTTTAAGTTTTTTCAATATCTAGCTGTGTGTATCTTGTTGTACAGTGTTTAGTGATTTTCTTTTAATAATGGCACTGATCGGATGGTGTCGAACTTGTGCCATTTGTAAAATAAGATGCAGCCGGTCAAAGGGTACCAAAAGAAAGTTTATGGGTAAATTTCCTAGGGATGAAGACCGGTAAGTATTTCTGGCTACAGTTTTTGTCATCTTGCTTAAGAGCAAGATCATAAATTATGTTAAATAACGTAATTAATATACTATGAGAAAAATATTAAGATGTTTCAATGTCATAGTAATGTGCCATACACATATTCAATATCGATAAAAAAATATCTGATAAGTACCTTGGTCAGAATTACTACTCAGTGTACGACGGGTGAATTGCTGTAAGCCATAACAATGTTTCAACGATGCACTATTAGTGGTTGCATTGAATGTGGTTTTTTTTTTTTAGATGCAGACAATGGGTGAAAATTGTGGAAGATCTTGCGTATATCCCCATCGAAAAACTCCACCAACATAAATATGTTTATAGAGATCATTTCCGGCCGAAAGATTTTAACAACGATTTTAAAAGGAAGCCGATTAAAGAAATGGTGAGTTGTGTTATAATGTAACACTCACTACATTTCATGAATAATTATGTAATAAAACACAAAATACGCCTTGCTTTACGTCGAACATTTGAATGTATTTTGCTCCGTCATTTTGAACGCAATATTATTATTACGTCTTAATACATAAATGACATTACTTAGATAAACATTTTTTTACAGGGCTGTACCTTCTCTACTTATAAATGCGCCTCCTCTTCCTGATTAATTACTATCTGAGTTTCCTTACCACGTAGCCACGTCGCATCACTTGAAACTGGTTAGTGATTGGAATTACTAAAATATTTTTTTGACTAATTTTAACTTAAAATATTTTTTTATAAAAATGTATTTGATAGTTACATAGTCAATTATGCAGTTATGTGGTAAACAGGAACAAACTATTTATTTTTCTTCGGATTATTCTTGCAATAGTTTATTTTCAGATTCAGCTATACAAAAACCTATTAGTTGTCGAGCTTCACAAAACAGCTCTGGTACGTAGACTTTTCATGTATCGCTGAAGTTTTTTGTAACTAGTGTTTGTTTACGTTGATAAATTACAAATTGTTATCATTTTCAGCACCTTGTACAGCAGCCAAAATATCAGCTGTTGCTATTGGTCCAGTAGGGTTTGACCACAATTATTGTGGCCTGGAATCTCAACATATTTATCCGAACTATCCCGGTAAGTAGCATAGTTTACCAACAAATTAATAATCAATAACGACTCAACTTAACTTTTTTTGACGATTTCAGCACCTGAATCCAAACCACCGATTGATGAAGTTCGCTCAGATTGGACACCTCTAAAGAAAAACCAAATAGCTGCTGAAATAAATTCAATAGACCTTGACCACAATTATTGTGATTTGATAATAAATAATAAAATACTAATTTCATTTGTCGTTTTATTGAAAACATTGATTTTTATTAATTTTATTAGACTAACTGCGAAGCCCTGGGATGATAATTTATCGATATCGATAAATGTAGTAATGTAAGTGGACGTCCCTATTGCACAGACAAGTTATTATGTTGGTAGCACTTACTTTTGACAATTGCATTTTTGCTCTATTGGTTGGTACTGCTAACGGGGCTAAACTCATTACAAAAGCATGTAAGGAGGACCCGTCTCTTAAAACGTAGTGGTTATATACTCTTTGGTAATGCTAAAAAAAGAAGAAAGTCTCAAAAATGGGTGACGCAATTTTAAATTTAGAAAATGATAGAATTAAAGAAACTTAAAAAAATGGTGTAAGGTGCACCGTTATAAGGTGTCAACATACCTCTGCGCTTTAAATTGCCAATCGGCGGTAGGCACGCGTGGTGATTAATTCATTATATCTCTTTCTGAGAGAAGGCTGCCCTGCAGTGGGAGTATATTATAGACTACATTTTTATTTAAAAACCTATTTAGAGGCTAAACATTTCACCCATGCCGGGATTCGAACCCGCAACGTCTGGCTATCCGTGCCAGAAAATTGTGTAAATTTGTCCTTAGCACGGGTTAGTGCATTAAAAATAAAAATAGTATATACATTTTTATTTATTACTACTAAACTCAGAAAATTTATGACAGGGGTTGAATTGATAAGTAATTTGCTTTCCTCATTTTTCTTTACTTTCATTGTTCCTCTTCGAGTTTGTTTCGAGTAATAGTCCAGTTAATTGTCTGATAATATGTATTTTGTAATACAAAAGTTTTGCCCAGCTTAACATTTTTTAGACTCCCGGATGTTTCAACCCCGTGTTTCGAAAACTTTAATGTTAGGCTACGTTTTTGTATTGCTTTATGGGCTTCAAAATCGTTTTGTTAGTATCCATAGCAAAACCTATTCTCAGCAGAATCAAAATCGAATTTTTATATCAGTATATATATATATATATGAAAACATATGTATATATATGAAAACATTATGTACGTTAGGAAAAATATCACTAACTTTAAAACTTTACGAGTAGGTAGCCAACACAGTGTAAATACTAGAAATAGACATAAACTTTTGTTCCCACTATTTAGGCTGGCAAAGGTTAATTTATCCTTCATGGGGCATTGTATACGCTTCTATAATAAAATCCCTGAAGATAATATATTAAGCTTGCCTGAATCGCGGTTCAAAAAATATGTTAAGCACACTTTGTGCCAAAAGGGCTACTATAACATAAAGAAGTATTTAGATGACAATGAGGTCTGGAATTAAAGCCAGTACAATGTATGAGTTCTATGTTTTATAATAATTATGTAAACTATGTTAATTAAGGACTTTTGAAAAGACTAAGTTTGGAGTTTTTTTGTCTATTTTTTCTCCTAAATTATCTAGATTTTGAAATGGATACCTAGTTTGAATTGTAACGTTCATTAAGCCGCAGTTTCTGTGCTACTTTGAAAAAAACCTTTTCATTTCATTTCATAGTTAAATGTTTGGATAATTCTTTAGTAGTGACCATGCCAAAGAGTCTGTTAATACACCGTTAACAGAAATCAGTTGTTTTTTATAATCAATCTGACTAACTGACAGATGATAACAGTAGATTAACAGTTTGTTAGTGTACGAGAGGCATTAGTAAAAGATGAGCGCTTGCAGTAAATTCCGTAAACTTGCATAAAAAACGAAGTCCGTTTTTTTTATATGTTGATTTTGGGACACTATCCCCAGTTTCTCGAAGTCTAACAATTTGACAATCTACTGTCAAGATCTTGTTAGGGCCCGTTTCAAAATTGTCAATTTTCTTCTTCTTCTTCTTCAGGCTATATTATTTAGTCCACTGCTGGACATAGCCCTCCCCTAATGAGCGCCATAGCGCCCTGTCTTCAGCTTGCCGCATCCAGCAGTTTTTCGCAGTGAATTTTGCTAATAGGTAATTGCAGTGCTGTCTCTTCGTGTTTCTCAGAAGAGAGCGTGACAAAACGTTACCTAAGTATTTACTTAGTGAAATTCTCAATGCAGATACCGACCCTTAGTTAGACATAGTGTATGCAGAAAAAACTGACGGCAGCTCACAAGTTGTCAGCATACGCGAAACCGGGATAAGTAGTTTGGAAATATCTCCTGTAGTAGTACACCGTACCTCATTGGATTGGTAAGCTGATAAGCTAAAATTGAATTGAAAAAAGCATGTTGAATGTCTTCGAATACACATCGAAATCTAGTTGAAAACGAACATTTGATTGACCCGACACAAACTTTGAATACTCCTACTTTTTACTTAAAAAGTTTTAATCCCAAGAATAGATGATGTCTGATAAAAAAATCATAACACGAACAAAGTCCCATTTTCCAGCCCTCGAAAACGTCACTAGTACTGTGAAAGTTTAATAGCACTTTTAGTCTCTGAAGTGATCGATTTCCACTCGAACGGTTTCCAGATTGACCCCAAAGCCATTGACCTTTGATACAGGGTGGCTTCGCGCGTCCTCCGCAAAGCAAGCTCAACGTGATGGAAACAGATTCGCGATAAATTTACGCGTTGATCTGGACAGGGCCTGTTACATAAAACTAAAATTTCCTTTCTAATTTTCTTCAGCAACTTTCCGTAGATAGATAGATAGAATATTCTTTATTGCATGTACACCAAGGATTACATAAGAGACTTATAAAATAACAGTACAGTACAAGTGGCGGCCTCGTAAGGTTGTCTTGAAGAAATTGCTTTTAGCAACATTCCCACCAATTATTGTACTATGTACATTTGTAATTATTTTGGATTTATTGTTTTTCCAGTGTACAATAAAGAATATTCTTATCTTATCTTACAATTCATAGTTTAATAATTCCTGTTTCACTTACTTAATTGTTTGTCAGAAGAGTCCGAACTGGTTTCTGTATGTATATGATACTCACTAATACATACACATACAGACACACTAATGTTATAAAGGCGAAAGTTTGTGAGTGTGTATGTTGGTTACTTCTTCACGTCTAAACAGCTAGAGCGATTTTAATCAAATTTGTTATGGAGTTAGTTAACATCCTGGATTAATACATAGGCTATGTTTTACTGCGGTAAAATATCTTTTACTGTTAATATACCTACAATTTATGTTCCCTAATAAAGCTCGGGTAACACCGCGGAGCACAGCTAGTTTATCTATAGATAGATAGATAGATAGATATAGAACGCTTTATTGTACATAAAAATGGAAATTACACAGATATATAGTTATATATCGTTATCAACCCTTGTATGTCCCCACTGCTGGGGCACGGGTCTCTTCCTGCATCGCAAGAAGGCTAGGCCACACTCCACCACACGGGGGCCAAGTCCGGGTTGGTGGAGGATTATAAGACAGTGGCGGGCCTTACTGTCAGAAGTTATCAAGCCGCCCATAAGGCCTCTGACATGGCTTAACGACTACCATTATATGACAGCCGGCACCAACGGCTTAACGTGCCTTGCGAAGCACGGAAACGTTCGGAAAAATGCCACTAGCGGTAGTCACGGGACGCTCACTCATCCCGTACCTGACCGCGCCTGTTGTTGCTTAACCAAGTGATTGATTGCAATTACTCGGTTCGCCTAGGCTACGAGCGCTTCGTTATATATATAGTTCTACGAACTGTTAGCACGTGAGAATGTTTAAATTATTTTTAATGCACTAACCCGTGCTAAGGACAATTTTAAAAACCTATTAAGAGGCTAAAAATTCCACTCATGCCGGTATTCGAAACCGCGACCTCTGGCTATCCGTGCCAGCGCTCTTTCCAACTGAGCTAATGAGCGACTCACCGGCATCAGTGAAACTTCGAACCTCTTTACAATATTCTCTGTATTACGTACGGGAGAATGTATTTACTGTTGATTAACCAAATTAATTAAATCAACAAAAGAAACCGCTCCGTACAATGCCAATCGATTTACCTTGCGTGCCGCGTTTACCTACTTGTTAATCTATGAGCTGATCGACTTAGCTATATACATCGACTGCTGTAGTAAACCCTGAATTATTGTAGTTTCATGAAACAGGCCCCAGGTTGACATGGTAATTGAAATAAGAAAAGGTTCTAGAGAAAGTGCCTTTTGCAGAAAATGTCGACTACGACTTCTCATGCTTACTTCTGCTCAAGGAGGCAGGTAAGTCGTCGTTGTATCGCAGGAAGGTTAGGCCTTACTCCACCACGGGGGCCAAGTCCGGGTTGGTGGAGGATTGTAAGGCAGTGGCGGGCCTTACTGTCAGAAGTTATCAAGCCGCCCATAAGGCCTCTGACATGGCTTAACGACTACCATTATATGACAGCCGGCACCAACGGCTTAACGTGCCTTGCGAAGCACGGAAGCGTTCGGAAAAATGCCACTAGCGGTAGTCACGGGACGCTCACCCATCCCGTACCTGACCGCGCCTGTTGTTGCTTAACCAAGTGATTGATTGCAATCACTCGGTTCGCCTAGGCCATGAGCGCTTCGTTATATATATAGGTCTACGAACTGTTAGCACGTGAGAATGTTTAAATTATTTTTAATGCACTAACCCGTGCTAAGGACATCACAAACATGGAAATACACCCAGACTGAGCACGTCGCACTAATATAGTGCGGGCCTCAGTGGTAATCGAACCTACGACCTCTGGCCTGGTTGTTAGTTGTGATACCACTAGGCCAACGAGGCAGTCGACAGTCAATATACGTTAGAGAAACAATTATACGTCTTAGAAATAAAGAGTCCAATTGTTTAATAAATTACCACTAGACAAGGCTCACTTTAAGAGAAAATGCAGCCTAAGTAGGTCTCTATTATCAAAGGATATTCGATAGTATCCCTAAACCTTTCTTCTTGTTCTTCAGGCTACATTAGTCCACTGCTGGACATACCCCTACCGTAATGAGCGCCATAGTGCAAGGTTGTGCCATCATTGGGGGGTAATGCCTATAATCCCCACGCTGAGCATGCGGGTTGGGGATCGCAGTTTGGTGGAATTGTACTGCAGGGGGCGCTGCTGCCCACCCCCCAGTTCGTGTCCCTTAGTCGCCTTTTACGACACCCGCGGGAAGAATTTGGGTCCTTTTACAATAAAATTACTTTGATAACATTGATCTCTCATTCTTCTTCTTGTTGTGTCGATGGCAAGCCATCGTGGTGAAAGGAGTTGCCAATCAGCGTAAGGGACTCGCTGATTAAGCCCAGGGTGCGCCAGACGTACGGGCTCAATGTGTACTCGGAGAGGCTCCTTTCTTACACCCCATTACAAGATACAAATGGTGACCGGCGCTCAGTTTCTAAACTGAGCGGTTTCTTTAAGTTGTCAATGATAATTGCATTATTTCGTTCGACGTATTCAGTTATTTCGTTTTTTTATTGTGAATTTTATAACGTCTAATCCTTTGTATAAAAATATACGAACAACCTACAAATAGTGAATATTTAGTGTCCAAACCTTTCAGCGTTTTAAATCACCAATAAACTCTCTCTAACAGTACCCAAACTGCGATCCCCAACCCGCATGCCCAGCGTGGGGATTATGGGCATTACCCCCTAATGATGGCACAACCTTGCGCTCATTCGGGGATGGCTATGTCCAGCTGTGGACTAATATAGCCTGAAGAAGAAGAACAGTACTTCACTCTCGCGAGGGCACTCCTTGAGGCTCACGCACCAGCGACCGCGAGCGGAGGCTACGAGACTGGTCCGAGACCGAGGCTACGAGAGCCGTCCACATTCTCCATTTATTCAGTCCGTCGACGCTTATTTTACAACAAGATGGACGTAGTTACAGTGGCTCTTTTTCTTGCTCTATGCTCTTACTAATACTATAACCTCTTGCATGGATATCGTACGACTATTTTTGGAATCCCAAATGACTGGCAGTGTAACATGAGTAATTTTACTAATTTGTCTTGATCGCCATGATCATTGAATCAATCGCACACACGTCTGTCCTAGTCCACGGCTCTACCTTAGGGACCGCTCCGCGAGTCTATATTTGGTACGCTACCATTCGCGCCTCATGTCCTTTGACTCCGGCCTATAAAACCTGTACTGAACGGAGTGTTGACAAGGCGGGGCGAGGTAACACGAGCGGAGGCGAGAGATTCATCCGAATTCTCATGCTCGCGTCGCCTCACCTTAGCTTGAGAGTGTAGAACAAGCATAACATAGAGCCTGGGGCCTGCATTGGGTCGTATATACTTATATAGGCTGGTTTTGGATGAATGGTTAGTCCCGTGACACATTGCATTATCGAGCGAAAGATAAATCAGCTATTCATTTGCCAATGTTCATTAAGCTCGCACTAATGAAGTGTATTCAGTGAGCTAATCATAAATTGGTTCACGTTAGATGTAGCGAGGTGTGAGCGCCTGCTATTATGTATTTAACTATCTTGTAATTATTTAGGATGCTGTTTCAATTAGTGCTAGTCTGTCATTATTTAAAATACAATGAAAACACAAAGTTTACAATATCAAATATTAAAGAAAAAAAGCAGTTCAATTAACCTGAGATAGATAAATAACTCTTTATCGCAAATCAGTTATTGTCTTTTAAAAAGTTAAGAAACTTAATATATTTAATATACTGAGTATATTCCTAATTCAGTTTTGCAGCCGAACTGACACATAACTTATTTTTTTAATTAGGAGACAAAAAAGTTATTTCCACACCTTCTCAGGTACAAGAGAAGCACTTAACATTAAGGATTATTTACAAGGATAGAAGGGGCTTTAATTTCAGACATTTTCAGACTTTGATTTCTAGGTTTTCGACCAAAAGGACAAAAGGTTGTTAAATAAAAACACGATTCCTCTAGACCACATCTCAAACGCTGTTAAGATAATCTGTCGTCAAATCTTTCCCTTTACCACAAGCTATTTAAACTGACTCTGAGGAGTATTTTAATGATTATGATTTTTATAAATAAGACCATAATTTAGAAGTTTTTTTTTTTGTAATGTTTTTTATGATCTAGATTATAAAATAAATAGCTATTTATCTGGTATCTTTCATTACGTGTCAGTTTATGGGTTACTTTAAATAAAACATTTGAAATCGAGTCCTCTAGGGCCGTCATTAAGAAAACTATTTTTACATCACTTCACATAATATTATCTGACGACACAGACATACTAACGCTTTTAAACATGTTCTTAGTATACGAGAAACCAGAGTTAAACAAAAAATATATTATAAAATTCTATCTGAAATTATTCGTTGTTCAGTCTCCAATGCCTAAAGCATACTGAACTACTTAGATAAGTCACAAGACACGAGAGGAACTAATGAATGAATGATAATAATAATACAATACAATAAGTTGTCTAGGTCCCAAATAACCATAGAAACCAGACAAGGACTTCAGAAACATGAAAAGAGGTCTAAATAGAAAATAAGAAGTCTTGTTAGAGGTGTCTTTAAAAAAGTTATTTCCATCAACAGGTAAATGGCAAACCTACGCCGTTGTTTGCATTTGCAACCTTAGTTCAAAGACAGAACGCCTAAAATGCCTTTAAAATTATAGCAACCTAAGGTATAAGCTATAAGTCTAAGACATAAATCAAACGACAATAAGGAATTTAATATCTTACTACCTTTATCATCCTCTTACAAATACGAACAGCTTCAAAGCCAATTCCCAGCGAGCCTCGGTTTGGTATTTCGCTGGAAAGTGAGATTTACATTTGTGAGCCTATAACGTATACAGTGAGTGGAATGATTTTCGTAGAAACACGAAACGAACCCAGTTTCGAATTGGAAATGTATTATTAAGATTTGGGTACCTGCCTCCATTCCAAATATTTATTTATTATTTACTAGCCTATATATTTATTATTTACTACTATTATTAGGCTTATTAAGGATTCACAATCATCATCAATCCATTATGTCCCCCCCGGGGGGCACCACGGGGACCAAGTCCGGATTGGTGGAGGCTTGCAAGACTAGTGGCTGGTCTTACTGTCACAAGTTTTCAAGCCACCCTAAGGCCTCTGACTTGGCTTAACGACTTCCATCTGTCGACGGCAGCCGGCACCAACTGCTTAACGTGCCTTGCGAAGCACGGAACCACTCGGAAAAATGCCACTAGCGTTAGTCATAGACAAGATTGGAGTAACATTGTTGGCTACATACTTGGATATCAACCCTTTTGTATATACCCGCTGCTGGGGCATGGGTATCTTTCTGCATCGCAGGAAGGTTAGGCCATACTCCACCACGGTGGCCAAGTCCGGGTTAGTGGAGGGTTGTAAGACGATGGCGGGCCTTACTGTCTCTATAGCTGCTCTGACATAGTGTAACGACTTCCATTACATGACAGCCTGCACCAACGGCTTAACATGCCTTGCAAAGCACGGAAGCGCTCGGAAAAAATGCCACTGGGATAAACCTCTGACAACTTTTCATGACTTCTAGACTTAATTTTGATCAATACATAAAGGACTGGATTATACCTATTGCGTGAACGGGAGGAAAATAATTACTATTAAATTCCTTTGTCAAATTAACTATACTGTAGCGGTTTTGTTTATAATCTGTGGTAAAAGGGAGGACGTAACCACAGATTATTTGTACCACTTCTGAAGAATGTTTTAGAGACATCGTGTTTTTTAATCACCTTTTTATGCCTTTGACTATTGTTAGAGTAGAATAGAATATTTTATGTGCTAAAGCATGGTAAGAACATAGCATGTAGATGGTAACTTAATATTATAGTACAGGCATGTTCTACCCGTCAGGGTACGCAAATATTACTTTGCTTGTGAAAACAAAAAGCCTACCTATTTATTAGCCATATTAGAAACTAAATTAAAATATGTACACGAATCTCTGTACAGTAATACAACAAAAAAATGTTTAGCTTAAAAATAACTTGAGATCATAGTTATATAACTGGCGATCAATTGTGGACGCAAGTTATATAACTATGGAAGTCCTTTACATTACAATACAGTTTATCTATAAGAATTTTATACAATACTGTTTTAAATTTTGTAAGGGGTAGGTCTGAAATTTTTTGAGGCAAATGATTAAATAACTTTATTGCCATGCAGTACAAATTGTGTGAGTGCAAAGCTAATGACTGTGCTGGAACATGTAGCTTGTTTTCATTTCTAACTCTACCGTTATATACTTCTGCTGAAGATAATAGTAACCAATACTTCCATGGACCACGTCTGATACCAGTCCCAATACAGTCCCAAAACTGGTGCCAAACTAGGATACACCGTGCTGTGCTTCTAAATATCAAATTCATATTTAAGTTAAATTTACACAATGTCATGTGATAATATTCGCGTTGAAAATCCCTTATTGTCAAGTTCTACATGTATGAGACAACGAAGGGCGAAATCAATTTCGATTTTGGTGAGTTCTGTCCCTTCCACTACATCAGGGATGGCGAACCCTTCTGTGAGGGCGTACCAATTTTTATATAAAAAATATATATTATTATGTGGTCATGACATGTCAGCTTTGAAGAAATTTTGTCAGAATGGAAGTGAAAGTAAAATTGTCTTTATTGCGAACAAATATTAAATAAAGTATAACTTTAACAAATCTTAAAAACTAAATTTGGCATCACTACAGAACATGTTCCACTGGCAACGCTGATTTTCGGTAAAGGCCTAAAGTCGGCTTTTCACTCTGGGATGTAATATAATATATTATATTACATCTTGATATATAATAATTTATCGCTCGTCATACATTTAATTTTATAGCTACAATATTATTATAGCATAGTGTGAACCGGTCTCGTACAAAATGTATAACGCGCGAGAAGTTATTATATGTCAAGATGTAATAATTACATTACAGTCAAAAGCCGGCTTTAGATATTAGGTTGAAGATATAAAGTTACTGAGTCGCTGAACTCAGAAAAAAAAGTGTTGACCTTTGATAAATATTAAAAATTTTGTGAATTTTATTTTTTTATGATTTTAGTGTTCCATGGATACCTATTTAGAGGTGTGAAAATGGTTATAGAGTCACTGAGCACAAAACGACGTTGAATACAATAAAACAGAACACAATTCTTTTTATGTAGCGGTGTGTGTCTGTATATGTTCGTCCTTGAGCAGCAGCAATGAGTAGCTTTTTTAAATTGCTAAATTTGATGCCACAATTACACCTTCCCATTATTTAATTACAGGCATTCTTACTGTGCCTAACATTGTGCCTAACATAGTCCCTCTATTTTGATGTAGAATTGACATAAAAATTTTGACCCGTATTTATTGGCGTGCCTGAATTATTATGTCTCATGACATCAATGGCACGCGTATCATTGGTTCACCATCGCTGCCCTGCGTACTCCGAATTTCCGATTGTAGTACCACCCACTTCAGACACGATTAAATGTGTGGCTGCCAATCGGTTGAGAAAATATTGGAGCAAAAATATGTGTACCTACTGCTTAGAGTATTGGTTTCTTTATGTCTATTTTTTATGTTTTCTCTAAAATGGGCAATTCCTGAAAGACGTTAATTAGATTCGATGCCTTGTATGTCCCCACTGCTGGGGCACTTGTCCATGGTTAGGCCATACTCCACCACGGGGGCCAAGTCCGGGTTGGTGAAGGATTGTAAGAAAGTGGGGGGCGTTACTGTCAGAAGTTATCAAGCCGCCCATAAGGCCTGTGACTTGGCTTAACGACTGCCATGACAGAACAGCCGGCACCAACGGCTTAACGTACCTTGCGAAGCACGGAAACGCTCAAAAAAACGCCACTAAACGCCCATCGAGCACCTAACCGCGCCTGTTAACTCAAGTGATTGATTAAAATCACTCGGTTCGACTAGGCCACGAGCGCTTGAATCGGACCAGAGTGGCCGCCGGGACGCGGAGGGTCGGGGGACCCTCCGCCTACATCACGGCGGGCCGGAAGGCGCCCTTGCGTGTTCCGAGGGTGCCTTCTGGCACGGAGGGGGCCCGCGCGGTCGCTCACCGCCTTCTCTGCTTTCAGAGAAGTGCTGGTGGGCGACGTGACGGGCCTCGCGTGTGGGGCGTGTGGGGGCCAACAGGACATTGGCCCCCATGCGCCCCAACGAGGAGGTGCGCCGCCCTCCTCTAATCCCATTGGACCACACAACAATGGGATGGAGGGGGCGGCGCGTTGGGGCGTGTGGTGGCCAAGGGGTTCGCACTTGGCCACTATGCGCTCCAACGAAGAGATGCGGCGTTCCCTCGCCCCGTCGTTCAGTCCGATGCGATAGGGCAGGGGTGCCGCCCGAAGGAGTGTCCGAAAGGGCACCCGCAGACGGGGTCGCGGAAGTGTGCGTAAGCGTCCCCGTGGCCCCGTCCTTTGCGGTGCGGAGGAATACCCCAGGAGTTTTAGTCGGTATACCGCCCTTTTCAGGGCGGGGAGTCCGACATAACCACTGTGCTCCCCGAGCCGGTGGTACCCGTAATTGGAGTTTCTCCTGGGTGAAAAAAAAAAGCTCACGAGCGCTTTGTAATTAGATTACACCATAATATTAATTATAGTATGCCAGAAAATTATATTTACTATTAATACCTAAGAATTAGAATATAGAAACATTTACAACCTTCTTTTGTTTTTTATTATTAGTTGTACTATTGCAAAGTTTTGGTGCCATAAAGGGTTTGCTTCGATGCCTTCCAGTTGCCACAAAAATTAAAAAAACGAACAGCGTTAACTTCGTAAGTAGTTATGATTACGAAATATGATAAAAGGCTTTATTCAGGCTTAATGTAAAGTAGTGACGTATTCAAATTGCCCTCGTATATCACTTACTTATGGCACCAAAATGCGTGCAAGAGCAGATAACGGTGGCTGATCATACAGACTTATTTTTATGCACCTGCCGCTGACTGGAAATGAGGGCTTGACCATCAACACATTGCTGAGTCAGTTGCCATTTACAGCAGCGTGACACGCCGTGATCTTTTGTTTTTCTTTCTTTTGTTATAGTGGTGTGTAAACACACGAAGAAGAAGAAAAAGCGATTATTATAGACAGTGTATATAATATATGCCACAATAAACATTGTGGCATTTGTTATAATACACTGTCTATAATAATCGCTTTTTCTTTTTCACTCAGGACGACTTCACAAAAGCATGTCTATGCAAGTAATACCTATCTAAATAGGTATTACTTAGAATGTACTAGTTTTAGTAAAATTGTAAATTTGGATAATATAATTTACTTTGTAGCGCATTTGTTGCATTAAGCTGGTCATGTAAGATGTCGGAATTTAATAAATAAAAAATTTCGTAGATTTCTTATGAGGAGTAAGACTTATTTTTGAAAAACATTTTAAATGGATAGACAGAGACCACATAATTGCACAACCAAAAAAAGAATTACAACTAGGAACAGTGTAGCAACTATGACTTTAGTCAATAGCTTGTTCACGTAACTTACTCAGCCACATAGTATAATAGGACATTAATTCAGTCGCTTTGATGGCCAGACATAAATCCGTTGGGGACCATGATCATGTTATGTAGTCACGTTTTCGCCGTCAGTTATACCGATCTGAGGTAGACTAAATAAGACTATCTATTCGCTAACTTTCTTGAGGAATTGTAGCAAAGTTACAGTACCGTTAATGAGACTTAGTGATAAGTCCGCCGTCTGTACACTTAGGTTAAGGAATATCTTCGTCATTTTAGTTTTTATGTATTATAAAGTGTTCTTTATCATTTTCTTTATCTTTATTCAATGTACTGTTAGATACAGTACATTACCAAATCATTTACCCAATTATTTTATTCCAGATTTGAATTCAATAATGAGTCCGATATGTACCTACCTATGTCTTTACTGTACAAAATTTTATTCAGGCGTATTTATTTTCAGAAAGTTAAGAAGCCTGCAATCAGCAACTGAATTTCGATATGAACCCTTGTACGTCCCCTCTGCTGGGGCACGGGTCTCTTCCTGCATCGTAGGAAGGTTAGATCATAATCCGACACAGGAGCCAAGTCCACGGGGGCCACGACTATAGCAACTGAATTTGCATATATTGATTTAGGTGACAATTATATACTTAAGGTAACAATTTCAGACCAATTTACAGTGAAACGTAAAATATATTATTATATTATTCAATATTATAATAAAAAATTTACATGCAAGCAAAAAACTATCTATTTTTAAGGTGTACCTGTTAAACGTTGTGCATAAATATGCAAAGTCGCCATTGACAAATCTGAATTTCTGCAGTCAGTAATTGGACCAATTTTGGGTCTGATTTACCTACGTCAAATAAAATAGTTGAAAGGGCGAATTGCAATCATTCTATTAATATTTTACTAAGCATAGACTGCCCCCTCTGAACCTAGAGATATCTGAGCTAATATTGCATTTTCAGACACAGTCTATCAATAAGTTATAATTAAGTAGTTTTTTAGAAAAGCTTACTGCTATAAGTTTAAGTTTATGTTGCTTCTAAATAAATCCTGTTGTATTTATTTGTTCCATTCTCAGAGCTTAGACGTTCAGTTGAGTGAAATAATAATACCAATATCGTTCGCGGAAACCAACATGGATATTGAATACTTTTCTTGAAATGTACATTGCACTGCAACCGTGAGCTCACAAAACTGTACGATGCTACCTCGTACAATCTATCTACATTATACCTAAAAACAATTAAAAGTATTTACAAAAATAACTAGAGCACCTAAATATTCGGCGTCTCGGTTCGTTGGCCTACGGGTTCGATTCTCTCTAGAGGCCGCCGTACTTGAAGTGTACGAATGGCCTCAGTCTAGGTGTATTTCCATGTTTGTCAAGTCGCCTGGTATCCTAGTTTGGGTCCAAGACAAGTGATTATATCATGTGGAATTTATAATTATTATTATTCAAATCCCATTCAGGCCTAGTCGCGGGCACAGCTAGTCTAGACTTGAAGGGCCGATATTATTTCTTAGTCAGTGAGTTCTTTCTTCTCCCATGAGACGGAAGGGAATCTATTTAACAGCTTTCTTTATGAGACACGACGGTAGGATCTTCTTCAGGCTATATTAGTCCACTGCTGGATATAGCCCTTCCCTAATGAGCGCCATAGCGCAAGGTTGTGCCATCATTGTGGGGTTTAGCCCATAATCCCCACGCTGGGTATGCGGGTTGGGATCACAGTTTGGTGGAATTGTACTGCAGGGTGCGTTGCTGCCCACCCCCCGGTTTGTGTCCCTTAGTCGCCTTTCACGACACCCGCGGGAAGAATTTGGGTTCGTGCTATTCTCTAGGCCGACACCACACAGGAATATATATCGGACGGGAATAAGATTTACCTTCTAAGTTCATTCAAAAATAAAGACGAAAACCTAAGTCTTTATTTTTATTTTGCTATATCTGTCATCATGACAATCCTCGGCGGGCACGCATGGTAATTAAGCTCATACTATCTCTCTGATAAAAGGACTGTGCCCTGCAGTGGGCGTTTATAGGCTACACGAAAAAAATCGGTCAACCTAATTTTTTAACTATGAATGAATCTGCTGGAAGAAATGTCCCACAGAGATAAGCTCGCCTTTGTACATGTATTTTCTTAATTTTTTTTGTGTCTTTCGTATGCAATAAAGTATAAATACAAATGAGTTTCCGGAGATATATTTTAGGCCAATAACAACAACAGGCGTATTTTTTTAAAATTAAATGGTAAAGTCTTTCGTTTATCGTACTATGTAGTTTGCAGCTACTAGAGTGATGTAGTTTGGAGTCTTAACGCCCCTTAAAAAAACTCCTCTACCAACATTGTTTCTTGTGACACTTTATGGAGCGTAGGCAATGGATGTCTATCCACACAGGCAGACACCCCCGTGTACTACTTTAGCTCTTGTAACGCAGAAAATAAGTGCGAGTATCGAACAAAAACTAAACATCCACGTCATACAAACAACACTTAGTACTACAATGTATTGCAAATTGCAACGTACCGCAAGGACGACGTACAGATCGGCTACAACTGGTATGTAAATAATGGTGGCGTGTATGGCGTATTTATCGTAACGTTGACCACTACTGAGCCCAAATGTCACCACTCAAATTAAACGCAGCACATGAAAAAGCCAAGTTAAAGACACTTGCGTGTGTACCGTTGGTGCCGGCTGTCATAGAATGGCAGTCGTTAGGTCATGTCGGAGGCCTTATGGGCGCTTTATAACTTCTGACAATAAGACCTGCCAATGTCTCACAATCCTCCACCAACCCGGACTTGGGTCCCATGGTGGAGTATGGCCTAACCTTCCTGCGATGCAGGAAGAGACCCGTGGCCCAGCAGTGGGGACATACAAGGGTTGATATCGATGTAAAAAAAGGGACAGAAACACACAGAATATACACAGACAGAATAGTAGTTTTTGGGAAGTAAAGAGAAATAAGATTTAATACTCGGTCTGTTAATACGACTCATCTTGGGCACTTCGCTTTGAGAATAAAATGTATGAATAAAGAATATTCTAAAAATGTAATATCTTAATAGAGGTTTTGGAGAGCTCTAAGTGATAAGACTTTCTATTTAATTCCTGGAATAACTCCGATAAGTAGAAAATTCTAACAAATTATATTGGTGTACGGTAAAGCAATTTTCATTTAACTAATCTACCAGCTGCATCTTTAGTGTACTCTATCAGGTAAAATGTCGGAGAAGAACGTCTTGTTTTCATAAGCCGTGGTGTAATCTGCAATACACAGGTCAGTGAATCCAGTGCTCGGTGCATATAAAATACAATGTAACTCCAAGGCAAAGGCAATTTTATAACACACAAAAAACTTGCCTGAGTTCCGACTTCAAATTGTTGAAAATGCACAGCCTATTTTTTATTCGAACACAGCAAATTCGGAGGCAAACAATTGTGAGTAGGCAAATAAAGATTTTTCGAGAATATAGATAAATTTAAGAGCCTGGGCTGTTTAAATTTTCCATTTCAACTGTTTTCATTCATATTTATATTTTTAACCCTGAACCAGGCATGGGCAGTGTGAATTTTTCATTGGTGTCGGACTTTATTTTAAGTTGATAGGGTTCAATTTAATGTGGTCCTTTAAAGTACATTGCTTAGTTAAGGGTTAAAGAACTAAAAAAGAAACAGGAAGAATCAGGAACCACGTTATGCGTGGAAGAACGTCATCAACTTAAATCCTATGAGATAGATAAATCATTTATTTTGCTTAGAGACACACACACATAAAGCATCACATAAAAAGTCAATTTTATGAGCAGTCAATTTATATTTATACGAAGACTCGATACAAAGACAATTCAAATAAACAAAACTAATCGTCGCTGCCTGTACGTAACACAGAGAATAGTGTAAAGAGGTTCGGAATTTCACTGATCTTTAGTCGGTGAGATCGGTGAGTCACCCATTAGCTCAGTTGGAAAGAGGCTGGCATAGCCAGAGGTCGCGGGTGCGAATCCCGGCATGGGTGGAATTTTTAGCCTCTAAATAGGTTTTTAAAATTGTCCTTAGCATGGGTTAGTGCATTAAAAATAGTATAAAACTAATAAGACCCCTAATCTCTGCAGACGTCAAAGAGGTAATGGAGAATACCGAGACTTCAACATCTTGGCGATGTTTATTCAAAAATATTAAACCTACTTTCACTCTAGTGTGAAACGCATGTTATATGTCACGTATGGTCACACGGATTACAGAAATATAAGAAATGAAGAAATGTACCTACAATTCTAGTGTAATTTTTTTTTAAAGCCAGTATTTTGCAACCTTTTTTATTACGTAAACGGTATTTGTAAACTTTTTTTTGTGCATTCGAACTGATTTGAATAAATTATTCTTTTTTTATAAGTGAATATAATTAAGTGGAGCATTATATGACCTCATACATTTAAAATGAAGTATCATTTGTAACTATTGTCGATATATACAAGAAAACGCCCATTCGAGTTCCTAGGTCGCGCCAGCAGAAATGTTCTGAATATTTAATTAAAACGTTAGCTTTAATAATAGTAACGGGATACCGTAATACCTTATTCAATGAAAATTCGCTACGAAAGTTGAGGAGAGAGGTTCAGAGAAATTAATATTAAATAGTTGTTACTGAAAATTTGTATTATTATATTACTTATAGGAATAGTTGCTTTATCCTTTCGGTTAATCAGTCAGTCAACTTTGCTAGAAAATACCCAATATTTTACTATAGCACGCAACGCTGTTTAGATCGGCTATAGAAATGACAGGAGTTTCAAAATTCAAATTAAGTAAATTGCGCGAACTAATAATTAGTTTCGAACTTGGTTTATTAATATTTGGTTTTATCAAAGAGCGCTCTAGAGGTATTGCCGCGAGAAGTTGGCATAGTACAAGACTACATTGAAAAGATTGACTTACAACACCACAAAAGTGTAATTAACGTGTACATGCTTTGCCTCTCTGCGCGGTGGTAAAAGTGTTTATATAAGGCTGTCAATTTTCTACGGCTTGAGCATTCCCCGAAACGCGTGGGCCAAAATTCATTTCGCTGCCCGTGAAATTGTTCTGACAAATTCCGTTTTCGTCCCGGCCCGTACTTTACAGGATTTGTCAGGATAATCTAAAGAAGTACTAATGCACGCTAAAGTCACTCTCTACTTCGTATCTCCCGGCCGTTATACGATAAAATTTATTACATTTATTTGGTGTAGAAAACAGATGACAATCATTATACAATATTATAAGTAAATTGTGGTGGAAACTAAGTGTAACTAAAGTTAACTCAATCAATCAACCAAAGTATTTTAAACCAAATTAAACAGAAACTTTAAAACATAAACAAGATCTTGACCATTTTGAAGAAAAAATGGTCAAAAATCTCCAAACTTAGTCTTTTCAAAGTTTTTAACCAACAGAGTTTACATAATTATTATAAATCATATATTTCATGCATTGTACCTACTGGCTTTAATTCCAAACACCATTATCTCTAACTCATCTTCTTCGCCGTTCTCTCATGACTGAGGATCGCGATCATGGGTCGCTCGTTTCCACAGCGAACGGTTTTCCGTCCCGTGGACTGCCTGGTACTTGGGTTACTGGTGGGTACTGGTGTTATGATAACGTACCATATTTTGTCGGAGTTCTACCTCTGGCACGTTTGCCATTCACCTGGTCAGTGATTATCAGCCTCTGATGGCCAGTTTCTGAATTTAACATTTCGCTAAGGAAATACTTAAGTGTAGTGCTGCCTCTTCGAATTTCTTAGCAAAGAGCATGACAGAACGTTACTTAAGTATTTACTTAAATTATGAATTTATAAACTGACCCTCAAGCTCACGACAGCTAACTCATAGGACTGTTTTATTTAAATAGCTGCTCTTAAACTGCCATGGGTGACAAAAGTTGTACCTAATTTATATTTAGTCACATTTTATAATTGCAGAAAAACTGAATGATCTGAAGCTAACATTTGTTCCTTATAACACAAATTTAGTCAGTCGTTTATGTAATCTAAGGTGGTACAAATACCGTTTTCTTCGATACATCGTTCAAAGTGAAACTTGAAAGACTTGACCTATTGGTCTATTGATCTTTTCCAGGTGGACCTTGGCCCCTTCTTTCGGTTGCCCAAGAGGGTATAGGTGAGTGCTTGTCTTGTTAGGCATCTCTTGTCTCAGTGTAGTGTATGTCCTATCCAGCGCCATTTTTAATCCAAGATTTCTAGATGGACTGGTATCTGATTGGTACACTTCCAGAGGTCTTAGCTGGACCAAATTGGAAGCTACGACCACCGTCAGAAGTGGAAATCTGTGGTTGATCCCCTAGGAGTTAAAGGACCAAAGAAGAGAGAGAGAAATGTTTGTCTAGTCCACTTTACCAAAAAAAACGGAATGGTTGGAGATGCTCTTAACCTTATAAGAATTTGGCATTATTCTCAAAATGATTTATCAGTAGTCACATGACGTAGCCCATTGTAGAATATGTACGAAAGTTAATATATGTCTAAAATGTAACTAATTCAAATTTATAACGCTGCCTCAACACATTTTTCTTATATACTAGCATGTGCGAGCAAGAGGGATAGCAGAGGGGAAAATCATTCTTAAGGCATTACATTCTGAATTTGTGCACTATTTTGTGGGCATTAATAGTCTCTTCCTCGCTGCACGTGCAAGGTACTCTATAATGCACCTTTACTGGTCGATTTCCTTGTACAAAAGACTCGCAAAGGAGCATGCATGCTTTGTACCAAGTAATCCCTTTGTAATGCAAGGATGGAGGCAGATAGACCCTCTATTTCAAAACCCTTCATAGGCGTTACCGTCAGAGATTACCTACGAATGCCGCTTCTCCAAACGCGAAACTATAACGGTTCCTAGTTGAATACGGTACCTTGAAAAGGTGCCCCATTCTTCACCATTTTATTGTAGGTAGTTTAGTAGTGGCAAAAGACCAAAAAAGTAGAAGAACTGGCTTGTTGCAAAACTTGGCTGAATGATTTCAGACAGGCAAAATCAATTGGTTTCGAGCCGCCACATTATGGGTTCCAGTGGCCACAGTGATAATCGACCTCCGATAGGACATGGCAGCACAAGAAGAACAAAAACTTAAGTAGCTAGAGTTGAAACTATGCTAGGTTTATATCATAAGGTTTTTTCCCCAAATCGTCGAGAGTAGAGGTCCTAGTCAGATCGAGTTACTTTCTGGAACCCTCCGGGATTAGCGCTCAATCCTATTGAACCCCGATCTAATACACGTAGCGCGTTGCAGTGGACGACTCCCTGAACGAAAAACAAAAGGTACGCTTTAACGGGTTAAAAAGTAATGCCGAGTTTACTTAGACGAACACAAGCTGTTATTTAACAGTTCATGATAATGGATATTGGGATTTCATTTATGACATTAAAGGACTTTGTCCACTTTGTATGGGCGATTTGGCTAAACGTGAACAGTCAATTGAATTAAAACTAAATAGTAGGTTTTGTAGTATGGGTTAGTAAGATCCCTATCCCAGTAATTAATTTGCATCAATATACCTGCATTGTGAGTTTTTGCTGCAAGGTGTCCTATGAGGTTATGTTCAATTAAAAATTTTTGAAAGTTATTCATGTTTGTTAATCACTTTCAAACACGAAGAATCGGGATCCATTTTAACATGTCAAAGTAGCAATAAAACAAACATTAATCACGAGAAGCAAAGAAACAGCAAACACAATGAATGAATGAATCGTTTTATTTTGTTTGTTTTAGCCGGTGACAATGACAATTCAAACAATTTTTTTTTGTCTAGTGTTGCCATAAATAAATAGATTATTATTTTAATCATTTTATCACACCAATAATTGAATACGATACATCTAACAAATTTTGTAATGCCGGTACATTAGTGTGCATTATTTGGGTAAAATTAATACTAAAACGCTTTGCATTAGAGACTCCAAATTGTTTTCTGTGCAATTTGTGACTGATTAAATTCTTTAAATTGCAACACCGAAGTAAAAATCAAGGCTGGTTGACAGAATAAAGACTAAGTTTAAAATGTCGATTGATACAACTAGATAAGCAAAAATATTAGTTTTGAAATTAATTATAATCAGGGGGGGGTATTTCGATTTTTCTCTTACACTCTGTCCACATATAGCCCAAAATGGACAAAGTCCTTTGAGAGTTCGTATTTATTCGACTGCCTCGTTGGTCTAGCGGTATCACATCTGGTTATCATGCCAGGGGTCGTAGGTTTGATGCCCACTAAGGACTGCCCTACATTTTACCCATGGCTGGTCATTTTCCATGTTTATGATGTCTTTGCTTGCTTACCATAGCACAGGGTATTCTAGTTTAGAACAATAAATTATGTTCTGTGGAAGTTAGGAAGTTTTGTCTATCCATAAACCTACTAAACCTACACTTTGACTTCGATTGCATCGGATCAAATAGGAAACCCCCGTATCGCATTAACGTACCAAGATATTGTAACATAACATACGTAGGCAGTAAATAATACTTTGCCCTGGTCGTTAGAGAGCAAAGTTTACGTAACAATAGCCTTTATTGTCATAATGGTAGAGGTAGGAATCGCTATGGCTTAGGGTTTCTGAGTTGAGAATTTCACTAAGTAAATACTTCGGTAACGCTCCGTCTCGCTCTTTTCTGAGAAATTCGAAGAGACAGCTTTGCACTTAACTATTTACTTAAGGAAATTCTCAATTCAGATCTTAGGGCCGATTCCTGAACTGAGAATTTTACTAAGTAAATACTTATGTAACGTTCTCTCACGCTATTTTCTGAGAAATCCGAAGAGGCAACACTATAGTTAAGCATTAACTTATCGAAATTCTCAATTCAGAAACTGGTCCTATGTCTAGTAATAGTATACCACATGGTTAGTCTCAGGTCTAACTAAGACCTGAGATTTCCGCACTTAGCCTCATAGTTGGGCCATTGTACGTGGCAAGCGCTGAGGTACGCTAACACCTCAGACACTAGGGTTTCCTTACGATGTTTTCCTTCACCGTGAGCGAGTAGTATTGCTACTATAATTTCACATATGTACATAACTTAGAAAACAAAAAAAAATTAGTACATGCCGGGGTTCGAACCCACGACCTCCCGATTGAGAAGCCGGCGTTCTACACCGCTCCGCTACCACCGCTTAGTATACCACAATGTAAAAATATTGTGTTTGTCGTAGCTCGTGCTATGCCGTAGCATTTGTAGCTCACATAGCTATTACTACGCTATGCTGCTGCAATGAAAAATAAATTATAGCTTTTGTCGGCAATGCAATAACAATTAATAATAACCGGAGATTAAAACAGAAATCACGGGTCACATTTTAGTATAATTTATTGAATTTCGTGTTTAATTAAAGTAGCTCGCTAACTGTTAAGAAAAACGTCGTGAGGAAACCTGACTGCTTGAGGTGTTAAAATACCTTGATATAGCACTTGACATTGCCGATCCGCGGAGGGCACGTGTGAAATCTAAGCCCATATTCTCTCTCTCTCTCTCTCTCTCTGAGAGAAAGTCTGTGCCCTGCAGTGGAACGTATAACTAGGCTACGTAAAAAAATACATAGACTAAATAAATCATCGATAAGTCACCAACCCACTAATTCCGGTGCCTAGTACACTACCAAACGTTCACCTACATGCTGTTAATTTTTTTCTATGCTTTTTGGTCTACTAGCTTTTAACAGTAAATTAAAAGATTATTTGTGTATGCAAAACCGGAGTACAGTGGTTAGTTTTTATTTTTTGTATCTTAATGCGATTGTCCCTTTACTCAGCTCCGTTTAGTAAATCTATCATCACTAGAGTTCATCCGCCATAGTACCAAAAACACTTAACAGCCTCGACAGGCTTACAAAAAGATGGCCACCGGAGAGATATTGATGAATTCACGATGAAACAGTGTCAAAAACGTTCAAAGTTTCATAAATCAACGCCCACTCCTTTAATGCGCAGCTGAAGCAATTTCACCCGAAAAGGTCAAGAAATTGTTATGAATTATTATTATTATCTTTTCACAATAAAGCGGTATATCATTAAACTGGCACCATCTAGGGGCACGAGTCATGAGGATCTGAGTAATGGCTGAGTACTTTGCTCTACTCGACGATGTAGAATACACAACACGGAAGCGCTCGGGGCCTGGTCGAACCAAATGATTGGAATCAATCATTCGAGTTAAGCACAACAGGTGCGGTCAGGTGCTGGATGGGTGACGGTCCTGTAACTACCGCTAGTGGCATTTTTCCGAGCGCTTCCGAACTTTGCAAGGCATGCTACGTTGATGCCGGCTTGTGGACGGCTTGATAACTTCTGACAGTAAGGGCCGCCACTGTCTTACAATCGTCCACCAACCCGGACATGGGCCTCCGCTGTGGAGACCCGTGCCCCAGCATTGGGGAGATACAAGGGTTGAAATTGAACATTATATTATCCCGAAATTATGTAACAAAAATGCTATATGCCAGAAAATTGTTGACAAGCTATCAACTTTTACAAATTTGCAAATACTACAAAATTTTTAAAGTCGATCTGCAGTCGTCTGTACAGATCAATAACCAAAATACTGCTTTACGAAACTTTTTAACAAAATACGTTTGAGAATTCAATCCTAATATACATCTATCTATCTACCATAGCTTGATTTAAATGGTATTTATTGTGTTTTTCCGTTTCTATTTCTGTTTTTTTTTTATTTTTTACTTTGTATCTACTCCCATGATAAAGTACTACGAATCAGTTAATTCGGGATTAAGTCAATAATATGTAGTGCTTACGAAAGCTTTAGTTCGTCGTTCGCAGGTAGCTCCAAAAAACATTATGGTTAAATCATAATCATTTATTTACTAGCTGACCTAACGAACTTCGTACCGCCTAACAGTCGATTCTTTATTTTTTTTTTGCTCTCCGTAAGAACCATCCTCGTATTTCAAGGAATATTCTAAAAAAAGAATTAGCGATATCGGTTCAGCTGCTCTCGAAATTTGCGCTTATCAACAAATTCAGCGATTCATTTTATATTATTTATATTACCGATTTCGGTAGTTCTTTTTTTAGAATATTCCTTGAAGTGCGAGGATGTTTTACCGGACAAAAAAAATAATTAAGAATCCACTGTAACGCGATACGAAGTTCTCTGGGTCAGCGAGTTATTAATAAATACTTCTTATTCTACATGACACCTTGTAATGGCATTAAAACTTTTCCTAAACTATTATTTACAGATATGTATACATTTTTTGACATCTTTACCACCTCCGTGTTGTCTGTACCTCTACATAGGTCATTCAGGCGTATAGCTAAAAACTTGCCTACTCCTTATCGTGCGACTTGTTACAAGAATAGATAGCTGAATACCCAGAAAGCTACACAATAAAATCAGCAAGAGCCCGTAGTAATATGTCAAAAGGCAATCCCTTACCGTTTAGCAAAAAATATTTAAAAAAATAAAAGAACCCGACTGCAGTGATAAATCAACTGAAAGGGAAAAAATAAGATAGCTTTATTTTCAAATGCTAATGTCGAATCAGAAGAGTTCATGCTGCTTTACTTGAGGGACCAAATAATATAACTTTATAAGCATTATTTGCTCAAACTGTTGCATTTATTATTTTATATAAAATGATGCAGTCGGGACCCATTACTGTTTGTTTAAAGTCCTCTTATGGGTCCCGACTGCATCATTTTATATAAAATAATAAATGCAACAGTTTGAGCAAATAATGCTTATAAAGTTATATTATTTGGTCCCTCAAGTAAAGCAGCATGAACTCTTCTGATTCGACATTAGCATTTGAAAATAAAGCTATCTTATTTTTTCCCTTTCAGTTGATTTATCACTGCAGTCGGGTACTTTTATTTTTTAAATATTTTTTTTATTTTTGACCTTTTAGTGACTCAGTAAAACGATAAAATTTAAAGGTCCATCTGTTCTGTTTACATGCATTAAATCGTTATATTATTTTATGTCCTAAATGAATTTTAGTTTATTGCTTTATTTTCTTTTGTTCGACAATGGACATGTCTCGGCAAATCATAAATATTTTTACTGATATACTTGTTTGATATAGTCATAGGTACCACCTGCCTGCATTAAAAATTTATATCGTACGATATTTTTTAGCTAGTATAATGAATATGGTCTAATGGTGTTAAACTATCTAGAATATTTGCAAAGGAAACGACAGATTTTTTTCTTTATTATCCTTACATAAATTGTCTGTTTTTTATGTAGCCTAAAAACGCTCCACTGCACCTAGTTATTTAATGTTAACGATTGTAGGTGGGGACTGGAATAGTCACGAATTACCTCTTCGACCTGAACGGCGCTCAGCTTTCGACATCTCCAGAGTAGAATTCTTCGTGCTTGCATTGCTGGGCCCAGTCTTCGGTCTCGCTAATTACTTAGAATAAGGACTTTTAAATGGGAACATAAATGGTCTGAGCCTTCAGCCGCGGCCTGTACAAAGGCGCGACAGGTTTCCTCCTAACAGCAACTTTAAGTAAATGTCGCGGCCTTCGGCCGCGTTAATAGTCTCTCCATTTGGCATCAGCGTAAATAGAGCTCAGCATTTGGAATTGCCGTGGGAGTATTCCTCTAGCCCGCTTCACAGCCTTCGGCCGTGCCGCGACCTGTATTGAGCTCGGCCTTCAACCTCGTCGCGGCAAGTTTTCTCGCACCCGCATGATGGGGCTCGGCCTTCGGCCTGGCGTAGTTATTTAGAGTTGTGGCATGGGCGTGGAGACATACAAAATCTTGGTTTTCTGAATGCCAAAATATTACCGGTATTAAAATGAAACTATAACAAATTCATCTTGAGCCCCCTAAAGCATTGAAAAATTTTACTGAATATTTAGGTGTAGATAAGCAATCTTTGGTCTTACAAGTGAACAGGAAACCTGACACAAAATCATTATCTTATTTTCGGAGGAAACGAGATAAAATTCGTTAAGATGAATAGAGCTAGAATTTTTTAAAATTTCATGGGTCCTACGATACGAGGTCACGGAGGATCCGTCTTCGGTTACCAGTGAGAGCGTTCAAATATTTTTTTATCATTTATTGTTTCTTCTTTGAACCCAGCTTGTCTGACTATGACCGCACAGGAGAAAAGGAGTTACATGCTACACTTTATATATTTTCTTCAGTTAGTTTTGGTCTAAGTGTCAGTAGGAAATTAATATCAGTGTTAAGAAATTAATTATTTTTTCTCAAACATGCTCGGAAATGTTTGTGTTATTACCATGAAGTAAAGCCACAAAGTTTCTCTTTTATGGCTCCCGCCTCACTTTACTGGCCTAAGCCAGTAAAGTAAGTATGAAAATCCATTACCGTCCGCTGCTCTAACTTTTTAAATTTACTTACTAAAATTAAACTGACCAAGGAAAAATTACATACAGCCTACCACCTACTAAGTTATGTAGGCATACTTGCAAGATTAACAAAAAAAAACAATCTATGGTATTGGTTTTTGTGCGGTTAAACATGGTGCTCAAATATGTTAGTAAATTTAAAAAAATAAAAATCAACTGAAAGGGAAAAAATAAGATAGCTTTATTTTCAAATGCTAATGTCGAATCAGAAGAGTTCATGCTGCTTTACTTGAGGGACCAAATAATATAACTTTTAAGCATTATTTGCTCAAACTGTTGCATTTATTATTTTATATAAAATGATGCAGTCGGGACCCATTACTGTTTGTTTAAAGTCCTCTTATGGGTCCCGACTGCATCATTTTATATAAAATAATAAATGCAACAGTTTGAGCAAATAATGCTTATAAAGTTATATTATTTGGTCCCTCAAGTAAAGCAGCATGAACTCTTCTGATTCGACATTAGCATTTGAAAATAAAGCTATCTTATTTTTTCCCTTTCAGTTGATTTATCACTGCAGTCGGGTACTTTTATTTTTTTTAATATTTTTTTTATTTTTGACCTTTTAGTGACTCAGTAAAACGATAAAATTTAAAGGTCCATCTGTTCTGTTTACATGCATTAAATCGTTATATTATTTTATGTCCTAAATGAATTTTAGTTTATTGCTTTATTTTCTTTTGTTCGACAATGGACATGTCTCGGCAAATCATAAATATTTTTACTGATATACTTGTTTGATATAGTCATAGGTACCACCTGCCTGCATTAAAAATTTATATCGTACGATATTTTTTAGCTAGTATAATGAATATGGTCTAATGGTGTTAAACTATCTAGAATATTTGCAAAGGAAACGACAGATTTTTTTCTTTATTATCCTTACATAAATTGTCTGTTTTTTATGTAGCCTAAAAACGCTCCACTGCACCTAGTTATTTAATGTTAACGATTGTAGGTGGGGACTGGAATAGTCACGAATTACCTCTTCGACCTGAACGGCGCTCAGCTTTCGACATCTCCAGAGTAGAATTCTTCGTGCTTGCATTGCTGGGCCCAGTCTTCGGTCTCGCTAATTACTTAGAATAAGGACTTTTAAATGGGAACATAAATGGTCTGAGCCTTCAGCCGCGGCCTGTACAAAGGCGCGACAGGTTTCCTCCTAACAGCAACTTTAAGTAAATGTCGCGGCCTTCGGCCGCGTTAATAGTCTCTCCATTTGGCATCAGCGTAAATAGAGCTCAGCATTTGGAATTGCCGTGGGAGTATTCCTCTAGCCCGCTTCACAGCCTTCGGCCGTGCCGCGACCTGTATTGAGCTCGGCCTTCAACCTCGTCGCGGCAAGTTTTCTCGCACCCGCATGATGGGGCTCGGCCTTCGGCCTGGCGTAGTTATTTAGAGTTGTGGCATGGGCGTGGAGACATACAAAATCTTGGTTTTCTGAATGCCAAAATATTACCGGTATTAAAATGAAACTATAACAAATTCATCTTGAGCCCCCTAAAGCATTGAAAAATTTTACTGAATATTTAGTGTAGATAAGCAATCTTTGGTCTTACAAGTGAACAGGAAACCTGACACAAAATCATTATCTTATTTTCGGAGGAAACGAGATAAAATTCGTTAAGATGAATAGAGCTAGAATTTTTTAAAATTTCATGGGTCCTACGATACGAGGTCACGGAGGATCCGTCTTCGGTTACCAGTGAGAGCGTTCAAATATTTTTTTATCATTTATTGTTTCTTCTTTGAACCCAGCTTGTCTGACTATGACCGCACAGGAGAAAAGGAGTTACATGCTACACTTTATATATTTTCTTCAGTTAGTTTTGGTCTAAGTGTCAGTAGGAAATTAATATCAGTGTTAAGAAATTAATTATTTTTTCTCAAACATGCTCGGAAATGTTTGTGTTATTACCATGAAGTAAAGCCACAAAGTTTCTCTTTTATGGCTCCCGCCTCACTTTACTGGCCTAAGCCAGTAAAGTAAGTATGAAAATCCATTACCGTCCGCTGCTCTAACTTTTTAAATTTACTTACTAAAATTAAACTGACCAAGGAAAAATTACATACAGCCTACCACCTACTAAGTTATGTAGGCATACTTGCAAGATTAACAAAAAAAAACAATCTATGGTATTGGTTTTTGTGCGGTTAAACATGGTGCTCAAATATGTTAGTAAATTTAAAAAAATAAAAAGGCAGCAAACTAAACTATTATTTCTTAATTACCTAGTAATTATTTTAATATTAATATTTCCTCGCATTGTTTGAGAAAAGCATTATACAATCCTCGGCCGGAACAGGGATTGCAGGACTCGTTCTAGACGGCTTCGTCTACGACTCGGCCGTCTATCCCAAACTCGTCCAGCAATCCCTTACTTCTCGGCCTCTGCAGTAATGTATTATTATAATTACCCCCTATGAGGTTGATATTTCTTAAATTAATGAGATAAACGAATGGCGTAGAAAGAAATAAACACTTTATAGGCATTATTTCTTTCAGCACTTATACCGTTTCTATAGACGGTTTGTTTACATGTAGAGCAAAGCTGATATTATGTAAATTTATACATGAACTAGAATAAATATATGCCAGCGCCATCTAGTGGCTAATAGTGGTACTGTAGGACAGGGTTTCAGCAGACAAGAAGAGAAACGTTGTTTCAGCACGACAGCACGTACTTCGGGATCTATTTATTGAAGCAATATGAAACTTACTAAGGATTACGAATTAGTAATTGTACTACTCGCACCACAGCGCAAAGCGAGGTATATTACCTACGTTACTAGTTGTGCCAATTATTAGTGGACAGTCAGTATTGGTCGAAGTGATTCGCAAGCGCTCAAATACTATCCAATTTTGTTTAATATTATGTAGGGCCTTCGGACAAAACCATACCGCAATTTAGAACACGAACAGCGCCATCTGTGGTTGGGTAGAGGAACTAATGCTACAGTACTTTAATTACTTAGAAGTGAATATTATTTGTGTTGCGTTTGTTCTCTATTAATGCTGATTTAATGAAATCAACGACACCCGCAAAATTCTCTTTTAAATACTTTGCACGTGTTAGGCGTAGTTAAACAAAATTATATTTTTTAATTAAATGAATGATCTAGAAGGATCAAACCACTTTATAGGAATTATTTCTTTCCGCATTTGTACCGATTCTATAAATGGTTTGTTTACATGTAGACCAAAGCCGAAATTATGTATACACATGTATTTGAATAAATAAAATATAGCAATAATAAAATAATCAAGTGGCTAAAAGTGGTACTTTAATTGCTTAGAAGTAAATGTTATTTTTTGTTCCGTTGGTTCTCTATTAATGCTGATTTTATGTAACCTACGTCATCCGCAAAATTCTGTTTTAAATATTTCACACCTGTTAGGGGTAGTTCAATAAAATTAGTATTCGAATTCAATAAACTAAATATAACAGCGCCATCTAGTGGCTCCTAGCTGTACTTTAACGAAGCTTCTTAACGAATTTTATTTTTCGTCACGGTTCTGATCGCATAATTATGATTTTATATAGCCTATGACACCCGCGCAAGGATGCCGAATCGAATGACACCTTGTTTAACAAAATCTGACCATTGGTTAAGGAGTTATGAGGGAACATAGAATCGGACATACTTACATACATACATACATACGCACTAAACACATTACCCTCCTTTTGGGCTTCGCTGCAGTCGGGTAAAAATACCCCCGTCCCAAAATAAAGTGGCGGAAATCATAAACTAGGTACCTACTTTTGTGACGTGACGTAGGGTGAAGGAAGTAAGGAAGTCACATGGGTACTCATTTCCTTAGTGACATCCTCACCGAACTTTTACAACCAACCCCCGCATCTTAGCTGCTGTAGTGTGCTGACGCCTTACACACACATTCACAGTCCTGTAAGTTATTTCATATCCTTTTCTACATAGCTAGGTACTTGTATTTACTATACGATAGGCTACTTATAACTTTTACTTCACCACCGTAAGTAATATTGTCTTTGTATATGTTGACTTTACTCTTATTTATTGATAACTAGCTATTTTGGCTAACCTTGTATCGTCACAGAATCTGTGTATACGTTTTTTGTTACTGTGGCAACGCAATAAATATCTTTGAGTTTGGCTTGAAAAAAGGTAAAAATAAAGAAATGTTCCACGGGAACGCACTACCTGGATATCAACTAGCCTATGTCTCAATTCAGATTTTTGTCGAGATATACGGCAAGTTACATGTAATTACATTCAGCCGTTATTGCGTGATTGAGTAACAAACATCCAAACAACTTCATACTTTCACATTTATAATTTAAAATAAAGCAAGATATAGATAGATAGAATATTCTTTATTGATATACAGAGTCATTTCTAATCTGCGCCAATTCTAATACTTGTCATTCATCGTTTGTTATTCGCACTTTTCAAAAATGGACTACACTTTTAATAATTTTCTACTCTAGAGTGTTCCGTAGAATAGGCATATTTTATGTAGGTCAATGATTTACTGATGCAATAAGTACGCAACTCTGGAAGTTAATATGCTCTAGAACATTACGAATGTAACTATAACTTAAGTGCTAATATATCGTATCATTTACGCCACTGTTTTGAAAGGCGACATAGTCTCATAAAACTATCGTAATGTTATTATTTTGTGTGTATTGTTGACTGTGTCTACACCTCGCACGTTTGTAAGTATTAAGCTAATAAAGAACTTTAACAATCAATGATTAGTTGAGGGTGGAGTCGTCAAAGATTGCAGACGCACGCAGAAACATATAGACTGAAATCAATCATTGATTCATCATCAGTTAATAATTCACTCAATGTTGCAGTATGAAAAAACTTACTGTTGACCCCTTTTTTCTTTCACAAACTGTGCCATCTATTCACGCTTTGTTTAATCTTCGCCGGGGGACATTAGAGGAAGTATCAGTTCCGGCCCCGACGGAATATAAATCAGGCTGCAGATGTAACCGGACCTCTGCGCCCTCACTGCAATTTAATACGTAGAGAGTAAAGCCCAGTTTACACGAGCCGAGTGAAAAGTGTCAGGTTATTTCTATAAATGGATGCGTGAGCAAAATAATAATAGCTTCCACACAACACAGTCACTTTTCCTGGTGCCAAACTAAGATGCCCTATGCTATGGTTATCAGACAAGGACACTCTTAACATGAAAATACACCGAGGCTGTGGCCATTTGTACAAATGTACGGCAATTAGCAAATACCCGTTAGCCATTAAAATCAATGACCACTTACCTCTATTTTACACTTACAATATTATAACTACTGTTAAAATCTGTCAAATGTTTTTTTATGCACTTGGGACAACTGATAGCTGTTGATTAAAGGGATATATATGGTGCATTAACGGTTTATAGAGGAATAGATGACTAAAAATTTACTATATTTCAGGCTACTCTTCGAAGTTAAAATAAGTCCTTAATAAGGAAGTGAACAAGTTTGGCAGAACGGAGTTTTATATCTCGCTTTGCAACTTAGTACGAACGTAATATTAGATTATCTTAGTTCATAACTTAAAGCACAAGTAAACAAATCAATATAAAACACTGAAAGTTAAGAAAATGATTTATTGTATCGATCAACAAACTTACAGAATATCAGCGGAGAACACCATTATCTCTCTTGATGGTGATAGTGACATATCACAATTACTAGAACATATCTTTTCTACAGATCATCTATTTGAAATGTATCATACACCCAAAAACGGCCATTTTTTGCGTAAATGCTACCTAGCCGCATATCCATGATCCTCTAAGGTCAAGTACTGGGGTGGGGAGTAAAGTACTCCTAAAATCATCAACTCAACTATACTCAAGGCTATAATTACTTTTTGATAAGTTTATTTCCAATTCTAAGCACGGTCAAAGCTCAATTTGTGTCCTATAAACGTATTACCAAAGTTTTATTGAGATCCGGCATGTCGTTGGTAAATAAAAATTGCCCCTTGAGGGGCTGCCTTAACACGATTAAGACACTGATCTAATAAGTTATTGAAAAAAAAATCTGTAGTAAGTTTCATGTTATATTCATTTTTTTGGCTGTGCAATAAAGTGTTCTCTATGCATCTATCTATATGGTGACCGTTTTTTCTTGCCACGTAGGCACAAGCATTTGTAAGCAGGTAATATTGTCTTTATTTTTTTCTCATTTGGATGTAATTATGTTATTTTGCCTTTGTTCCAATTTAAATAAATTTGTTTTTCTTTCGTTCTATATGCAGTTATAGGTAAACCCGATATACGTGGCAGTTTTTGAAAAGTGGCATAAGCAGCGTTTAGCAGTATTTTTCATTCATTTGAATTCCAATTTAATACTATACGACAAGCGTGCTTTGACTCTGAATGACCTTACAGTCTACAGGATTTGGCTTTCAATCTTACTTTCATGACTAGGCAGACTGAATCTCTGACCAGCCATGCTTATACGTAGGTCTTTATGACCAAGACGTCGGATAAAGGGCCACGCCTGGTTGTCAAGGTAATTTTGCGGGTTTAAAACATAATTATCTTCAACTTTTGTTGTGTTCTGAAGTCGTTTTTAAAGTTATTTTCATGACTCAGTAATCCAGTGGGTACTGTACCTTTCCCCCGGAATGTAAGAAAGATAGTGATACTCGTAGATCTGTTTTGTAGTGCGGTTGCAGAACAGCAGTAGAACGCTGGACGCATATTCAAGAGGTCGGGAGTTCGAATCAGGGCACGTATTAATGACTTTGTTTTATAAGACACCTAAATTGTTAAATAGCATTAAAAAGTTAAAATTACTTTGCTAAATTTCGCCAATATTTGTGTGAGAAAACACGCGGATTTTCGGCGGAATTTAGCAAAATAATTTTAACTTTTTAATGCTATTATGGATTTCCGCAAAGTAACTCCTGATTCTATACAACATCTAAATTTTTAAAGTTGCATCACCTACATCACAATGTCACTCGCTAATGGGAAGGAAAACATCGTGAGCAAACCTGGGTGTCTGAGGTGTTCACATATCTCAGCGATTGAAATTGCCAACCAGCAGTGGACACGTGTGGTAATTAAGCGTATTCTCTCTATCTGGGTCAATGCCTGCAGTGGACAAAAACCAAGAACATAAAAACGTACGATTTTAAAAATCTTAAAGAGAATATCTTTTCTTGGAAACATTTTATTCAGTATGGATAGGGAAACCACTTCCAATAATCTCTTTAAAATAGTACAATCCTGAAACTTGAAGCGGAAAATTGGTATGAGAACTACAAAATATGAAATTGAGAATTTTTAAGGGAAGCTTTTTATTTTGTTCATTGGAAGTGAATTTATTATCGATACTGAAGAAACGGTTAATATTTTGCGTTTTACAAAAATACGTTTTAGGTATAACCTTAAAATATTCCAGGTAGTTTTATTTTATCAACGTAGCTTACGAGCAAATTCTTAAACCAAATCTAATACTTAACAAAAAATGGCCAACCACTCGCGCATTGAGGGTTCCGTACAACCGCCATCCGTATAAATAATACAATTATTCCTAGTACGTGAATATAGTTTATTAATTGTCGTTAGAATATAATAATATAACATCTCTCACATACTCGCTAAGTTTGATGCCTGTATGTAATACCGTTATTACGATAAAGCATAAAAAACAGCGAAAATCCCATTTGTTATCGGGAGGCCCTCCCTTTATGATATCAACCCTTTGTATAGTCTGTTAGCTTTAAGAATATACCTCGGCTACTATCGAATAGAATCGGATATATTCGTGTTATAGAAATATCGTAACTAATATGACACTTAATTTCGAAATCAGAACTCGATCATCAGTACGAAAACCGCCGAAAATTGGTGAAAACTGAAGCCTACTCTAGAGCCCGAAGTATATTCTGAAAGCTAACAGACTATAAGTCTCTCTGCTGGGGCACGAGTCTCTACCAATATTGCAGGAAGGTTAGGCAATACTCCACACGGGGGCCAAGTCCAGGTTGGTGGAGGATTGTAAGGCAGTGGCGGACCTTACAGTCAAAAGTTATCAAGCCGCCCGTAAGTCCTCTGACATGACTTAACGACTGCTATGAAGGCCCTCCCTTATTATTATTAGGTAATCCACCGTACAGTCTGTTAGCTTTTAAAATATACCTCGGGCTCTAGAGTAGGCTTCGGTTTTCGCCGAAAGCAGACGAGTGTAACACTATTTCTTCCTCTGTATAAAACTTTTCTTCACTATTTTGAAAAGTTATGTAAAATTAAGTGTCATATTAGTTCCGATATTTCTATTACACAAATATATCCGATTCTATGCGATAGTAGCCGAGGTATATTCTAAAAGCTAACATACTGTACAAAGGGTTGATATCATAAAGGGAGGGCCTCCCGACAACAAACGGGATTTTCGCTGTTTTTTATGCTCTATCGTAATAACGGTCTTACATACAGGCATCAAACTTTATGTTTGATGTACAAGTACAAAGCTAACATATATTCTGTGAAAATTTCAACTGGCTACGGTTCCAAAGATAAAGCCTTTTAAAGGTCGTACGGACAGACACACAGACAGCGGAGGCAGGGTAATATGGTCTTGATTGGCGCCCGTAGGCCACGGAACCCTATAAATATTTTATTAATTTTTTTAGCCACATGAGAGCATTTTTTCGCGAACAAACTTACCTGCAAAGAATAAAATATAGTCCGGAGCAACTTGGTTTAATAACAACAAAGTGCCGAGGGGAATGAGCCTCCCTGTTTTACTTACCTCTAATTAGTTAAGCTGTTTTCGTAACTTCTTCGGGACCACGTTTGAAACAAATTCTACGAGTTGTATTGTTTAATTTTAAAAAGCATCTACATTTTTTACTAGTACAATAAAGAATTTCATAATAAAAATAACATTGATAGCTCGGTGCTGGCAAAAAAACAGCTTATCCCAAATAGCCTCGAGGTTATATTCGATAGGTTTACGTTAACTGATCAAAGTAAAGAAAAAATGTTTTATGTGTAGTAAATGTTGCGATAAATGGCAATTTCAAATAAGTCTGGTTAGAGAGAGACTCTCTTTATTCTGGATTTCAAAAGCATAATTTTAAAAAGGGCAACATAGTACGAAGAAAATTACGTGAAATATTTTTCGGGTCCCTTTAAAATTAATAACATGGATAAAAAGCCTCTCTCTCCATGATAAAGTAAGTTTCAAGTACTTCTGGTACAATAACTGGTTACTAATTCATAAGAATGTTTTGAGTGTATAACATCTCCCAGAGACAGAGAGAGTATGTGTTTAATCTCGAAGCGTCGCTACTGTAAATTAGCAATTTCAAAGGTTCTGCACACCTCAGTATTAATTAGTCACAATAATTTTCTTCACGATTAGGGAGTGGTATTGTTACTACCACTTCATAAATTTATGTAACGAAGTAACGTAACGAATAAAACAAAGTTACGAACCCGCAAAATAAAAAACCCACGCCCTCCTAAATGTAAGGAATGTAATGCTAGCTAAATAAAATTACACCACCAAAAAATGATGCAGGCGATATGAGTAAAATTATCTGTCAAAAAGTGTAAAATATTTGGTTTATTGGAAACATACTTATTATGTTAGCTTAATTCCGGATTAACTTTCTTTCTTTTAGGTATTCATTTTATTGTTTTTTTTTTCGGAATAGGTAATTGAAATTGTGTTTTAATTTTAATTTCACCCAAATATTTTAATGTGTCTTTTGTGTAGGAGTTTTCTTTTTTTGTGTTTAGAGTTAATTTCAACCAAATGCTTTGTGTGTTTTTTATATGAATAAAGCATTATCTTCTCTTATCTCTTAAGTACCTAATCCTTAAAGTTTTAGGTACTTAGTTACTTCAAACAAACCATATCTCTCATTATTGACGGCCACTAGACTTTGTTAATGTCTACGTCGGCTTTAACTTCAGAATTAAATTGCATCCATGTATTCATTTAGGATATGACATCAAAATTTGATGCCAAATCCAATCAACCTCCTTCATAAGCTTGATAGAGTAACGACATGCCATATTTTTTAGAAGCTTCCATATTTAAAATATTATGATGATTTTAAAAACCTATTTAGAGGCTAAAAATTCCACCCATGCAGGGTTGATTCGAACCCGCGACCTCTGGTTATCAGTGCCAGGATAGCCAGAGGTCGCGGCATAATATTTTAAACATTGACTAATTCTGATTTAATACCATTTAGCTCTTTCCTTTTAGCTAGAAAGACGATGTGACAAAACTAATTGATCAAATTATAATAAAAGTAGTCTTGATTTGTACTTTTACTTACGCTGCTCACACGCGCTGGTGGGGCATAATTTGAAAACTTGCGGTGGGAAAAACTTGCCTTAATCGTATTTCTTAACGATTCTCGATAATCATACATAGTTATATATTAGACGGGTCTAATCAGTCTACCCGAGACCATGGCCACTGTGACGCTGCCGAAACGTCGGGAAATAAGGTAATTACGTTTTACCCCATAAATAATCTCGATTAGATGCGTTCCATATATAACTAAGCCTTAATCTTCAGTCTTATAATGTGACCTACTATGTGAGTTTTAGCCCATGACCGAAGTAAATGGCGTGTATTAGAAGAATCGCTCGTAATTCCGGCTGCCTGAGTGATCTTAAACAATCACAAAAGTCAAGCAACATAGGGCGCGTTCAGTGCATGGATAGGTGACCGACTATGACTAACGCTAGTGGCATTTTTCCGAGCGGTTCCGTGTATTACAAGGCACGTTAAGCAGTTGGTGCCGACTGCCGTCGATAGATGGCAGTCATTAAACCAAGTCATAGACCTTATGGCGGCTTGAAAACTTCTGACAGCAAGACCAGCCACTAGTCTTGCAAAGCCTCCACCAATCCGAACTTGGCCCCCTTGGTGGAGTATGGCCTATACCTTCCTCAAGGAAGAGAACCGTGGCCGTCGGTGGGGGCATAATGGATTGGTGATGATGATTAGAAGAGACATACAATCAGCATGCAGGGCAATATGGTGATGAACAATAAGATGTGCATTGTGCATGTCATTGCACTTGCCATCATTATCGAATAAGAAACCACTTTTGAATATATAGAATAAGAATAAAAAGAATTTTATTGCCTCATCAAAAACAATATATATCGGATACATACAGGATGTAGTAAAATACCTCGTTTTTTACAAAAAGGGAGGGTTCCACTTAACAACAACTATATCTCTTAATATGGGGGCATCGCGAATTATTGCTGTATCATTTTTAGATCGTTAGTGGTAACTTTAACTAAATATATTATACGTACTCGGACTAGGTTTTTTTCATAAGTAGCTAAGAAATTTGCAAAACTTCATATCAGCCAATTATTAATTTGACTAGCGATATTAATAAATCAGTAACACTTACTCAACAAATAAATCAAAGTTGATTATGGTAAGTAAATAGTAAACTCATAAACCAACCGTATAACCTATTTTTTAATAAATAGTTCTCATTGGTCAGCGTAATAATGAATTGGTAAATAACTAATAATTATGAAATACTAAATAAAGATGCAGAATTATGCTTGTTCAAAGGAGCATTTGGGAGCCAGTATTTATATTGTTTTTTATGGAATCAGCGTTTATATGGAGTTTTATACACGTCTGTTCTTTTCAACTCGAAACGTAATAATATTATTAAAATTGGATACTCGTTTCTCACAATTTTTCTCTTTATATCAATACTTCTAAATCTTGAATGTAATGGAAATGCAGCCATGTAGGGTAGGTACTCAGTGCATCGCATGTACCACGCCTACGGAGAGCGTATGTCATCTCAAGTACCTATAAGTATTACCTGTAGGTGTGTTGTTGAGAAGTTATCCTTCGCGTACGAATTGGCCGTAATAATATTAAAATGATCAATTAGTTTAAGCGCTCGTGGCCTAGCCGAACCGAGTGATTGAAATCAATCACTATAGTTAAGCAACAACAGGCGCGGTCAGGTGCAGGATGGGTGACCGTCCCGTGACTACCGTAGTGGCATATTTTCCGAGCGCTTCCGTACTTTGCAGTGCATGCTAAGCCGTTGGTGACGGCTGTCATAAGGCTACTATCATGGCTTATCGACTGCCATTACAAGACAACCGGCACCAACGGTAGCGGCAGGATGTTATATTAATGTATTTACTCTGAAGTTGCGTGTTATGTCTAAGCTTATAAATACGACTATGCCAGCAAAGGAGCTATACTCCCTGTGGATCGGAGCTTTTACTTGCGCAAACCACTTCGCACTGAATACATCTGCCACGGAGAGATTCCATTTGTAGCCAGGCGGAATCTAGGGAGCATTGTGTAAGGAGATGAGGGATTCACTTTGCGAGAAACAAACAATATTGGATGTCACAGTTCACACAGAGCGTTGTATGAGAAAAAAACACTATTGATTCTGAATATCACAGTTGGTAGCACACTAACGGTCTTAATAAAACACGATTCCACTAAAACACAACGACCGTTCTTCGGGTTCCACAGTGACCAAGAAATCCTTATTCTACTGCACAGTCCACCAAAAAAATTAGATCTGCATGTGTAATTTCTCGTGCCCTATAGTAAGTGGCGTAACGGGAGAGTCAGGAACAGAAATGTAAAGGCTGATGATCGGCTGTTGACGGTACGCATATATATTTTTTATGTACCTTATAAACCCACTGCAGGGTACCAGTATGTACATAGTACGATTTATTTAATAATGTGACTGAATATCTGTCTCCCTTCCGCTCTTATAATGTAAAGAAAATATTAAATAAATTTTAAAAACCTATTTAGAGGCTAAAAATTCCACCCATGCCGGGATTCAAACCCGCGACCTCTGGCTATCCGTGCCAGCGCTCTATCCAACTGAGCTAATCGCTGAGCTGCCCATTAGCTCAGTTGGATAGAGCGCTGGCACGGATAGCCAGAGGTCGCGGGTTCGAATCCCGACATGGGTGGAATTTTTAGCCTCTAAATAGGTTTTTAAAATTGTCCTTAGCACGGGTTAGTGCATTAAAAATAAAAATAGTATAATTAAATAAATAGTCATATATAATAGAAAAGAAAAATTCACAACACAGGAAAAATACCAAATCACCATATATCAAAGCTGCTTGTACTTATTTACCTTTTAATATTAACGTCGGTACCTGAATTGAGTATTATTAACTTAATGAAAACCTAAAAAATTAAAAAACCGCCAGGTACAGTGCTGTCTAGTGAACGCTTTATTGTGCACCAAAAATGTTTAACATCTTTTGAAACTCGTTCTTCGACGTCCTTGATCGAAACCTATACGAAGAATAGACAAACGCAATTAATTTCCGAATACTTTTCGTGAAGAGGAAATATTTCACATCATGCAACAGAGGAAATTAAATTATCGCCGCGCGCAAGCAAACATCGACGGAAATAAAAGCCTGAAAAATTCAAATATGCCATCCCGCGCGGAAACTGGAATGCATGAAGCAGCCGTAAAAGCAGCTAGTACCGATCCTAGCCCGCCAATAAAACAAAAGGACAATGTATTCAAATATCCCACACAGTAAATATAGTAGGTAGGCACTCGAGCATAATGGGAACCGTGTATCGAATAAAATTCAAGGATTACAGGTTTATAGTCGAAAGCACATCAGTCTGTACATCCGGGCGCTCTATTCAGTTGCAATACGAGCGATTTTGCGACTAAAACCTAAGGCTCTTACTAATAGACACCGTATAAGCCTGGTATAGTTACACAGTGTTTTGTTCACGTCATTTGAATATAATTTTCAGTTGGAAGAAAAGAGACAAAACACAGCATAGTTATACAATACTTACACCAACTTTATTAGTAAGGCCGTAAAGGTTTATCTGCTGTCGAGTGTACGGTGCCCAGAAATATTATCATTATATCCGGGCACGATTGTAACGCCAACGAAAGCTAGCGCCCCTATAGCTGAGCGGACGTCTATATAACATCTTGAGAAGACCAAAAAAATCGCCGTCATTAGTTGCACTAAAGAGAAACTAATTATAGTTCGGCTATTTTAACACTAGTTGGTGCTGGCAGTATTCGCGATATGGTTGTCTGCACCATGAACGTAGCTGGCAAATTGAAGAGTTAATAGTACATTATGACACTAGTGAGCTAAGTTGGTCATTACAGACGAGGTGGGTTTACTGCTCGAGCCGAAGGCGAGAGCAGTTATGGAACCGAGTCTGTAATGACCAATGCTCACGAGTGTCATACGACGTTTTTCAACACACTTGTGAGGAAAATAAAAAACAAGCACAGGTAAATAAAAAGTACGCTAAAAATACTGACTCAGAAAAAGAGTTCGCGTTCTTTTCCGTTTTCCATGTTAGGAAATTTTCATACGCTGCGACATATTTTTCCCTAGATTTCTCGGGTATCAAACTTTCATTGGCATTTTGCGCCTCATTAAGTATGTCTTGCGGAGTTAAAACCATATCCTCTTCAGTATCAGTACTCGAACTCGACATTTTCACAATAAACAATGAAAAGTTTTATTTCTTGAGAACTGAGATAGAAAATGGCGCGCGCTTACTTTTTTAATTTGCGCGCTGTCAAATGTAGGCAAATGTAACAACTTCCATACAGCCTATAAATCGATATTTCTGAATTACAAGTTGGCTTTTAGATATGTCTATCTTTTTCTTATTTTGATTGCAATTTGATGAAAATAAATGTTTAGTTATCGTATTTTGATACTAACGTGCATAAAATATAAATTAAATTATTATTTTTAGATATGAAAACTCTTTGCTGTCATTATTTGTCTGTAGTTGATAAAATTAAAACTATATTCATTACAGCACTTGTGCTGTAATATTATTACGCACGCGTGTATAATGGACAGCATTATGGTTCTTAAACCGGTGTTATAAGAGTCACTTTACGAGCAAGTGTGTTGAAAATTATTTTATGCCACACCTGGCAATAAAGTGGCTTGTTCCGCACGCTGCGCGTACGAAAAAAGCCGCTTTCTGGCCAAGTGTAGACATAAAAAGATGTACACAATACGGGAGGTAATAAAGAAAGCTTTCGATCGCATATTTACGTCCCTCGCTTGCAGCTCGGGCCGCAAACTTCTGCGATCTCGGCCTTTCTTTGTATTACCACCCTAGTTGTGTAATGTACTATTTTAATACAGTTGTTCAAAAAGTGGCGTATTACAGGGACGTATAGCGTGCGGGATGTGGGCTAGTTAGTTTAGTTAGTTAGACCTGAGATTTCCGCACTTAGCCTCATAGTTGGGCTTTGCAGTTAGGTTCTTAACTGCAGTTAGGTTCTTAACTGCAGTTAGGTGTAAAGAGGTTCGAAATTTCACTGATGCCGTGATTCGCCCATTGGCTCAATCGGTAGAGCGCTGGCACGGATAGCCAGAGGTTGCGGGTTCGAATCCCGGCATGGGTGAAATTTTTAGCCTCTAAATAGGTTTTTAAATTCATAGAAGTTTTTATGAGCTACTAATTTGTTTCAATATCAGATTTAATGATTTGATTGAATGAGTTAAGTTAGGTTTCATTTCATTAAATTTCATTTTCATTTCATATCAATAAAAAAATCTACTGAAGACTTGGCTGTATGGGCATAGTTCCCTTTGCTAACTAGATTGGGTGAAAAAAAAAATCTCTGCTTATATTTTTTTACGGTTGGCGCCATTTTCCAATTATTTTTCTTTATTAAATTGCTTATTTTTTCGCAACCGTATTAAAAATAGTCGTTCAGTACACGTGCGGAACCGTCATTGCAACTTGTTCCGACTGTCAACCCTCGCCTTCGGCTGCGCCTCGGCTCGGGTAGACATTTGTCGGAACTCTTTGCAATGACAGCCTTTCCGCACTTGTAATGAAATATACTATTTCAACACACTTGCTCGTAAAGTTGCTATTTTTTCTTTGGTCTTACGCCCGGAATGCGGTTTATTACACACTAGTGCGTTTTACTTTTCATTGCCGCACTAGTGTTTTTCTTATTCCACTTTTCGTTAATATCCGTAAAGAGGTTATTTTGTTACCAAAAGATTTATTATTTTGTAAATAAATAAACTTGTTGTAGTCAAAATCTGATAAGATAAGATTATACTTCATCTAATTATCTATTAAAGCATTTAAAAAATACAATATTTTAATTCATTAATTACCGTATATTCTTATTAGAAATACATAATTATTTAGTTTAATATGTTGTGGCTGAAGGCGGTGTTCGGTGCCTCTGGACTTGACCTGCGCTCGCATAGTTATTCAACCAAAGATACGACGCGCGAAAAAATAAACCTCCGCGCCATTTTGTGCAAACATTTGTTCGTTTATAATTTGCTGATTTTATACCTACCTGTTTTTTTCCTCGCAAGTGTGTTGAAAAACGTCGTATGATACGCGCGTGCTTTGTTCATTACAGTCTTGGCTCTATTACATGTGCAATACCGCCTCGACTGTAATGACCAACTTCGCACACTTGTATCATAATAAACTATTTTTCTTTCATCTGTTTGTGTCCAACGATCGCAAAGCTATCGAAAAATAGGTCTGTAATTCAGAAAAAAAAAATCTTACTCCTGGTTTCTCGTACACCAGCAATCTCTTAATTTACTGTTGACGGTTGTCATTTGACATACAATAGATTATGCATATACGAGAATCAGAGTGTTAATCCTGTTATAACACCATCATTTGATTGTATCATGTGGGTGATGTTAAGGCGGCTTTTGACTATGGGATGTAACGTAACTTAATATTACATCTTGAGATACTATAAGTTATCGCTCTTCATACATTTTGTACGAGACCGGTTCAGACTTTGCTATAATAATATATAGATCCCGACCGTATTCGGCCACAGCGACTGGGATCTGACTATTGAGGGCGGCGACGTTCGTGTGCCCTCTGGTGACTGACATAGCCAATTTTGGCAGCGAATGTGCGACCACATTCCCTGCACGTCAGCACCCCTCCAACGTAATTATAATTAATGGCTGCAGGTGGTCGGGCCTTCAGCTCATCTCGCTTAGCATCGAGCTCTGTTCTGCGTTTTGACTCAAAGTCAAACACTTTGGTGCTCACAGTACGCCTCCACTTAGCTCGGTCCCCGGCAATTGTCTCCCATTGTGAAGGGTCTAGGTCACACCGCTTCATATGACGTTTAAGCACATCTTTGTACCGCAGGAGTTGACCGCCTCGGTTACGTTTTCCAACTTGCAGTTCCGAATAAAAGATGCGCTTGGCCACTCTATCGTCAGACATTCGGGAAACATGGCCACACCAAAGGAGCTGCCGCCGTATTAGATATGCCTCTATACCACTGACCCTCGCTCGACGCAGAACTTCGGTATTCCGAACGCGGTCTGACCAATGGATATCCATTATGTCGCGCAGGCATTTAAGATGGAATCTATCTAAAGTGCGTATATGCTTGCGATAGAGGCACCATGTCTCAGAGGCATATAAGAGATTCGGCAGAACGATTGCCACGTAGACTGCAATTTTCGTAGCAAGCTTTATGTCATGTGAGCGGAAAACCTTGACGCGAAGTCTGCCAAAAGCAGCAGCTGCTGCTCCAATTCTGCCATTGATTTCGTCATCAAGGATACACTTCGAAGTTATAGTGCTGCCCAGATATTTGAATTTATCAACTTTATAGCTATAAACCTAAATGTATGACGAGGGATAAATTATTATATCTCAAGATGCAATATATATTATATTACATCCCATAGTGCAAAGCCGGCTTTATAAAAATAACCATACGTTTATAGTAAATTATTTATTTTTTAAAGCATCAAACGCCGCCTACATTGAGTACCAATACCAAATACATGGAGTGACCAATAAAACCGGTATATCTTTACATGATTTCTGATTTATCTACTTAGCCGAACTACTGCAGATGTTTAGTCTATGATAGTTTGAAAATGGAACGAGAGAGGCGAAGGAATCGAATTTTGAGACGCAACGAACTTCGTGCATACTTGTAGCAAGCGTTTGATACTCCGTCCATTGATACTCCCAACGCGATTGTTTTTTTCTTACTGATGGGAAAATGATTACTTAATCAATTTTAGCGTTTAGCGGATAAAAACAGTTTTTGCACCTTGAAGAGCAATAATGCTCTTTAAATTCTTGTGCTACACTGATGTCAGTTGATTTTTTTTCGCGTGACAGTAACTGTTTATACTTATTGGTTTTTGTTCTTTCTATCAAGAAGAATAGTTTATCCTATAGACGACATGTGACATAAGTACGTTGCGATTTCGAAAGTACGGAACAGCTGATACTTTATTGTGATTTCAAAGTATTGGTTCATATTTACGAGTTTTCGGAATTCATGTGCGTTTTGTTAGAAACTTTATAGATGCGGTAGGTAGGAACAAATTGGTGTATCGACCCTGAATGTCGAAAGCACTGTAGGTACAATCGACAACAGATCATCCTTTACATTTCCTTTTAATAAGAAAGATATACCGAGTTTACTAGAGATGCGCTGCAAAAAATGTATACAGCACACTTTGTGAAAAAGGGGCTACTAGACCACAAAGACTCTAAATAGGTTTTTAAATTTGTCCTTAGCACGGGTTAGTGCATTAAAATAATATACTATTTAGAACACAAAGACTATTTAGATGTTTGTTATTAAAACCAGTAAAACAAGTTCAATGAATTTTGATCAAGAATTTAAACTATAATTAAGCTCCAAACGGTATTTTTTTCATCAAAACGATTTAAGTTTAATTTGGAAGGTTCGTTAAGTCGCATTTTCTGTGCTATTTTGAATAAAAACATATTGAATTCAATGTTTAAGAGTACTAGTAGATTCCACGGGTGTTATGTGATGTTGACTGTACTTGGGACAATACTGACTTTATTGTTGTTTGCACCATGCTCCGACTGTAAACGATCCCTATTTGGAAACCGGAATATTCTGCATGCTGATATACCCGAGCGTCGTTAGGATCTCTATTAAAGGAAGTCGCTCTTGTTTGAAATGTTTTCCTTTATTGACTAAAAGGAAGTTGCGACGAATTCTGTGGCGCAACGGTAGCGGCATCTGCCTACCATGCAAGAGGTCCCGGGTTCGAACCCCGGCTGGGGCCAAAAAAAACCTCAGGTCTTGTATGTTTACATGTTTGTGATGTCGGTGTTTCTGGTTCCCACCACACAGGGTAGCCTAGTTTCTAAATGTTAGTGCCTAATGTAAATGTTATGTTATGCGCAATGTACCTAGCTGTAGTATTTAAGTATGAAAGTATTTATACAAGCTTTATAAATTTCAAAATGCGTATTTGAATAGGCAGTTGACTGTCTTGGTTCCTCGATTGCCTTGTTGGCTCGTATTAACTCGCTTGACTGCCAAAACAGAGGTAATGTGTTCAATTCCTACAGCAGGCAACGTGCTTGATTCATGCAAATTTCCTTTAGGAATTTTGGAAATCTGGATATACTTTCCAGATTTGTGATGTCCTTGCCTGTTTGCCATAGTACAGGGTATCCTAGTTTGGGACCAGAAGAAGTGATTCTGTTGGGGAAAGTTATTATTAATATTATATTACGTCTCGGAAACCTGACGTTTGCGATAGTAATTAGTGTCGCCACGACAAATGCTGTAACGTTAACCAAACATGTGCCACAGATAAGGCATATCAGGAACTGATCAAAAGAAAGAAAAAGATTGAAAGATATTTATTAAACCGACAAGACACATCCCAGAAACCAAAAAAAAACAGATAAATTAACACAATATGAGCACAACAGAAATAAACGAAATATACAATAAACGAAACAAAAAAAGAAAGACATAGGTTTAGCCTGTGGTGTGTCTAAATAGCCACAAGAGGCAGCTGACTCAGCGTTGTGCTGAGGGATTTTGATGATTTAACTACATTGTTGTTGCAGCAAACCGCTCTAAGCACGTGTTGAATAGTGCCTCTCTTTCTGGGAGAAGCAGCGTGACGTTTATAGGCTACTCACTATTATAATATATTTCGGCTTGTAGTCCAGATGAAATAGACTATCCAGTTTTTGTTATTTCCGAACAAGCTGGAGTTTTGTATAGATCTTAAATACGTCATAACAAAAGCGCCGTCAAAAATTCCCAGGGTTTTTATGACAGAGTTTTATGACATTTACTATGTGCATTTCTCTATAAAAAATACCGAACATCTTGCGCAAATGTCACTAACATTTCGCTACCTGGAACCGGCTTGCGTGCATGCAACGACTTATGAACGTTGATGAAGCGAAGGTGATCTGTCTGGATCGTGGCAAGTGACAGTCAATGGTCTCTGCCTACCCCTCTGGGATACAGGCGTAAGCTTATGTATGAATTTTGCTACGTAACAAGATATATTTTTAACAAAGCACTAACGACCGTATTTCAGCGGTAAGATATATTTTTTAAACGTACCCAGGTATCGCAAACAAAATAACAGCACACATTGAGAAAGGACAACGGAAAGTTTTAGAACAGATAAATTACGTCGTTTGCAACCACTTCTAATGGATATATTTTTAAAAGTTGTAACGAAATTAGGGCTGTTCTTTGAAACTTTGGCGTGGGCGGATGGGCCACGAAACATTCCTCGATTCCCGGAATAATTATTCGTATATATGTACATACGAAAAACTACCATATGCGTTACGTTGTAGCTTATGTAGACATTCACTTAGAGAGATAGAAAGATGTAAAAAGTATGGACTTAGACACCACGCGTGTTCGCTGGGGATTGGCCATTTTGAAGCGATGAGGTATGTTACTCCTCACACACTATGGTTTCTTCAACATCTTTCAAAGAGCACGAGTTGCATTATAAGTACAAATTGGCGAATGTACAAGTACTTGTACTTACCTTAGGTAAATCTTAAAGGGACTTCGAAAACTAATTTTCATGGCTCGCACTTCAACTCTAAAGACACTCACAGCTCAGAGAGCAGAATTACTCACAATTACATCACAAATCTATTTATTCTGAATCTATAGATCTATTTATCCGATCCTGAACAATCTCAATTAGCCTAATTCAGTCACATTTGGTGGCATATTTTGGCCTTTGATTGAAAGTCTAAATTAACAGAATCCCTGTCCCCAGACAGCACATGTTTTCATTTCAATATGTCTAACGCTTTTTCCTCAATTTGGATTGCCTCCTGAAAGAATATTGATAATTCAAGTACTATTTTTCTATTCGTTTTTCGTTAGAAGACTATGTACTTTGAATGTCCAAAAAAATAAGCTTGCAAATTGGCTACTAATTTTGTTCGTTTGATTCATGAACTTGTCAGTGTTGGTCCAAAACTGTCACGTGTATCATATGTGATTCATTGGAAAATTTCAAAAAGAACAAAGTTTTCGTAATAGCGTTTCAGTGGCCACAACTTTATAGTTTACAGAACATTAAATTCAATTAGGGATCTGGTGCCGCCGGTCAAACAAAATACGTTCGCTTAACTTTCTGGCTATTCTATCGAGAGCCCTTTTACCAGATTATTTATCAGTATCAGCCCATCAGTTCACAGCTGGATTTATGCCTTTTCCCAACACGCTGTCTTTTTTGATGCCTCTAGCGACAAAAACAGTTTTTTATACTGTCAAATCTGATTGAAATAATAGATCGTTTTAAGTAGGCCTGATTATGCCCAATCGTCGGGCAAATAAGGGCAGTAAGGCCCTTCACTATCTTACAATCCTCCACCAAATCGGACTTGGCCCCCGTGGAATATGGCCTAACCTTTCTGCAACGCATGAAGAGACCCCAGCAGTGGGGACACACAAGGGTTGATATCGATCGTTGGGCAAATGCCTCGTGTTTGGACTTCCATTCTTTATTGTCTTTGGTCGATTTTTGCCACCCACAAATATATTTGGTCAAGTTGTCACACCATCTCCTTCTCGGTCACGGTGGGACGTGTCAATAGCCCCGCCAAAAAGAACGGAAAAATGGCCACTGGTAAAAATTACACAGGTACAATTCTAGCTAGAAAATATATCGGGAAAACTAAACCAAAGGGGACTAAACTGCAGGCAGATGCTGAATGCGGCAAGCTGAAGACAGGGCTCTATGGCGCTCATTAGGGGAGGGCTATGTCCAGCAGTGGACTAGTATAGCCTGACGACGATGACGACGTAACCAAAGGGGTGGCAAATGGGTACATAACCCTACCTAGAAGAGGGAACAGGCGGTAGATTACTTTGGCCACTACAGCACCTCGAACGACTGTACACGGAATAGGGTCTCCAAGACACCTTAGTTTCCGTGATGATCCGGGCTTGGCAGTAGTCAAGCCCGGATCTATGTAAAGTAAACCCTCGTCCTCTTGTAGGCACTTATTGGTCATCTCAGCCCTGGATAGTAAAGAGTCCAACGAAAGGATGGTCGGGGTATTGTGCCCCATGCAGTACATTCTCTCCCACTATACAAAACGTATATGGAAAATACGGTTTCCAAAAATTTATAATTGTTTATTGCGCTTTGTGTACACGATTATCAGACGAAACGTAACATATTAGTTCATCTATAATGTAAAAATGAATCGATGAATGTGTTGGTAAGCGCAAATCTCGAGAGCAGCTGAACCGATTTCGATAATTCTTTTTTTAGAATATTCCTTGAAGTAAAAATAGGATGGTTCTTACGGAGGGAAAAAAAAGAATCGACCGTTAGGCGGTACGAAGTTCGCTGGGTCTGCTAGTATTATAATAAAAGTAACGTTTAATTGATTTTTTTGTGAAACGGCAACCAACCGTTTTCGTCTAGGATCACGTCTTGATAAGACATGCGCAGAATAAGGAAGTTAACAGAGTATGCTGTCTAGTATCTTTATATAGTCTGTGATATTGTTCCCATGATGTTGAAAATTACGGATCCAATAAAATCAATACCAATCTTCCCCAAACTGACATCTTGTCACTTTAAACTGTTCCATAGTGCCACATAGTGATTGTTTCCACCAAAACGGTTCGCGTCGTTGAAGGTGACCCCGCGGCTAGCTGGCTCATGATGTGATGTAAGTTCCCTAATCTATCCATCCAGCTATCCAATGAATGCGGCTGAACCAGTCAAATTATCACATTTATTTTTATTTTATGCTGTGGTCGGAGATCAGCTTTATAAGGCCCTAGAAGTAACTTTTTAAGAAACACTATTCAAAATTGGTCACATCGCCACCTTAATGACTAGAGGCTACGAGCTGCGAAGGTGCGATTTATTATTCAAGCTCAAACTAAAACTGTAACTTTACCGGCCCACTTAGGCTTTCATTCCGAACGGCAAACGTCCTTCTCTGTCAACGTCAAAGAAAAACAAATAATTGGACCGTCTCGAAATTTCTTAGGAGAGGAGAGAAAAAAAAACACAAGGTAAATGAGTAGGAGTCATGCCCTTAGGCGTGTAAAATAAGATCTGTACGTATGTGCTTCGATACAACCAAGTAGGGTTCTATCGATTAGTCTTGTACCAAAGATGAATGAAATTAATGAAAATTCTTTATTGCACTAAAAACATAATTTGTACAAAGGCGACCTTAATACTAGATAGTATTTTCTTCCAGCTAACCCACGGTATAAGAATAATTTTCAATAGTTAATTTTCTACAAATTATCAAGTTTTAATTTTTTCTTTTAGTTATTTATAATAACAGTCGCTTGGCCTGGTCCCAAACCAAACCCTGTGCTATGTAACCAGGTAAGGACATTAAACAATAAACGTGGAAATAACCACCCAGACTGTGGTTATTTGTACAAATGTGCGGCGGCCCCTAGTGGGAATCAAACCCATGACCTCCGACTTGGGTCGGCTCCGACGAGGCAGTCAATATAAAGGCCGGCCCTGTCTATTACGGATTGACCTTAGGCACTCAGATTTCCTCACGATGTTTATTTTACCGTTTACAAGTGACATCGTCGTCATCGTCAGGATAGTTCACTGCTGGACATAGCCCTTCCCTAAAGAGCGCCACGTTGTGATATCATAGGGGGTAATGCCCATAATTTCCACGCTGGGCACGCGGGTTGGGGATCGCAGTTCGGTGAAATTGTGCTGCAGGGGGCGCTGCTGCCCACCCCCCGGTTTGTGTCCCTTAGTCGCCTTTTACGACACCCGCGGGAAGAATTACAAGTGATATCCTACTTGTTTATTGGTTAAAGCTGAGATTTCCGCACTTAGTAAGCGCTAAGGTATGTTAAAACTTCAGACACTAAGATTTCCTTACGATGATTTACTTCACAGTTAGTGAGTGGTATTGCTACTATATAACGTCACAAATGTGGATTACTTAAAAAACAAAGTAGCATGCCGGATTCGAACTCACGACTTAGCGATTGAGAAGCTATCAGCATTCTACCGGTAACTACCCAACTAACTACGTACTCACAAAGCACGAAACTTATAAACATTCTACTTGCCGGTCGAGTCGAACCCAAAATCTCTCGGAAATAAAACAAGTTCTACATGAGCGCTATGACTGCTCTGAAATTCCCATACACGGGAATTGTACGGGTATTTCGTCGCACCCTGAAGAAATTGTATCATAGAGAGTACTACAACAAACTCAGCCAATTCGTGTTATCATTATTACGCCAGTATTGAGTACCAATCAACTGAGACGGAAAAATGAGAGCAATAAGTTTTATTCCTGAAAAGAATGGCGATACAGCGATACCAATAACACGAATATCGTGGGCTATTAGGGCCTTTTCTACTTACGAATGAATGTGTTTTCGATGATAGGCTTGTTCGAGATTATTGGGTAAGTACAATGGAGGACACGAAAATAAACTTGGTTGCTTAGAGGGAAAACCGACCAAGTGTGAATCGTCATTAATAATACACGCCGTACATTGGAACACGTCAGGTATCAACTCTTTGTATGTCCCCACTACTATCGCAGGAAGATTAGGCCATAGTCTACCACAGAGGCCAAATCCGGGTTGGTGGAGAATTATAAGACAGTGGCAGGCCTTTTCTTTCAGAAGTTATCAAGAAATTAACGTGTCTTGCGAAGCGCGGAACCGCTCGGAAAAACTGCCAATAGCGGTAGTTACGGAATGCTCTGTGGTGTCGGCCTAGAGAATAGCACCAACCCAATTCTTCCCGCGGGTATCGTAAAAGGCGACTAAGAGACACAAACCGGGGGGTGGGCAGGAGCGCCCCCTGCAGTACAATTCCACCGAACTGCGATCCCTAACCCGCATGCCCAGCGTGGGGATTATGGGCATTACCCCCTATGATAGCACAACGTGGCACTCTTTAGGGGAGGGCTATGTCCAGCATTGGACTAGTATAGCCTGAAGACAACGACGACGGAATGCTCACGTGACAATAGTACCGGACCGCGCCTATTGTTGCTTAACCTCAGTGATTGATTTCAATCACTTAGTGCCCCGTATTGCGAACGGTTCGTATTTGTACGATATCAACCCCTGTATGTCCCCACTACTAGGGCACAGGGTCTCTTCCTGCATCGCAGGAATATTAGGCCATACACCACCACGCGGGCGAAGTCCGGGTTGGTGGAGGATTGTCAGACAGTGGCCGTTCTTACTGTCAGAAGTTATCGAGTCGCCCCATAAGGCCTCTGACATGACTTAACGACTACCATTACATGACAGTCGGCACCAATGGCTTAACGTGCCTTGCGAAGCATGGAATTTGTACACATCAGTCTTAGTGTATTTCCAAGTTTACGATGTCCTTGCCTGGTTACCATAGCACAGGGTTTGGGATCAGGATACGTGATAGTGTTATATAGTTGTTATTAGTATTTTTATGTTCCGTCTCGGAAAATAGAATTTGAAAGCTAGACGCCATGAATCCTTCCGGATTATGTGAGCGTCCGAATCAGGCATCTGCACCCTGTATTAGAACTAAAAGAGACCGCTGAAGTTTATTCCAACCTTAATAGTATTAGTTCGAAGTAGTTACTTCGAAGGCTACTTCAAGGGCTGTAGAATATTCATGTGTTTAATATGTGGTAGGTATCACCATGCAAACAAATAGACTTTTGCCAACATTAATTTAACATAGAAACGACACTAACTAGTTCTGTAATAACAGTAATTTGTAGTTAAACTTATGCTGTTGGCTGACGAGAACGTATATACAGTGAAACTTTATCTCAGCGAGTAAAAGGGAACTTTAAAAAGTTGCTGTACGAATGGTTTCAAATTCAAAGCGCATTTAACTCTGTTTTGCATATTTTATTAGCTACTGTACACTGTTTTCTGACTGAAACAAATAATATTTAAACAACTGGAAATAAAACCGCTGTTGTGGATATTTTATCGAGAAGAGTAGCGACCACGAATTTAAAGAGACATTCAAAAATGTTCACTACAAAGCAAAGTTACTTTGTTGAGATGTACCTAACTTGGAGATTTTTTCTAAATAACGTACGTTTGTGAATTTGTTGTAGAATTAAGGAGGCCATCTTAAAGAAGCCCAAAAGCCTGCTCCCAAACCTTAGCGCATTAAATCTCCAATCCGCAATACGCAGTCGTTGTGATTAAGACTATATTCTTCCAGTCCCTGAGAGAGAGAATACAGATGCTAGAGTGGAACGTATGCAGGGTGTACTAAATAATTTCCATATACATCCGTAAGTGGAAACGTGACTTGTCAATGCAATAAATATTTTTATGGGGAAAACTTGAGCAGTTGTTCCATACATTTTGATATCACAGCAACTTTATGACTAAACAGATAAACGTTATTAGCAGTAAAGAGTAGACCCCCCCCTTTGGATGTTACGGGGATTTTGTTACACCCTGTATAAACTGCTTATACAATACTAAGCGAATACCCTGAACGTAAATGATGATAATTTAAACGCGCCCACAAGAGGGCTGCGATAAAGCTAACGTTACCGCATTAATAACACCAAAATCAGGGCAACAAAAGCACCCGTAAAAGGTCCTGTTTAACGACACTCTTTAACCCGTTTTTGTTTTAATAAAAACCCATGACGGACCATTTAATGGGCTAATAGATCGTTTGGAATTTACGCTTTGCCCTCTCACTGCGACGTTTATGGCAAGGGAACACCTTAAAAGGCTTTATGGTTGCTTTAACGGCTATTTTTCTGTGTGAGCACTACGCAATGCCTCAATGGTATGCCGTAGCATTTTTAACTTACAAAATGAGCTGCTAAAAAGGCATACCGTTATAATTTTTAACTTCAGGTTTTCTTCTTCTTCTTCAGGCTATATTATGTAGTCCACTACTGGACATAGCCCTCCCCTAATGAGCGCCATAGCGCCCTGTCTTCAGCTTGCCGCATCCAGCATCTGCCTGCAGTTTTTAGCAGATCGTCATCCCACCTGGTCGGAGGGCTTCCTACACTACGTTTGCCGAGTCGCGGTCACTCAAGAACTCAAGAACACGCTTACTCCAACGGTTGTCGGTTCTTCGCGAGATATGGCCAGCCCACTGCCACTTCAGCTCGCTAATTCTCTGAGCTATGTCGATAAAATTGGTTCTCTGTCGGATGCATTCGTTACGAATCCTACCCTTCAGGTAGTATTTTTATTAAAAAAAGGTGCAAATGCAAAGAAATAATTATCTATCTATCTAATGCTCTATAGTACGAGTATAAGTGATTATTGTGCCTTCGTTTGAAGAAAAATAAATCTTTTCTATTCTCTTAGTTTTCTTTACATAGGTACTAACTTCTACCATATAATTTCTTTACTATTTACTAGCAAGCGCGATATGCTATTCATACTCTAGAATAACTTAATTGAATTTTTAGTTGAGTGGCATTCAAGACCCACTCCGCTCAAGATTCAACCTGAACCAAGATTTATTTAGTGGTTCCCTTAATTTTTTGGGGAAACTAGGGTTGAAAGAATGTAATTAATTAAGATCTTACTGCCTTGGTATCCCTTTCGCTCGCATTCTCAGTTTTAAGAATTGTAAAATAATGAGTTCAGTCTGACAATAATGACAGGCGAACTGTAGGGGAAGAGAGCTAAAATAAAAATGAAGTTTATTACACCAAAGAAAGGCAATACAAGATATAGGGAAGAGCGGGTGATCGTGTTCTTCCACTATAAAGGGAAATTTCCTGCCAGGCAGATCGTATGCCTGGGGACGGCCGGTTCGACTGTTGTTAGTCGGACGTTATATTTATGGTATATCATTGAAACACTTTGAGTGCGCGATGCAGGAATGTTGGAGTTTGTAGCGCGCGCGCAGAGTTGGCATGTGCTCGCCACATCACTCCCCTTCAAGACCGTAGCTACGCATAGCTAGGTCTGATAGGAATCGAAGTCTGTGCGCTAAAGTCTGCAAGTCGCTGCAAGGACGCTGAGTCAGTGAGTCGACTAGCGGTTGGGGGTGTTCTGCGGCTAACAGTCACTTCACCGCCGACAGTACCATGGAGACCGCGCATGTGGTAGGAACCGGTGAAGGCTGCTGTACCACTGGCAACGTGTGCTGTTGCTGTGTGGCTGCCGTGCCGAGGGGTTATGAGAAGATCACCATCAGTCCCAGTAGTCGGTGCGTTGACTGTAGCGGAACTGATGAAATGAGAGGGAAGAATGCTGGCCTTGCTTTGAGACTGATTGTATGTGGGGTGCTGCGAGAGCGAAGGAAGGTTGAGAATGTTCTGTCAGGGGTCACCACTATAGGGAAGAGCGGGTGATCGTGCTCTTCCACTATAAAGGGAAATTTCCCGCCAGGCAGATCGTATGCCTGGGGACGGCCGATCGGACGGATTTATGGTGTGTCATTGAAACACTTTGATTGCGCGATGCAGGAATGTTGGAGTTTGTAGTGCGCGCGCAGAGTTGACATGTGCTCGCCACAAAGAAAATAGAAGAAAAGCTCGACATCCGACTGGAGTAATAGGTTTTTTTAAATTGTTCTTAGCACGGGTTAGTGCACTAAAAAATAATATAATCATGTGGGTACAGCGATATCATTCCGAAGTAAAACCTAACTGCAAAGTAGGTACTCGGGGCTGCAAGTGATGCAAATTACTTCAGCCGGATGTCGCTGCCTGTACGTAATACAGAGAATATTGTAAAGAGGTTCGAAATTTCACTGATGCCATTGAGTCGTCCATTAGCTCAGTTGGAGAGAGCGCTGGCACGGATAGCCAGAGGTGGCGGGTTTGAATCCCGGCATGGGTGGAATTTTTAGCCCATAAATAGGTTTTAAAATATGTAGTGCATGTTGTGCACGTCAAAGACCCGTTTCACATCTCCACTCCGACTCCCCAAGGTTTGCTGAAAGAAATCTCTAACAGAGATAAGCTCGCCTTTGTACATATTTTTTTTCTCCAAAATGATCTAGATTTTGAAATGGATACCTAGTTTGAATTGTAACGTTCATTAAGACGCAGCTTCTGCGCTACTTTGAATAAAATCTTTTCATTTCATTTCATTTATTTTCTTGCATTGTATTTATTTTTACCCGACTGCAGCGAAGCCCAAAAGGAGGGTAATGTGTTTAGTGCGTATGTATGTATGTATGTATGTATGTAAGTATGTCCGATTCTATGTTCCCTCATAACTCCTTAACCAATGGTCAGATTTTGTTAAACAAGGTGTCATTCGATTCGGCATCCTTGCGCGGGTGTCATAGGCTATATAAAATCATAATTATGCGATCAGAACCGTGACGAAAAATAAAATTCGTTAAGAAGCTTCGTTAAAGTACAGCTAGGAGCCACTAGATGGCGCTGTTATATTTAGTTTATTGAATTCGAATACTATTTTTATTGAACTACCACTAACAGGTGTGAAATATTTAAAACAGAATTTTGCGGATGACGTAGGTTACATAAAATCAGCATTAATAGAGAACCAACGGAACAAAAAATAACATTTACTTCTAAGCAATTAAAGTACCACTTTTAGCCACTTGATGGCGCTGCTATATTTTATTTATTCTAATACATGTGTATACATAATTTCGGCTTTGGTCTACATGTAAACAAACCATTTATAGAATCGGTACAAATGCGGAAATAAATAATTCCTATAAAGTGGTTTGATCCTTCTAGTTCATTCATTTAATTAAAAAATATAATTTTGTTTAACTACGCCTAACACGTGCAAAGTATTTAAAAGAGAATTTTGCGGGTGTCGTTGATTACATTAAATCAGCATTAATAGAGAACAAACGCAACACAAATAATATTCACTTCTAAGTAATTAAAGTACTGTAGCATTAGTTCCTCTACCCAACCACAGATGGCGCTGTTTGTGTTCTAAATTGCGGTATGGTTTTGTCCGAAGGCCCTACATAATATTAAACAAAATTGGATAGTAATTGAGTGTGCGCCCTCCTCGGCCTCGAGGGGGGTCGCTCCCGATGTGGGTTTAGGGGTCTTTAGGACCAAAACCAGTCCCAAGGTGGTGTTTAGTGGGTAGGCGCACTTCTTGTGAGTCCCACATTGGCAGCACGGCCGGGTCCGTGCTGTCATGCATGAGCATTCACCACCTCCCTCCCCCGTGTCCTCCGGAGGGTGCCCTTTATAGGGTTAAAAAAAATAGTATTTGAGCGCTTGCGAATCACTTCGACCAATACTGACTGTCCACTAATAATTGGCACGACTAGTGACGTAGGTAATATACCTCGCTTTGCGCTGTGGTGCGAGTAGTACAGTTACTAATCCGTAATCCTTAGTAAGTTTCATATTGCTTCAATAAATAGATCCCTAAGTACGTGCTGTCGTGCTGAAACAACGTTTCTCTTCTTGTCTGCTGAAACCCTGTCCTACAGTACCACTTTTAGCCACTAGATGGCGCTGGCATATATTTATTCTATTACATGTATAAATTTACATAATATCAGCTTTGCTCTACATGTAAACAACCCGTCTATAAAAAAGGTATAAGTGCTGAAAGAAATAATGCCTATAAAGTGTTTATTTCTTTCTACGCCATTCGTTTATCTCATTAATTTAAGAAATATCAACCTCATAGGGGGATTACCCCCAGTAATGTATTATTATTTAATAATAATAATACATTACTGCAGAGGCCGAGAAGTAAGGGATTGCTGGACGAGTTTGGGATAGACGGCCGAGTCGTAGACGAAGCCGTCTAGAACGAGTCCTGCAATCCCTGTTCCGGCCGAGGATTGTATAATGCTTTTCTCAAACAATGTGAGGAAATATATTAATATTAAAATAATTACTAGGTAATTAAGAAATAATAGTTTAGTTTGCCGCCTTTTTTATTTTTTTAAATACACTAACATATTTGAGCACCATGTTTAACCGCACAAAAACCAATACCATAGATTGTTTTTTTTGTTAATCTAAGTATGCTTACATAACTTAGTAGGTGGTTGGCTGTATGTAATTTTTCCTTGGTCAGTTTAATTTTAGTAAGTAAATTTAAAAAGTTAGAGCAGCGGACGGTAATGGATTTTCATACTTACTTTACTGGCTCAGGCCAGTAAAGTGAGGCGGGAGCCATAAAAGAGAAACTTTTTGGCTTTATTTCATGGTAATAACACAAACATTTCCGAGCATGTTTGAGAAAAAATAATTAATTTCATAACACTGATATTAATTTCCTACTGACACTTAGACCAAAACTAACTGAACAAAATATATAAAGTGTAGCATGTAACTCCTTTTCCCCTGTGCGGTCATAGTCAGACAAGCTGGGTTCAAAGAAGAAACAATAAATGATAAAAAAATATTTGAACGCTCTCACTGGTAACCGAAGACGGATCCTCCGTGACCTCGTATCGTAGGACCCATGAAATTTTAAAAAATTCTAGCTCTATTCATCTTAACGAATTTTATCTCGTTTCCTCCGAAAATAAGATTATGATTTTGTGTTAGGTTTCCTGTTCACTTGTGAGACCAAAGATTGCTTATCTACACCTAAATATTCAGTAAAATTTTTCAATGCTTTAGGGGGCCACCTCAAGATGAATTTGTTATAGTTTCATTTTAATACCGGTAATATTTTGGCATTCAGAAAACCAAGATTTTGTATGTCTCCACGCCCATGCCACAACTCTAAATAACTACGCCAGGCCGAAGGCCGAGCCCCATCATGCGGGTGCGAGGAAACTTGCCGCGACGAGGTTGAAGGCCGAGCTCAATACAGGTCGCGAAACGGCCGAAGGCTGTGAAGCGGGCTAGAGGAATACTCCCACGGCGATTCCAAATGCTGAGCTCTATTTACGCTGATGCCAAATGGAGAGACTATTAGCGCGTTACTTAAAGTTGCTGTTAGGAGGAAACCTGTCGCGCCTTTGTACAGGCCGCAGCTGAAGGCTCAGACCATTTATGTTCCCATTTAAAAGTCCTTATTCTAAGTAATTAGCAAGACCGAAGACTGGGCCCAGCAATGCAAGCACGAAGAATTCTACTCTGGAGATGTCGAAAGCTGAGCGCCGTTCAGGTCGAAGAGATAATTCGTGACTATTCCAGTCCCCACCTACAATCGTTAACATTAAATAACTAGGTGCAGTGGAGCGTTTTTAGGCTACATAAAAAACAGACAGTTTATGTAAGGATAATAAAGAAAAAAATCTGTCGTTTCCTTTGCAAATATTCTAGATAGTTTAACACCATTAGACCATATTCATTATACTAGCTAAAAAATATCGTACGATATGAATTTTTAATGCAGGCAGGTGGTACCTATGACTATATCAAACAAGTATATCAGTAAAAATATTTATGATTTGCCGAGACATGTCCATTGTCGAACAAAAGAAAATAAAGCAATAAACTAAAATTCATTTAGGACATAAAATAATATAACGATTTAATGCATGTAAACAGAACAGATGGACCTTTAAATTTTATCGTTTTACTGAGTCACTAAAAGGTCAAAAATAAAAAAAATATTTAAAAAAATAAAAGTACCCGACTGCAGTGATAAATCAACTGAAAGGGAAAAAATAAGATAACTTTATTTTCAAATGCTGATGTCGAATCAGAAGAGTTCATGCTGCTTTACTTGAGGGACCAAATAATATAACTTTATAAGCATTATTTGCTCAAACTGTTGCATTTATTATTTTATATAAAATGTTGCAGTCGGGACCCATTACTGTTTGTTTAAAGTCCTCTAATGGGTCCCGACTGCATCATTTTTTATAAAATAATAAATGCAACAGTTTGAGCAAATAATGCTTATAAAGTTATATTATTTGGTCCCTCAAGTAAAGCAGCATGAACTCTTCTGATTCGACATCAGCATTTGAAAATAAAGTTATCTTATTTTTTCCCTTTCAGTTGATTTATCACTGCAGTCGGGTTCTTTTATTTTTTTAAATATTTTTTTGTGTCTTTCGTGTGCAATAAAGTATAAAGTAAATGGGTCCACGGGCACTATTATGAAACTTATTCAAATTCAAATTCAATTCAAATTCAAATAATTTTATTTCAACGTAAAGAATTTACATTCTGTTTGCTGAATGAAAAACTCCACTCTGACCATCTTTTCTCAAATCATCTTATTCACTATATGAACTCATCCGATTTAACCTACTCCTTCAAATACATACAAATGCTGTCACTTCGGAAACGTCAATAAAATAAAATTAAAGGTGGCTTAACTATGCTATATATTCCGGAGTTTGTCAGACACTCTAACCCCCGGTTTTCGGTCAAATGTTTTTTTGTATGACTTTGACCAATTGACAGCTGTTAACAGTAGATTAATGGCTTGTTAGTGTACCAGAAACTGGGGCTAAGACGCTTAATTAATGCTTATTGTGTATTGTAAAATCATCTTGACTATTTTATTATCTTCAGTTAGGGTAAGTTATGTGTTTGACAAAGTTACGTCCATACATTCTTTGTTACGGTGCATCTGGAGGCGCGAATATTGTTGTTAGCTTTTAGTTACCTATTTTCATTCTACTAGCATAATTTTGCAAGCTGAATTCTGAGCAGATCTGCAATCTGAATAAATAAATTTTGCTCGCGAACAGTCTAAATCTGTTTATTCAAAATTTATTTATTCAGATTGCAGCTCGTCATATTCATTATTTATTAAGATGTCAAAGGGCAGAACAATGACAAAGTTGCTCGGCTCAGTAAATAGCTTGAAACAAATTGACTGTCGTTTCGCCACTATTCTCGCTAAGTCGTTCGTAGAATGCTCACAAAAACACGCCCATTTATTTTGTAACTAAGTAAATGCTTAAGTCTATCAGCAACTACACCTACACTAGAAATTTAAACTCTTGACTGTGTCATGGATGTCATATTTTAAAAGTTTTTATTTAAAAGGATTTATAACACTGATTCAGTTTTATAAAAAAAATTAGATTACCAATATTTTCAATTAAATAAAAGATAAGTGTTATAACACTGCTTTCAGCCATTTTGAATTAACACAGCAGCGTGGCGTCACGCTTTGTTAAACATTTGTTTACCTACTTTGGCTGTGCGTAGACACATTTGATGTTTGTCTACCTAGGCATGGCATCAGATTCGACGCCATGACACTGCGAGATGTTTTATCACAGATTTAAAATAATTTTAGGAAAGTGGCTTTAACCTTCGTTAAACTTTAGTTTCCTTCCTTCTTCATGCTAATATAGTCCACTGCTGGACAAAGCCCTCCCCTAATGAGTGCCATAGCACAAGATAGTGCCATCATTGGGGGGTAATGCTCACAATCCCCACGCTGGGCATGAGGGTTGGGGATCGCAGATTGATGTAATTGTATTGTAGGGAGCGCTGCTGCCCAACCCCCGGTTTGTGTCCCTTAGTCGCCTTTTACGACACCCGAGATTATTTCAGTAATAAACTTTAGATTATTACTGAAATATAGGTTTTTTTGTAAATAATGTGTCCCCAAATTATGGAAGAGGAGGAGTCTTTCGTCATGCCTATTGTATAATGAAGGCGGTAAAGCAATTATCGGTAGGGTTCCGAAGAAGGAACGTTTTTTACGCGCTTTTTAAGAACTACTCGTAATAACTTCATCAAAGTAATTTTACGTTCCTATTTTTAGTTTAACGTTCCTTTTTTAAGTTGGTTATCTATAAATTGTTAATATAATTTAACAAGCTTATTTATAAGTCAAAGTTTTCTTTCCAAGTTCATTAGGTATGCTTGGTATCAACCATTTGTATGTCAACACTGCTGGGGCACGGATCTTTTCCTGCATCGCAGGAACGTTAGGCCATACTCCACCACGGGGGCCAAGTCTGGGTTGGTGGAGGATGGTAAGACAGGGGGTGCGATGCCAGATTACCTCCCCGTGTGCCCTTCCGCTTCCGTTCCTACTGATTTATCTTGAACCAGTGGGAAGGGTAAGTGGCAAGAGCCGGTGCACCCTGGGCGCTGGTCAGTAACTTCTCTTTATGGGATCTTGCTGGCCAGCGGCGAAAAATCTGGCGGGAGGGGTCGCGTGGGCCCTGCTTTACTTTGTGGAGCGGGACCCAGGCGACCAACCGACTGAAGGACCGACTGGGGGAGGCGCCCACGTACCAGTCGGACCAGAGTGGCCGTCGGGTCGCGGAGGGTCGGGGGACCCTCCGCCTCCATCACGGCGGGCCGGAGGGCGCCCTTGCGTGTTCTGAGGGTGCCTTCTAGCACAGAGGGGGTCCGCTCTCCCTCTCTGCTTTCAGAAAAGCGCAGTTGGGCGACGCGACGGGCCTCGCGTGTGGGGCGTGTGGGGGCCAACAGCACATTGGCCCCCATGCGCCCCAACGAGGAGATGCGCCGCCCTCCTGTAATCCCATTGGACCAAGTCACGATGGGATGGAGGGGGCGGCGCGTTGGGGCGTGTGGTGGCCAAGGGGTTCGCACTTGGCCACTATGCGCTCCAACGAAGAGATGCGGCGTTCCCTCGCCCCGTCGTTCAGTCCGATGCGATGGGGCAGGGGTGCCGCCCGAAGGAGTGTCCGAAAGGGCACCCGCAGACGGGGTCGCGGAAGTGTGCGTAAGCGTTCCCGTGGCTCCGTCCTTTGCGGTGCGGAGGAACACCCCAGGAGTTTTAGTCGGTATACCGCCCTTTTCAGAGCGGGGAGTCCAACATAACCACTGCGCTCCCCCGAGCCGGTGGTACCCGTAATGGGGTTTCTCCTGGGTAACGAAAAAAAAAATGATGGTAAGACAGTAGCGGGTCTTACTCCGACTGCCATTACATGACAACCGGCGTAACGTGTTTTGCGAAGCAAGGCAGGATTACATGTGCTGGTGCCCTGAATTATTTCATGCTTCTACGCTTCTACACGAAGTTTCCCCTCGATGTTTTCCTTCATAGTTAGCGAGTAGTATTGCTACTATAACTCCACAAATGTACATAACATAGAAAACAAAGTCATTGGTGCATGCCCGCACTGGGAATTGAACCTGAGTCTCCCGCTACCGAGTCCATAATCCTTTTAATCACAGAATTAATATCCAGTGATTAAAAGCGACATATTGGTGCAACTTTGTACGTTAATCGAATCTCGACATTTATAGGACGATTGCATCAACGTCACTCAATATTAATTCCGCTTTTCCAACGTAAACATTGTTCCAGGGCATTAATAATTCAGGTAGCGTAACGGTAGCAATCAATACCTCTTGTTATTGCAAAGCCGTCCCAGCCCAGAGACTAAAAAATGCCCACAAAATGGTCTTCCGAAGAGAAAAAGAGCTTTGAGATGGTTTCACTATAAAATAGAGCTTCGATGTCTAGACGCGTTGTAAATTTTAACATTGGTAAGTGGCCTTAGAATGGAATAAATCGTTATCAACCCTTGTATGTTCCCACTGCTGGGGCACGGGTCTCTCCCTGCATGGCACGAAGGTTAGGCCATACTCCACCACGGGGGCCAAGTCCGGGTTGGTGGAGGATTGTAAGACAGTGGCGGGCCTTACTGTCAGAAGTTATCAAGCCGCCCATAAGGCCTCTGACATGGCTTAACGACTGCCATATCATGACAGTCGGCGCCAACGGCTTAGCGTGCCTTGCGAAGCACGGCACACGGAAAAATGCCACTAGCGGTAGTCACGGGACGCTTACCCATCGTGTGCACTGAGTTTGTGGCCCATTTGCCTTGTTGTGACACACACTCTTAGATGTGACCCGTTAATTTATTGTTGTTTGTATTTCTAATCGTTAGTTTTAAGTATTTATACTCATTCTGCTGAGAATTGGTGTATCCCATTCGTTTTATAGTTCCAACATATGCATTTACGACGTCTG